>JAQPZY010001643.1:4582500-5125000 GCA_029931535.1 Margaritifera margaritifera
GCTGAGACAAAATGTACCTTATATTGAATGTTAATTATTTATTCTGCCAATTCAAACTGTACTACATTGAGCATTCAATAAGTGATGAACGTGAGGTAGGTCTGACTGGTTCCGTACAGAAACTGCTTCAGACAATCTATGCATATGTATGTCAATCGCTTTCTAAGATTGTAATTTTATTTACCAAAAATTTTTCAAACGAATTAACAACAGTTTCACAGTATTTCATACCACTGTATATAATGTTCTTATAGAGAAATATTTGTCCAAAATACCAGTCTGATACAAATATTTTATAAACCAAGCTGGATTGTCTACATCGTCATAAAACACATCGTCTGCAAATGAACACCGCCTGGAAATATTTCAACTGTGAATATTTTCCTTGATTTCTAAAGAATATGTGTGTCTGATAAAGTATAACTGCATTTAATTTCATACTTTACTCATTTATTGTGGCATAATATTTGTAAAATGAAATTTACATACCTTGTAAACTGCTGCTGCGATAAAAGTGTCACTGTTGCCTGCCACAGAATCTAACCATTTTCTTTAAAATTACCGTATCCCACATGAGTGAAACAAAATAAAATTTTCTGAGATTACAATTTGTCTAATAAGGGAAATGTATTGAAAGTTTCCCGTTGTTTCATGACTGCGGGAATAGTTAAATTTGTATAAATACATTATAGTCAGACGAATTTTTCACATTTTCCGCATTATACACCTCACGCGCGGCTGCCGATGACGTCATCGCACGCGATAAATATGAAAAATATAACATATTATTAAAGACAAAGGTATGTCTATACAAAATAAATAAAACAGCCTTCAAAATAAAGAAAATAAATTTTGGACATTTTCTGAGGCCATTACAGTGATCTAGAGTCCCTAGTCCTTTGAGCAAAGTAGTCCATTTCTCAGTGTAAATCCACATATTTTTTAAGATTTGCTTTGTATCAATGTTAATTTCAAACATGAGTGAAGATGTTACAATGACAGTACAGACAGACTAGTTGGTTTAATGCAGCCTTTGCTCATTTAACTATTGTTTTCACTAGACTAATTAGTGGGAAGATCCTCGTGGAGATCATTTATGATCAGACAAAGTATTACCCAACAGTCAAGTTAAAGAAAATTTTAAATATGCATTGTCCTGAATAACTTGATCAAGCTTTATCTTAAATAACTTTATAAATTATTGCAAAGTATTGCTGAAAGTATATTTTCCCTTTTTCAGATCAAAGATCCTCCACCTTTCCAACTTGTTGAACTTCGAATCCTCAGTAACCATGGAAACTTGGAGTATACATGTCTGTACAGATTTCGAGTCCACGGAAAACCATACAGACCCTGAACACAACCACCTTTCAATTCCAGTCAGGACCATAGAATACCACCACAATGTTGTCATTTGTTGGATTCGCTTTCACTCCTTCTCCAACCCATTTGTGATCTTTATTTTTAATATTTGTTAGATTCTTTTACGCTTTTAGTTTAAAAAATGTTTAATGACTCTGTTTTTGTCAAATAGGTCAGAAATGAATACTCAGAAAGTGTATTAAAAACATGCTTATCCCATGTCCTAAATAATTTTTTTCATTCCTGACTAATTTCCATCTTTGTTGTGGATCCATCGTGATAATAGAAAAAAAGATATTTCTAAGCAAAACCAATATATATCCCCATGCCTTTTAAGGAAGCATTAGAAATATTGATACCTGCCACCAGTCCATTACCATCATCTCCAAAACTACTGACTTCCCCTCTGGACTTGAGGATGTAGAATAGGCCCACTGCGCTTCCCATATGTCATAAGAGGTGACTAATCAAGACTGGAGCTGTGGTGGCACAGTGGTTAGCATGCCAAACTTGCAGCTGAAAGGGTGCGGATTTGAATATTGCCATCAGATCAGCCTGGTTCAGCAACTGTGGTGTGTTCTTGGGCGAGGCACTTTATTCCAATTGTCTTGGCACTAAATATTTGACTTTAGTTACTGTGCTGTAAAAGACCAAAACCAAACCAAACTAAACCAAACCAAAACTGCTGAGTAAAAATGCAGGAAACTTCATAGTTATATTTTTCTCGCCTGTTTAAGCAGATAGCAAGACGTATGTTACTTTTCTTGTGGCCACAATATAACATAAGGCTAAAGTTTGTGTTCTGCTGAACCCTTTAGAGTTTTTGTGTGATATTCAATCAATTTGATGTTTGCAGCTTTTCTCAACAGTTTTTGCCTAAGTGGTGCCTTGTTGATTGTTGCTTGTTGATTTAATGTACTGATTAGCAGTGAATATGAGATTTTTCCTCTCAGTTCATGGGATTTTGTGACAGAATTTTTGTGGATGTACAACCGGGCCAAACAGTAGCCATTGTACTCGTAGATCTGCTATTGCAACATCTTCATAGTCACATTTGTTTCATATTTCAGACAACAGTCTCCTAATACATATTTGGGGGGGGGGGGGCATATTATTAAATAGAAGAACTTAAGTCTAGATGAAATGCACAACAGATTATTTATAGGTGACTACATTTGGTAAATACCCTTTGTTAATTCAGACTTATTCTGTCCTGTGTTTAAAATTCTTATAAAGGATTCTTTATATAAACATTTATTAGTCAGCAAAGAATGATGATCCAAGTAGGTGGCCAATGTTAAGTTGTACAAATTTTGTTTCTTTTGAACTCGGAGCTACTTTACTGCCGTTGCACACATTGTTTTCATGCAGTACATACTTTATTTGCAAAACAGAACAGCTATTGTGTGCATAGACGTACTTTTCACTTGTGCAAAAAGCTTTTCAAAATATTCATCTTACACATATTATATCTGACCAGGATGGTATTATCCTCTTTCTTTGTTTTCAGCTGGATTTGACTGAATATCTGTGATAACATAAATGCATGTTTTGATTATTTATTGTCCCCCACATTTTCGAAGAAAAGAGGGGGACATAATATCTGCTCTTCCCCCTCCCCATCCATCTGTCCGTCACACTTTTCTTGCACTTTATAACTTTAAAGCCATTTGAGATTAAGGGATGAAACTTGGTATACTTGTACATCATCAGTAGGTGTATTGCATACCACATTGTGGGTCCTATCTTCAAGGCCAAAGGTCACAGCTCAGTATTTTATGTTTTTCCTCACACTTTCCCTTCTATTCTATAACAATAAAGCTATTTGAGATTATGGGATGAAACTTGGTATACTTATATATCATCACTAGAAAGTGTCATGTACAACATTGGGGGTACTGTCTTCAAGGTCGCAGCTCAATATTTTATGTTTTCATCACACTTTCCCTTCCACTCAAGAACTTTAAAGACATTTGAAGTTAAGGAATGAAATTTGGTATACATATACATCATCACTAGAAGGTGTGTCGTGTACCACACTGAGAGTCCTATCTTCAGGGTCAAGATCACAGCTCAATATTTTGCATTTCAGTCACTTTCTCTTATGCTCGATAACCTTAAAGCCATTTGAGATTAAGGGATGAAACTCGTATATTTATACATCATCACTAGAAGATGTGCTGTGTACCACATTGAAGGTGTTATCTTCAAGATCAGTTTCATAGTTTTATATGTTGAATTTTTCTATTACACTTACCTTTCCACTCTAATTTTAGAGCTGAAGCGATGAAATGTGGTATAACTATGTATCGTTACTAGAAGATGTGTTACATTCCACATTGGAGGTCTTATTTTCAAGGTCAAGGTCACATGTCAGTATTTTAGGTTTCAGTCACATTTGCCTTTATGTTTTTTAACTTAACAGCTGTTTAAGATAAATGGATGAAATTTGGTATACTAGTATATTGTCACTAGAAGATGCATTGCATTGCATGTATGAGGTTTTATCGTCAGGATCAGAGGTCAATATTATAAGGTTTCTCTTCTTTCTGCTTTCTATAATTAAAGCTCTTTGAGGCACAGGGATGAATCATTGTTTTATCTTCAAGGTCATAGTCACTAATAATTTGTTTTACCCTTTTATGCACTTTTCCTCTAATGCCCTTTGAGATAGGGCAGTGAAACTTGATTCCTTTACATGTCTGCCCAGTAACTTTACAGCTTTGTCTTAGGTCTAAGAGTTCATTATTGTGAACTTTTGTGACTTCACCATGGTAGGCAGGGGATAAAAATTCACTGAATTTGCTTGCCAACTTCTTAACCCTTTACCTCATGTAAGTGCTTTTGGATGCCTGTACCCCATTCTGCGGAGGCTGCGGATTTCGTTCAGCACTTAAGTTTAGATGATTAGAATTATGACTATGAAAGCTTCAGTAAGTCATATAGGCTCCGATGTTGATGTAGGCAACACTGATTTTTGATAATTTATTAAATTCTGATGATTTAGCGATGTAGAAGTAGACAACGAACCAATAGATTTTGAGGTTGAGAAATGTCAGCTACGGCTGGTCACACTGCTTCATTGACTTGACGATGAATGAGTTCTCTTAAGATTTTAACTATATAAAAAAATTCTTCAGTGAAAAATAAATATACAACTATAAAGATCAGATTTTACTCTTAGACCTGTCTATAGATAATAGATGTGTGCCAAAAAGGTACAATGGTTAAAATTGATGCTGAACTTGAGATATACTACACTGCTATAAATGTAACAGGCAGGCATATGCGTATTGAGTCCTAGAGCTAACGTGTGTTCTGTTTATAGCACATTGCACTATGTGGATTGAGCACATGTATATCAACTGCCTACACAACAACAGGCTCTATGAGGTAAAGGGTTAATAAGAAGGAATCTTAAAGAATGTGTTCAGTTCTCTGCTTCTGTCTACTTAAAATTTGATGATACATTGTGATATTTTTATGCAAGCTCTTGACTTTTACACTGCCCTTTTAGCAATTATGTGACATTGTTAAACTATATATATATATATATATATATATATATATATATATGAGTAAAGATTGTTTTTTTTACGTTCTTGGATACAATGTTTCCTCTGTTGTAACATCAGAGTTTAAATTCCCAGGCCAAATTCCTAACTAATATGTATTCCAAAGGCTTTGTTATAATGTTCCTTTGTTACAATGTTTACTTGATTATAGCATTTGATTTGTGTGGTCTGCCTGAGAAAATTAGGTCGATTATAACATTTTTATCACCTTACGTGCCAAAGCCAGATAAACAAAGGCGTTCAGTGCTCAAAAAATATGATAGCCCAGGGCCCTTCTAATTTCAGATCAGGCCTCTCCTGTATTCTAAGTGAAGTGCCATCAGGTTTGTCAAAAATGAAACTAATTTGCCTGAGAAAACTTTAATCGTGCTGATGAAATGCAGCATTTTATTTTCAAGTTGTTGAAAGACTAGTAAGTTATTAAAATGTATGCCCCTTACCTTTATGAATATCGTCTACTTACCATACTTCTATCAAAAGTTGAAAACTTTGTGTACAAAGAAGTATGTGACCTATGAATGGGGAACAGGTTGCCTGGGTTACATATAATTAGTGCTCACTTGGCTTTAACGTACATGTGTTTCTACCGGCGGTAGGACAAAAATACCATTTTTAAGGCCATCAACTGCACATACCATTTTATAGTTGAAATCTACCGCTTTTGAATTTTTTTTTTTTGTTGAAAAATTGAAGGAAAACACACACACAAAAAAGGTACAAATTCGTGCGCTTGGCAAGCAGTGATGCGCGAGAACTCCTGCAAATTAGTTTAAAGTCGCTCACATAAAAATGTCCTCTGCGCAGTATACAAGTTTTATTTAACTGTTAACCCTCAAAACGCTTGTTGCATCATAAGTCGTGCTGCCTGTAGAGGTCTCGTAGCCCTTGTCTCGTCATCTGTCTTTTTTCCAGTAGGCAACTGTTTACACATCTGAGTACTTCAGCTTGCCATGAAACGGTTGTTAAACTAAATTTGATTGGTACATTGGACCCTTAAACAAGCATTGTCAAGGTTGAACCTTGCATTCATGAAGGAAGTTTTACAAATGCGTGTTTTAAAGTAAGGGTTCCTAGAAAACCCAAATTGGCTGACTCCCAACATGGTTCATCTTCAAATTTCGTTCGGCAAATACTGGCTGATGATAGCGATGATGACAACATTTTAAAGTTTTGAAGTATACGAGATTATTGGAGCCCGGAAAGTGTTACTGGAAATACCAGTGAGTAATTTTGAACCTGAAAATGACATTGAATATGAGTCCGATGTACATGCTGGATGGACAAAAACAGACAGCATGCCAATCAACCCCCTATACAACGGTAATTAGAAATTAAATGTTGAAAAGGCAGAATACCAAGCCTAATTAACATACAGACAATTTAAAAGTAGAGTGCAATTTTCATTTCTTTTCTCAAACAATTCTGCCTTGAGGGATCTTGTGCTACAAAACTTTGCAGCACTCTAAGGGCTAAGATAAATTGAGTAAATAAGAATCTAACAAGAAATTAAAAAGTGAGGATATTTATTTTTGATCAAAATACCTCTGTCTGAACAAGCTGAATATGGCATTGATGGACTTAAAACCCTAATACAACATTGTGGAACAGATAAAAAAATCTGGCATAGTAGTCAGCAAAGCACTGATTCAAGAAAGTGAAACTTTGGCAGAGTTCTTGTTAGTGAAAAATATAATTTTGAAGCAAAGATATCCAAGAGACAATACCTATGAGCTGTTGAAAATTGTACATAACAACCATAAAGAACAGTTTTTTAACTTGTTCAAGCTGACTTGGCTAGCTATGCTTATGTGAAAGGGGGTTCTCAGCAGAGAACAATATTCATACACAGATAAGGAACAAATTGAGCTCAGAAAGGATCAACAGATTAATGCTTATACAACTAGAGATGTCTTTTGAGGATTTTGATTTCAAAAGAGCTCTAACAAAGTGAAGCAGGAAGAAAGAAAGAGACGGATATTTATGTGTTAGGTAAATATTAAACTATAGCTGTTTCCTCCTCCCCCTCAATTTTTTTCTACTCCCCCCTTATTTTGGTGACAAGGGGGGAGCTCTCACCCCCTTTAGATAAAATCCTGGCAGCATCTCTGGAACCAGTCTACTGGGTACCAGAACTTTTCCAGCAGTTGTTGTAACTGGTGCAATGATGCATGGCTGAGTAATGGGATTAAGGCTAACGTGTATACAACAAGTTGCTAATTGATTACCATATTGGTGTAATCTGGAGAGTTTATGCCAAATGCGGGATGGTTTTTTTTGAGGTGGTATAAGTAATAAAGAGATCAAATGTGATCCATGATGGCTTTTGAGTCTTTGATTAAAAATCGGCCATCCTTTGGCAGAGGTGAGATAAAAAGGAAAGACCAATCAAAAATTTATTTAGGCAGCAACACTTGAGTAAGTATTTTCAGATTAATAGAAAACAAATGACTGGTGACATTTCTTTCCATCCAAATAAATAAAGGACTAATCTATTGGTCATTAAGTTATTGAACAAAGACATTTTCACATAAATGTGAGTTTTATGATTCACTGGCTAATACATGTACATGTATGTTGATACTTTCATCAGATGGTAAAACTTGCTGATTTATCTTTTTTTTTTTCTTTTTTTTTCTTCATGATGACATGCATTTATACAAATGTATGTTGTTTTTTGAAAATTTTATTACCATTACGTACGAGTTCTGATAGTAATCGTACCAGTATAAATTGTTTACTATATGTATGTCCAACATCATGGACATGGACAAGTACATAAACATTTTTTAAAATAAATGAATTTGGATATAACGTTTTTGGTTAAAACGTTCAAAAAAAAAATTCCAGTCACCTCTGAAACATTATCAACAATTTTTACTCCATATGTATATGTATGTGTGTGTATGTATGTATGTGTGTGTGTATATGTATATATATATATATATATATATATATATATATATATATATATATATATATATATATATATATATATTTGTGTGTGTTGATGTGCCTTGGCTATCCCAAGAGATAAGATAGTACTTTCTTCAACACTTGTTTAAGTTGAGTTTTTTTTATTAATCTTTCTTTACTGTTAAATTCCATTCATGTTTATACTTGAAAGTTTAGCACATTTTATACTTAATTATAATGGATCAAGCTAATATAAAGGACC
This sequence comes from Margaritifera margaritifera, assembly GCA_029931535.1. NCBI lineage: Eukaryota > Metazoa > Mollusca > Bivalvia > Unionida > Margaritiferidae > Margaritifera > Margaritifera margaritifera. The sequence continues at coordinate 4,590,613 of JAQPZY010001643.1, forward strand.
TTCATGATGTCTATTCGTCATTAGCACAGTATGGAGAATGGATTGGAGCTGGTTCAGAATAGTATGCAAGAAATCTATATATCTTATTCAACGGGTTTCTTGGTAATTTATATTTTGCTCTGAAACAGTTGTTAATTCTAATCAGCTGATACTAGACAGCTTGTACTGTATCCTGATTTACCTGAAGAGTTGATGTAAATTATTTAACTGATAACATGCCACATTTGCTTGTTTGTAATGTATACCCAATTTTTTTGACAGCATAGAACCAGATCTGCTGTTATAAAGTCTTTGCTGTTCCTCTGCTTATGATTTTAAGCAAGATCCTGATTTTTCAGTGCATTTGTGACAACAGATTTGGATCTGCATAGCAGCAGATAAATATGCTGATGATGCTTTTCATACACTGTTATTGGCTTAGTTACATGCATTGAGCATGAAAATGATGGAAATGGTTGTGTATTTGTGTATATAATAATAAAGATAGATCAAGTGAATTGTGGGCAATTACACCCATGTTATTAACTGACGAAGAAATATATATTTCCTTTTGCATAAAATGAAGCTTTATCTTTGTCGGGTTATCTCAGATGACATAACTATGGGATACCAATTTGTGATCCTTTAGAACAATACAGGTCTTGCAGCACAAAACAGTTTTGCAGAAATGCCATCATTGTATCAGAAGTTACTTCAAAACGATCAAAATAAATACAAACAAGGCAGAAGATAATAAATGTACATGTACACCCACAGTAATAGAGGGGTATATAGAAATCCTTGTGTACACTTCTCTTTTCACTTATCCATTCTTCAGTTTGTCACAATCTTGTGCGTGTAACTTGTCCCACAGTTTTTAATGGATTGCCATAAAACCTAGTAAATATAATGTTAATCACCTGAAAATGCACATATAAATATATCCTTTCATTCAAGCAATTTTTATAGGTTTCCCATTTGGACTGACTGCAGTGTATGACAAAATCTTGTGAACACGGCTTGTCTCAGTTTTCAGTGGATCAGCATGAAACTTTCTAAATGTTAAGCTAGGAAATTTTTTGGTACGGGAAAAGCCTATCAGTTTTTAGGTCAAAAAGTCCGTCAAAGTGACTGACTGAAAGAAGAAAAATGATTTCTGCATAATTACTTTAATTCTACATCACAGACCTGGGGAGCGTTTTGGTGATCTGCCCAAATGAGTCTGTTTTAATAGATTTCATGACACAAAATATACTCCTGTTTATGCATGAAAAATAGCTTCTTTTTTTTTAACCAGGCAAGAAGAAAAATTACACAGATTTATTTTTAATTTAAACTTTTTATCTCGCTTCTAAAAAGAAAATATGTTTTCTTAACTTTATTCATTCATTTATTGGTTTAAATTCTCATCAGTGAACTGCAATGGGGTTGTGTTAAGGAACATTCCTTATGCACCATTTTGCCACATTTTTATAACCAATGATAAGGCCCAGTTACACTTTTGTCAGAACAGTGACATAACACAACCACAGTTTTAATAGAATCGCCACAATACTTTGCACATATTATGGTCATTATTGGAAGATGAGAGTGTTGAAAAATCACAGTACTCTTGTAAGTTTTGTTAGAGTTATTGCCCATTTTGCACTACAGCTGAATGCAATGTAAGACTGAATCCTGTAGATACAACTTGTCTTACAGTTTTACACCCGCCAGAAGTTGGAACGTATTATGTTTTGATATCCATCCATCTGTTACCAGTTTCATTTCCACACAATAACTCAAATTGTCTGCCATCTACAGTTAACTTTGTTGATGTGTTGCACTTGGTAACTCCGTCAACTTGGGGGTCAAAAGCTCAAAGGTCAGGGTTACTGTAACTGAAGGAAAACAGTTTCAGCACAAAAACTTCAATTCTCCACCATCTACAGTTACCAAACTTTGTGAATGGCTTGCACTTGGTGTAAGGAAGAATCCTATCGGTTTTGGGGTCAAAAGGTTAAATGCCAGTGTCACTGTGACTGAAAGGAGAAAAATGGTTTCTGAATAACTCTCATTCTCCACCATCTTCACACACAATGTTTCTACATAATAACATTAGTTTTACATCACATACTGGGACCAGACTTTGTTTATGGCTTCCACTTGGGATAAGGAAGAAGCCTTTGGATTTTGGGGTCAAAAGATTAAATGCCAAGGTCAGTGACTGAAAGAAGAAAGAATTCTATAAGATAATAATAGTTCAAGATTACAGACCTGGACCAAACTTTGTGGATGGCTTACACTAGGGTAAGGAAGATCAATGGCCAAGGTCACTGAAAGAAGAAGGGTGGGTTTTTTTGCAAAATTTTTTTTATATCTATATAGAGAATTACATGTATTGAACATGGAATGGCTGTACAGTGTGCCACTCGTATTCTTGTTATGGATCTCTGAAATTGTGTACATATTATGGTCATCATCTAAGATGTACATATTGACAAATCCTTGTGCTTCTGCAATTTTTGTACGAGTTATTGCCCTTTTTGGCTTACAGCTGTATCAAATGTATGACAAAATATTTTAAATGCAAATATATGCACCACAATTTGAAGTTAAGCCACTGTGTTTGACTACAGACTTGTCTTCATCATGGGGTGGGGGTGGGATGCGAAACGGGCAGGTTATATTTACAGGATCAAATTACTCACCATTTGTCTGGATTATTAATTTGCTCTTTCTGGTCAAGTTTGTTAAATCAGATGAATGAAATGCATGCATTAAATTTTGTTAGTTTATTTTGAATTATTACCTGTTGCACAAGTTAAGATAAGTTGGGGTACATTAATATTACCTATATTGATGTCTCCATGGTAGGAATTTGTTCTATAGACATATGTACGGTGCCAAACCTATGTTCAGACCACAGTGTTCTTAGTACATTTCTAGATCTGCTTTTAATCTCCTTTATGAATGCATTGAAGCCTTTTGAATAAATTTTTTTAAGACACTTTGAATACCGGGTATATACACATGGCTGCAACCATGGTTGTTGGTTTGTCTTTTTGTTTGTAAAAATTATTTATTGCTCATTTGAGGTCTTGAAACTAAACTGACCAAGTCTTAATGTATGTTTGTGATGGGATTTGTAAAAACACATGAAATTAATGAGTATTGGCACTGGAAAAGTTTTGAGAAGAATGCTGCTATTGAGGATTATTCTAGTTCATTCTGGTTTCTTAGGTTTTGAGCTTATCTGGCCAGAAGGCCAAGTGAGTTTATGCATGGACCTGCGTCTATCATGCATCACATGTCATGCATCAATCAACAAAAGCCATTTTAAACTGCTTATAACCCACTGGACTAATTTGACCAAATTTGGCACACAATATCCTAGCATGAAAGGCTTTAAAATTTATACAGATGATGCCAATCTGCCATCAGATATGGCCACCATTGCTAAAATTAGTAAAACACTTTAAACTACTTCTAAAAAAAATAGATTGAACAGAATTTGATCAAATTTTACAGAAAGCATCTTGGAAGGAAGACCTTTCAAGTTTGTACAAATGATGGCAATCTACCTCCAAATATGGCCACTGTTACTAACTGTTATTAACAATAGAAAAACCTGTAAATTACTTCTTAAGCAAAACTGCTGAATAGAATTTGACTCAACTTGATAGAAAGCATTCTGGCTTGAAGACCTTTAAATTTTGTACAAATGGTGCTGCTCCACTATCAAATTTGGAAGCCATTACTAAAAATAGAAAAACTTTTAAATGACTTCCTCTCAAAACCACTCAAAATAATTGGACCAAATTTGAAGAAGAAAAAAACATCCTGGCATTGTACAAATGATGGTGATGTACCATTATATATGGCCACCATTGCTAAATATAGAACAAACTTTAAATGATCTCTTCCCCATAATGGTTGAATAGAATTTGATCTTCTGTCAAACATAGCCACCATTACCAAAAAAAATAAAATAAAATACTTCACCAAAACTGTTGAATAGAATTTGACCAAACTTGATAAAAAGCATACTTTCATGAAGAAGTTTAAATTTTGTACCAATGATGTTGATCCACCATCAAATATGGCCAGCATTACTAAAAATATATATAAAAAAAACTTGAACTACTACTTTTCCAAAACCTAATAATAGAATTTGACAAAACTTGATAAAAAGCATCCTGGCATGAATACTTACTGAGTTTGTACAAAATATGACAATCCATCATCAAATATGGTTTCCATTTCCAAAAACAGACACGCTGCAACTGAATTTGACTAAATTTGACAGAAAGCATCCTGGCATAGCGGGCTTCAGTTTTGTACAACTGATGCTGATCCACCATCAAATATGGCCAACATCGCTAAAAATAAAATAACCATTAAATGGCTTAACGAAATCAACAGAATTCAACAGAAAGCATCCTACCATAGAGGTTTGTCATTTTGATACAAATAATGCCAATCTGTCATCAGATATGGCCACTGTTGCTTAAAATAGGAAAAAAAATTAAAGGACTTCTGAAAAACTGCTCAGTAGAATTTGACTAGCTTGGACACAATCATCCTGACATAGGGATCTTTCAATATTGGACAAATGATGCTGATGTGCCATCAAATATGGATGAAGATACAAAAACTAGAGTAACCTTGAAACAGCTGTTTTCATAACATATGCAGTCAACAGCATTGGAAGAAATTTCAACAGAAACCATCCTACTGACCCAGATTTCTTGGCCAGTTGCTTTTGCATTTGGCCGTTAGGCAGGTGAACAATCTCAGGTCCACTTTCATCTCATGCATTTTGATGGAAGAGTAATATGATTATTTTGTAGTGATTTGTTAAATATGAATATATATAGTAGCTTGCATACTGCAAATTAGTCCACATCTAAGAGGCAGCATTGTTTTAAATCAAAGATGTACCTATTTATTATGTAACTTGTTTGTGTTGTAATTAGCGGCACATAATATATGTATACCTGATTGTATAATTAGATGCACATAATATATGTATACCTGATTGTATGTAAATATTATTATATATCGTGTTCATCATCATTTGTTCATACAGCATATATCATATTATTTAATTCTTAGAAATGTGTGCATATACTTCATGTACATTTGAATTACTGTGGTTTCATTTATTTTTGAGGGTGTAGTTTTGTACTTCGGTTTTTGTGCTTTTGTAAAATAATACATTTTCATAGGTACTTCAATTTTATGGATTTTCCTGTCAGAATTTGCTTATTTATAGTTATTTAATTTCATTGATTTACTCAACATAAAGAATAAAAAAGAACAGAAATATACAGACAACAAAGGTTTTTCGCTTGAATGGTTAAAACAGTACAGATGCCAATATTGGAGCAAATCAAACACCTGTAAAAAGCAATATTTTTTAGCATTTTTTTTTTTTTTTTCTTCTGAAAATCAGTGACGTGAGCTTTAGTATTGGACTAATTATTGTGTAATATACATAGTATTTAATTGATGCTTGTGCTTCAAGCAATAGTTTTAGTATTTTACTGTCTTGTTCTTTTGGATTAGAAATGTGTGGATACAATTTGATGCACTATCAGGAGGATTTAAATTTTAACAGGAAAGTTTCCTACTCATAATTAGAAGTATAAATGCTTGCATTTATCAATTCTTTATGTAGATTACTCATTCAGATGGATTACAACTGTTGGTAAATCTTAAATCACACAGAATTGCAGAGAATAAAAGTGCAATTTTTTCATAGAAGTATTTTCAACAGCAGTTTCACTTGAATGAATGATCGATGTAAATAAGCATTAAATCTAATTTTCCAAGATCATTTCAATATCCTTTCTTTAATTTTCAATGATACTAGTGTTTAAATACTATATGCTCTCTCACTCTTCTCTCTTCTCTCTCTCTCTCTCTCTTTCTCTCTCTACTGATCTTGCATATTGATTTAAGGTAATGGTTGAAACCGGCAGCTTCTGGACACTGCATATATACATAAGCATTGGAATAAATTAAAAAGTTTATTTTTTTTTATAAAGGAGTCAAATAAAGGAGAAAAAAACAACATATGGACAATAATTTATTATCGTAATGAAGTTGAATTATCAAATATCTGAACATTGTTGATTGCTAGGAATGTATCAGTTAGAAAATGGGGAGGAGGGTGCCTTCAGCATCACATTTGGCTCTTTAATTTTGTGATTTGGAGTAATCGCAAAATCCATGAAAATTGGTACCCCAGAAACAAGTGAAACCACAGTTAGTAGTAACATTTTATCTAAATTATTATTTGAGGAATAAAATTTTACTATTGTGTTCTTTTTACAGACTCCTGTATAAGACTTCTTATTATGTCTAGCTGGTCCCAAATGCAATGGTGCTGATCTCACCTCCAGTATGGCCACCACAGTGGCCATTGTGAGAATCTTGTAATTACAACTTCTAGATGGAAGGTCATATTGACATGGGGTTTTCTCCAAAGACTTCTCGTGATATTTAGTTGGACCTAATTGAAAATGGTGCTGATCTGGCATCCAATATGGCCACTATCTTGAAAATCTTGTTATCGCTACACCACCTCAACAGAAAGTCATACCGCCATGGGGTTTTTACCAAAAGACTTCTGATATCTAGTTGGTCCTAAATAAAATGGGTGCCAATCTGACATCCAATTTGGCCACCATGGCAGCCATCTTGAAAATCATATTCTTGCTACTCTTGAATGGAAAGTGATAATGACATTGGCTTTTTGCAGGAGGACTTCTTATGAAGTCTAGTTGGTTCCAAATGAAAATGGTGCTGATCTGACCTCCAATATGGCCACGACAGTAGCCATGTTGAAAATTTTGTTATTGCTACTACTAGATGGTCTTATCAATATGGGGTTTACCCCAAATATCTAGTTGGACCTAAATGAAAATGCTGCTGATCTGGCATCCAATCTAGCCGCCATGGCAGCTATTTTGAAAATCTTATTGCTACTCCTTCTCAACGGAAAGTCATATCAACTTGGGGTTTTCACCACAAGATTTCGTATAATATTTAGTTGGTTCTAAATTAAAATGGTGCCAATCTGACCTCAAATATGCCACTGTAGTGGCCATTTTGAAAATCTAGTTTTTGCTACTACTCCAGATTGGATGGTCATATCAGCATAGGGTTTCCAACAAAAGACTTCTTATGATGTTTACTTGGTCCTAAGTGAAAATAGTGGTGATCTGACATCCAGTATGGCCACGACTGCAACCATATTGAAAATCTTGTTATTGATACTCCTCCAGAATGGATGGTCATATTCACTTGGAATTCTCACCACCAGACATCAAATCATGTCTAGTTTGTGCTAAATGAAAATGTGCTGATCTTACATCCAATATGGCTGCCTCAGCAGCTACTTTGAAACACTTGTTATTGCTTTAAAAAAATATCGGAGATGGTTTCAACACTCGGCAGTTAAAAAGTAGAAATGGTCTTGTCTTGAATTCCTGGAAATTCTTTTAAGCCAGTAGAGCATCTGTCCCTTCCACTGACTCTTGTTAATATCGCCTTCAAAAAAGTAGTCAAACGTGTCCAGTCGGTCACCCGTGTTCAGCGGTCATTCTAATTTCCCCCGGAAATTTTCCTATATAAATGCCCTGTATTTAACAGTCGCCTGCTTTCAGTGGTCAGCAGTCGGGTGTTTCTTAACCAAACCATGGTTTCACCCTGCCTTAAGCGGTCACTGGAGAATATCAGCAGTGACCACTCAAAGTATGCAAATTAAACACTTTATTTAGATGAGCAAGGCATTGTTTAGATAAAGGTATATCATGTGAATCAATGTTTAAGCATTTCATATATCAATTGTACTTGCAGTACTCCAATCACGCTGTCAGTCAAACTCAAAGGTGTCAACATGTCCGCTTCAAAAACAAAGTGGTTTTGGTCCTTACATGAGAGAATCGAAGCAATTCGTTTCCTGGATAGTGGACAAAGTAGTTGTGTAGTTGCAGCAGAAATGGGAGTCTGGCGAACTCGGATCCAATTGATTATTAAGAGTTAGCAAGATATTATGGCCGATTTTGAAAAGAACATTAATCCAGAGTGTAAGGGATAACGTACAATCACACCAAATAAGTAGAGATACATGTACACTGCACTTGTGATATCCATTACAGTTCATATGCTACTAACAATAGCCACAGGAAGCTTTTCATTCCCTAATCATCAAAGATCTCGCACAAAAGCCGACCATCTTTTGATCTCGGTGAGTTTGAGCAACTGCTTAATCCATCAATTGTTTGAAGTGTGAACATCTGTTTTCATGCCTAATTATACCAGCTGGCCTAACAAAAAGTCAGTCCTGTGTTTAACAATCACAGGTTAGCTGTCAATTAGTAATTTTATTTAGACGCCGTTTCTACTGATAAGTGATGATTTAATGTACATGATGGAATAAAGTGGAACTTTTTATTTTATTTTGTTATTTTTCTTTTTGCTAATTAGTTAAACTAAATATATGTATCTGGATAGCATACTACTACTACTAATAATAATGCTAATGCTATTCAGTGCATAGTACATGTATTTGTCATGAACCAAGTATGAGAGCTAAACCTGTCTTCAGAGGTCACCTGTCTTCAAAGGCCACTTTGGTCCTTTTCCATTGGTGACCGCTGAACACGGGTTTGACTGTATAAGGCATCAGTTTATCAGTCTCTCAAATAAAATACATGTCCTCATTACAATGCACTGTGTGAGAAGTCATATTCATGATAAGTGCCTTCATTCCTTAAAGTAATTGACGTCTCTATTTATTGACCTCACAAGGACTTTTGACCTTGTCAGCAGAAGCAGATTGTTCAAGCTGCTAGAAAAGATTGGATGCCCCCCAAAGCTCCAGTCATTCCATGAAAACATGCATGGCACAGTTCAGTTTGACTGTTCAGCCTCTGAGGCTTTTGAGATACGTAGTGGAGTCAAGCAGGGATGTGTTCTTGCCCCTACCCTGTTTAGGATGTTCTCTCTCCTGCTAAAACATGGCTCATCGACCGAGGGAATCTATCTTCACTCAAGGTCAGATGAAAAACTCTACGACCTTGCACACCTCGGAGCCAAAACCAAGATCCGCAAACTTATCATCTCTGACCTACTCTTTTCTGATGATGCGGCAGTGACAAGCCACACAGCAGCTCATCTCCAAAACCTCATTGACTGATTTTCACAAGCTTGCCATTACTTTGGGCTCACCATCAGCCTGAAAAAGATGGTAGTGATGGGTCAAGCTGTTGAAGAGCCATCTTCCATCAACATCAACAACTACGAACTTGAGGTTGTCAGGAAGTTCACATACCTTGGGTCTACCATCACTGACAACCTCTCTCTTGATGCAGAGCTCAACTCCCGCATTGGAAAGGCAGCATCAACAATGTCTTGCCTGAGTAAGTGGGTATTACATTTTTGAAAATCCGCTTTATTATACAGCCATATTTCTCTCTTATAACAGACGGTATATTCATAATGCAGCCGAGTAATTAAATAGGAGGCCTTGTGATCACTTACATTTGCATCAACAGATAATTCAAGAATGAAGAACATCAATGGTTGGAGATATTATAATGGGATCTAACAGAGTTGCAGAGCTATCTGTTACGCTGGTCGGCTCAATTATTATATTTTGCATGTCATTAAGCATTATCGCCTCTCTTAGTAAGACCCTTGAATTCTTCACTGAGTAGGTCCTCGTTTAAATCACCCATAATTATAATATTATCACAGACACCCGCTTAGTGGTAATATTCAACGAGTCCCAGAAGTGTGACGACGCAAATGGAGGACGGTACATTATAAGTAATAGATATTTCACACCTTTTACACGTATTTCTATCCCAATTCCTTCAAGGTTACGTATCAACAGATCGGTACATGGTTTGAAAATCACATCTAATTGGTTTATTATAACCGTCTAACTTAAGATCATCGTCAGTAATGTTATAATCAACTAGATGAGTCTCTGTAAGTGCAGTTATGTCAAAGTCGTCAAAATATGTAGCGACGAAATCTAATTTATGGCGAACAGATCTAATATTTAAATGTACAAAAGATAACGTACTATCCGTACTATTGTAGCTGTAGGAATGAGATGAATCTGAATCTGACACAGATACTGGGCCTGGATTCAGCTCAATGTCCCCAGATAACATAAGAACTAGAAACATCCATAATATACAAATGAACAAGTTTGTGAACACTAGATTTACAAAAGTAATACGCCTTAGATTAATTTTATCATATCGTTAATACTACTGACATGTAGCAAAAATTCTGATAATTCAACATTGCAACATATGAACGGTTCGAGAAGAAGCCAACTGAATATTATTATAACAGTGTCTTTACCCAATGTAATAATGAGATTGATGAATACAACATCATTACAGTTCAACCTTTTCTTACTCGGTACAATTCTAGCTCTACTGAGGAAAAGTCCGATGTTTATCCTATGTATAATGTTAGAACAAGGCATAACGTACAGTATGATTTAACGTCAATGATACGACAGACTTTGCCTCGTGATTTAACTCGACGGAACACATTTCATAAAATGTAACATATGCAATGCAAACCTGCCAAGGTCAAAAGTAGAAGAATGAAGAAATGCAGAGTAGGAATAACAGAATGAAGGAAGAATGAACGTATAGATGCTGAAAGAGAGGAAAAAACAAAATAATATATGAATGTTAATTTGTGATAATAATTCAAATGAGCAGTCTGATGCAAAAATTATAAAGAATTAAAAATAACTGATAAAAAAATAATTAAAAAACGAACAAAAATAGATGAGAGAGAGAGAGAGAGAGATAAAAGGGACATTCCAGGGTATGCACCTGATGAATACAGAATGCACATGACGAAGTCACCGTTAATTTAAAAATTACATACACAAATAACTAATGTAACGGAAACTTAATTTACTAAAATAAAAGAGCATTTCACTCATTAATTATTTGTGTGTTAATACAGTAACCCATGATGGAAGAAAAGAAAATTAATATACATTTCTGTGAAGAAGAAAAAAATCAGGATATAAAAGTTAAGAATATACACACACCCCCCACTCCTCCCCCCCCCCCCCCATTACTTTTCTTTACCATGAACAAGGCTATTAGGTCAGTAAGGATCGTCTCGCCATACCATGATCAAGGCTACTAGAACAGTTACGTTCATGCGCACGAATAATTCGTGCGCACCTCTCACGACAGTACAATGTTATGTTTTGCATGTAACGTAAATAACACAGGTAACCGGGATTGAGAAAGTATTGAATGTGAATGGCTGAGACTGATGGAATAAACAATTTGAAGATAAATAAATAAATAATGTATAGGACAGTTAGTTTAAGCAGAACACGTAGTTAAGGCGCAATTAACAAGGCTAGAGAAAACATATTTGTAGATAGTCCATAATAGGTATTATATGTAAGACCAATGGACAGAAGATTGGCTAACATCGATAATAGGTTAATTATGGTGTGGATATTAATGTATTCGTAACTATTGCGGTAAGTCAGATCAAAATGCCCGTAATAAACACAAGATAATACAACATATAATACAGACAAATTCAAATTTCAAGACAGAATCGAGTAAGTAAATAATTGTTAGATAATGAAGGGAAATAAGAATAGATGCAACAAGCGGAGATAAATTGAAAGACTTAAAGCGTACATGGCCAATTTTAAAGCCAAATTATAGCCATTGCTGCTAAAAATAAATAAATAAATAAATAAATAAATAAATAAATAAATAAATAAATAAATAAATAATAAAAAAATAAAAAATAAAAACGCTTGCTCTATACTACGAATATTTTTTATTCGGGTCGGGTTAAACATGGGTAGACAACATTAATTATTTACTTGTTATTGGGTAAAATTTATGTTGGTAACTGAGTCTGTATCTCTTTAATTATTACCAGGGACTTGATGAGTATCCATTTCAGTCCCTTGAGAGGGAGGTGGTGGAAGGGCTTGTGGGATTTCATCGAGGGCTGACACTTCATGTCTCTCCCATCTGAAGTTTCTTTGTAGAAGACTTGGCCATCAAAAGTCCAGAAGGAATCAATCTTTTTGGATTTTGTAAAAATTGGATTAATTTCTCCACCAGTTTGTGGCGTTTATTGGTCAGATCCTCTGAGATGAAGATTTTGTCTTCATTTCCCTTTTTACGATTTGATAAAAGCTCAGCCCTCATCTTGGATGCTCTGAATTTGACTCGTTGCTTTCCCATCTCTAACTTTCCCACAAAGGTGCGATCTGTCTAGGTCCTCAGGATTACGGTCAATTTTAATTTTTGTTGGAATGTTTCGCATACAAGACTGCCACGCTTAAGATATCCCCCCCCCCCCAATTTATAATTTCTGTTTAGAAATTCAACGTAGAGAAGTCAATTTTCGTGAATAGGATATACTCTACGCTTACATGCAGTGTTAAAATATACTGGTTAAAATAATGGTTGTCCAATACATCCTTAAGATACTATTTACATGCATACCGACTTTAAATATAAAGGACAAGGACAGCCTATTGAAAACATACAAGGCACACATGTACGATAAGTGTTATTGCATCAGCAGCATATAATTAATAAAAGTACCTTCTCAAAGGGAGGAAAATCCATCCAAAAACCATGTGTAAACTACACAAGCCAACATTTAGATCAATCAATAGCTACAAGCATATTGTTATCATCGTCATAATGGTATCTTTCCATAAATCCGACTCAACATAAACGTTGATCATTTATTATGCTACTATTTATTTATTTATTTATTATTTATTAAGCAATTTGATTACCCGGTTTGGTTTACCACTTTCCGGAATTAGTGCGCGATTCGAGGTTAGGTCCAAAACGAGGCGTTGCGATCAACAAGATGGCGTCAACTGATGTGAATTCCAACGCGGTTTTGCAAGGAATCGCAAGGCAAATTAATTGTCTTGACGAAGAAAATAAAATATCTCGACGAAGAGCACTAGAAAGTATAAAAAAGGAAACTATTGGTCGAAAACCTCCTCTGGAAACATCAGAACTCAAGCCTGTCTTCAACGAACTTCTGAAGCCATTGTTGAAGAGCTTTTCAGATCCAGTTGAAAAATGCCGAGAGCTATCCGTACAGATTATCAGGGCATTTTTGAAAGTTGTTCCTGACCCTGTGGATAGTTTACCCTATATTATGCCTCTCATCACACAGCGTTTGGGACAGCAAGATATAGTTGAGCCATCAGAAGAAGTAAGGCTCGAGTTGGTGGAATTGCTGGTAGAAATTGTGGAATTTTCTAGAAAGAATATTTCCGTTTATTTGGAGGATATGATTAAGATTCTTCAAAGGACTATTGTTGACCCCTATCCAGAAGTCAAGAAAACAAGCTGTACATGTGCAGCAAAGTTGGGGAAATCAGTTCCAGAGCATTTCTATCATCAATCCGAACATTTGATAAAACCCTTGTTACTGTCCGTGTCTCATCAACACTCTAGGGTCAGAACTGTTGTCATAGAAACAATAGGTAAATACATACATTTTGTGGTTCATTTAACAATGAAAAGGTAATCACAGGATTATAGCTGTAATGGTCTTTTTAGATTGCGAGTAATTCAATTTTGCTAGGCAGAATGTGATGTAGCTGCAATATTGTAGCCTTGATCGGTTACATGAAACACCCAAATCTACCACCAAATCTACATTTGATACGTGTAATATACATATACCATCTTCTATCAAAGGATTTGATGACTTATTGTTCCTGCAAATTACTAACACTGAATTGATCAATGCCGCTATAATTAAGGCACTTTTGTTGTCTTATGTCCAGTTTACTGAATTTACCATTATAAAACTAAAAAAATATAATGCTGACTAACTTTGTGATCTTTGGGTACATGGAAGTGTTATTATATCATATATGCATTAATGTAATAACATTTCTAATCAGAAATCAAGATTTAATGGATTATTTATAATTTACATGGAATAATTAGGTTTATTAATATTTGCTAAATTTTCAAAGGTTAGAATGAAAATAAAATAAGATGGTTTACTGGTTAGTGATTTTACTCACAAGATACATGTACAAATTCAACAATAACAGTAAAGTATGTTTTAATATTTTGTTACTCATCAATAAATCTTTACACAATTTATTTATTGTATTTAAATATTATAATGCGAAGAAAATATGATTTGCATGAAAAATCAATACAAGTCTTGGTACAGTTTATATACATTGCTGTTTTATAGTCGGCCTTACTGGCCTGATTTATGAAAAGTTTCAAAATGTTTTTCAAAGATAATAATAAAATTTTCTTTATTGTAAACATTAAAAAATATTTTTTTTATATTTAAAATAAATTCTAAAGATGATAGCTCATATCTATTTGTTCTGATTTCAGCTAGAAAGAATAAAGAACTATCTTGTGTAAACTAAAAGAACAGACATTCTCTTACCATCTACTGCAACTTATCTACTCTTCTGATATTTTCCTGTAATATATGATACCTAAAGAACATATACTTTGTATATGAAGCTTATAAAAGGTACATTTGGGTAGATTTGGATGGATTTGGGTGTTTTGTTTAACCCGCCTTGATAGTGTTGAGGCTACAGAGTAATCCAATTCCATGCAATGGAGCAAATGAAACTATTATATATACATGTGACAGAACCAGGATTTAAAACCGGTAGATTTAAAAATTTTAATCAGTTGATTGGGCTCTTAACCAGTAGATTTTTATCTGCTTAAATTTTACATTTCAGGGGGATGGAAAACAAAACAAGTGCTGTTTTTTTTGTGCCATAATATGTATTCTCTTCATACTGTAATAAAACAGCAAGTTTGAACATGGATCAGATTCAGATTTTGATGTAAAATATTACAATAATAATTTATTAATATGAGTCAGTATATGGTCAAAAAATGAAAAAGGAAAATTTTTATATCAGTTCACTGCAAAGATTTTTCTTTTATAAAATCAATAACATTTTTGGTTTAATTCACAAGATCACTGTCTAGTGACCACTAATGACATTCGTTGTGATTATTAACCTTCACACTTAACAGGCATTCATTAGTTCTCTGGTCCAGATTTCCCCTAGAATCACTTTGTATTTTGTGAAGAATGAAGGATGTCCTCTCTGTATCAGCATTAGAATGTTCTAATGACAGGACAACCACGTTCAGCCAGCAAAGAAGTTCCAACTTCAGATTTCCTGTTGCTGATTTTGTAAGGTTGCTGACTACTCTCCAATACTCCTCCAAGCTATGTTCACCCCAAAGAGGAAGTTCTTGACTTGGACTTGAGATGTATTCCTGAGCCTCATCCTCAAGGGCTTCTTTCTCTTCATAGCTCAGATCCAAAAATCATTTTGCAAGTTTCACCACTGTAAATGAAAAAAATAAAGATTGATTTAGACTTTAAATAAAAACGAGAAAAAAAAATACATGATGTATTTATGCTTTTATGACTAATTTATCCAAACTTTAAAATTTATTATCTTGTAATATATTATTAACTGATATATTTTATCAAGGACTTGAATTTAATTTATGTGCATGATAACTTCAAATAGTTTATGAAATACAAAAGATGCATACCTTTGAAACACACAGTGCAAACTCAGGACCTTTGCTACTTAGCTGCACACTCTTAAACTCTGATATCCAAGCATTGTTGAACTTGTAATATTTCTTAGCTGGTGGTTTCTTAGCATTGGGAGAAAGCATGTTTCGGCATTTTGACATGAATTGAACAAATAATGTAAGAGCTGCCCTCTTAAAACATCTTGAGCAATACAATAACAATTATACAAGACAAAAGTAAAAATACTTACTCTAGTGTCTCTGCCGAAATAATTTTTTATGGTCGGTCTCTTCATTTCATCTCCACTCCGCTAAGGGTCCGCTGATTTTCGTCAAAGGCTCAGAAGACATCATGGACCACCTTTTATCCCTTTATTACTTATAACACCTGAAAAAGACATCCCACATTTGACATTAAACTCCCCAAAATCCAACAATAAGGTAATCAATTAACGGCTTGCTATGTACACGTGTCAGCTGTTCTTTAACAACTCTAATCCTATTGCTCTGCCACTCATCATCGCACTGGTCGTTCTACTGGTGGAACATTTCCGGTCGCCAGTAGACTGGTCCTGGCTGGTTTCTCTAATGTGTTGATAGAACGCGTAAAAATACCGTGTTTTATATATATATATATATATATATATATATATATATATATATATATATATATATATATATATATATATTTTTAAAAAAAAAAAAAAAAAATCTTTTAATTTTCAGAAGTGGTAGATTTTAACTACTAAACAGTATGTGTGGTAGACGGCCTTTAAAACAGTATTTTTGGCCTGCCACTGGTAGAATCACATGTATGATTATAAAAGTAAAAAATGTGAACTCAGTACAAATCTACTCCCTAATTATAGTTATATTTTTTATGAATTTTGTCTTATTGTAATGTTCTTAAGGCTATATAAGATATATTTACACTAACCATACTTTGTAAGCCATGACAGATAATATGAAACTATCTGGTTACATGAAACGCCCAAATACACCTAAATATAACTTTGATACACATAATATACAAAGTATATGTTCTTTAGATATCATATATATTACACAAAAATATAAGAAAAATAGATAAGTTGCAGTAGGTGGTTAAGATTTTCTTTGCTTATTGTATGACATTGGTTTTCTTGTCAGTATTTTCCAGTGTTCTAAATTCTGGTAGTGGTAACCCATGGCTAGGCCATGGGGTACCAGTACTGGTATTCTACAGATGGGTGTTACTAAGTGGAATATTGATTATTGACATCAGATGCTGTCTGCTGTATCTAGTTGAGTAGATCTATATCAGAGAGAGAGTGAGAGAGTTTTTAAAATAGAATCATTTAGCAAATAACACGAAGGGTAGGTGTTAATAGCTGTTCATATTTATCATGCCATCCTATATAAGAACAATGAAAGTTAACCGTAAATTGCAGAAAAAATGAATCAACATGAGGAAAATTTTGTTTTCAATGATAGAGAGATAAAGAATGAATACTTTTTCGAAATTTATACAGAGAATGGAGTGAAATGACAGACATTTAAAAGTGATTGTATTTATTGTGCCATCCTAGAAATGAACAATGAAAGAAAACATAAAATTCCAAAAAGGCATAAATGAGTTAATAGGCCAGTTTCACAATACCTGAAAATAATAATCTCGTATTATCTCGCCAAATCTCTAAATTCCAAAATGAGGTGCTCACTGCTGAGAGATTTACAAACAATCTAAATGTAAGAACATGAAAAGTATATCGATTATAGCCTAGAGGATTTACAGTGTTTAACTGTCGAACAATTAAAAGAAATCTTAAGTCAGAACAATGAGAGTGTCAGCGGACAAAAGGACATTGAGCTGCCAAATGATCCAACATTTCATGATCTGTTGTGCCTTTGCGAAAACACAGAATGGACGTGATTTAGTAGAGAAAACAAAAAAGTTTGGCTCCTCAATAATGAAAAGAACAAATTAAAAAAAAGAACATGCATACACATTTTTTTGCTCAAGAGCATGTCAGTGACATTAAAGTTTAAAGAAACCGATCTACCTTATTTGTGTACGTGCAAAAGTGATTGCATCCATGAAAAAAATCAAATACCAAGTTATAGTAGTCCTTCATGCCAATGGAGATGTCAAGTATGCTGCTTGTGAATGCAGGGTAAGTAATATAATATTCTATTCTGACCTTATTTGTGTAATATATTCACATAACAGTAAGTTGTTTTGGTGCTTACCAAAGATGCCCCCCCCCCCCCCCATTGTATTCTGTTTGTGAATAAATGTATGCATCATAAATTTATATCTTGATTTCAGATATCATGTTAAAGCAAGAAGCTATAGTGTAAAATAATTCATTTTCCCAGTGTTGAACAAAACAATGTAATCACAAACATGTACTTGTAAAGTTGCTTTTTGCTTGTCATGACACCCCCCTCCCCTGCACTTTTATTCCTTTTTGAAAACTGAAAGTACAGAGTAATGCTCAATTTTGACACCTTTCCACATAAATTAAATGTGTCAGCAGGTGCCCTTCCTAATCTAAAAATTAAAAAGAATCATCATGGCAAAAGCATTGCTGAAACAGTGACGCTAACAACTTGTGACCCTAGAGCACCTCAGGATAGATGTCTGGACATTCATTCTCTCCATTATTTATGTTCAGATTTGGAGGAATGCCTTCCATCTTCCAGGTTCTTCATATTTCATAGTGACCCTGATGAAATTGAACAAGCACATTTCATGACAAGTGATAGTTCAGTTGTTAGGGAAAATATCGATGTAATTTCTACAGTGTGTGTTGAAAATCAAAATTATATACATAAAGGTGCATCTCTTGAATCAGATCTTATTGCAATAACAAAATTATTCCATCTCTTCATTCCATCTCAAGCAATTCCAATGCATGAAATAAATCACTGAGTGTAATGTCTTGTAAATTCTTACTGAATGATACATTAATTAAAACACCCAAATTTTTTAACATTTCAACAATTGAAGCAAATTAATCACCAGTAAAACACAATTACAGTTTGTCCACTTACCTTTGACAACTGGCATTGTGTACTGCAATATTTTCCACAGTTTAGTCTAATTGATTTAAATTTGATAGACAATCAAACAATTGCCAATATTTAATTAAAAGTTAATCCAATCAAGTCATAATTGATTGCCTTGTCCTCAGACAATCATAAACGTCAAAGATTATCTCAAAACAATCTAACCTTGATTCACTTATGCACACCTAACCGTGATGCCAGTGACCTGTTAGTTCCCCCTAGTTCATATTGATTTTACATACTGTAGGTGCGATATTATTGTCCTATAAGGTGTAAACAGTAGCCTAGCAAGTGTTGATCACTGGTGTATACAGTAAATTTGTTATGGACAGCATGCGCATGGTAGGAAATTATGCCAGAGCTGAATCAAGGATAATTAAGACTGATGCTCTGGCCCAAATCAATGTGCATTATAAAAATGCATAGGTTGGAATTTCCATGCATCAAAAATGGATCACATTTAAATTCCAAGCATCAAACCCAAGGGTACACATCTGTTGAGAACCCTGGACAATATACTCTTGTCTGATACCAGTGATATTTTATGGTGGGGGACTCAAAAGGTGTTGGCAGAGAAAACTTGGGCACTTGATTTCTCTACAAATACCCTTTTTGTTGCCCCACCATACAATATCTCTGGGATTCCAATTGAGCATATAGTCTGCCTAATACATAGCATAACATATAGTTCAGGGTGCATTTTGTTAACACGCTCGTGTCTACTACCGATATGTATAAAATCTTGTCAAAGTTCTTTTTTTTAAAATTGTGTATAATGACATAAAATTGTTCAATATTTAGAATTTCATCTCTCTTCACCGTTGTATGATACCCAAATAAGAAGTACCTTGTTTATATAGTATATGATAGGTATTTAAGGTATATTTGTGTGTATTTGGGTGTGCACCAATATGCACCTAGAAACAAGCTTACTGGCCATTGTGATTATCAACTTTGAGAACTTAGTGACAGTCTGTGTCTTTCCCATTATAGTTTATCATCAAAGTTAGAGAAACTGACATTTAATTATGGTTAATAACCATAGTGCTTAACTTCTAAATGTTTATATGTATGTCATGACAAATATATTATTCACCAGCCTGTTTTAAGATAACCATCCTCTATCAAAGGATTAGTTGATTTATTGCTCCTTAAAAAATATGGATTTACTGTATATACTCGCGTATAATCGGGGTCCAAATGCAAACAACATAGACCCAGATCTGCCATCGCATAATGCGCCAGCAGATCAGGGTCTATGTTGTTTGTTCTACTGATTAGTCCTTACAAACTGCATAGACCCAGATCTATCTGTGCATTTGACAGCAGATCTGGGTCTATGCAGTTTGCAGTTGGTATCGGAATATATGCGAGTATATACGGGATGTGCTATTTGTCTTAAAATCTATTGGACTGTTATTATCATGTGCAGCATTTTCTGTTGTAATCATGTCTTCCCGAACCTTTATTCACCAAATTCTGGTTTTGTGACAAAAAAAAATTTAAACTCTTATTTAATTGTTGTTTTGCCAACCAAATTTATTCACCCTTTTATTTATTTAATTCTGCGTATTTGTCATTCAGTTTTAGTTCAATTTTGGGATGCACTTCTGTTTTTCTCCAACAAGCCATCAATAAAACATCAGAAAAGAAAACAGCCAATACATATTTATACCCATTTGGATGTCATTATAAACAATTTAAAAAAATTAAAAAAGAACTTGAGATTTTATGCGTATCAGTAGTACACATGAGCATGTTAAAAAAATGCACTCCAAACTATATGTTATGCTATACAAAGAAAATCATAACCATCTACTGCAACTTTTCTGATATTTTCTTGTAAAGATATGATACCTAAAGAATATCTACTTTGTATATTGCCCATATCAAAGGTACATTTGGGGTATATTTGGGTGTTTTGTGTGACCCAAATTCTCACAGTAATTCATTCTCTGAATAAGACTTGCAACACGATATTTGGATATATGTTATAGTTATTATGATCTGTTTGTTTCACAATAAGGATGCAACCTCCTTATATGACACACCAAAAAATGAGGCTAAAAATGGAAGTAGCAGTATATAAACTAATATGGCAGATGGTTCAACTGCAAATTTTGGGTGTATAAGGTAAACGCTATTTTATGTGTGTTTCTACAGTGAAAATCATCATTTTTGGTATTAAATAATGGGACTACCGTATTTGATTTGTTTAAGGATATGTATGCAATATCTTCAAATTTACTTATTCAAGGTTTGCACCAGTTTCTTGTATCAAGAAGTCCAGGACTTCGTGGGTATCATTTTTTGAGGTCTCCACTTTAAATATTGGAAGTCCCAAAATGTTCAGTGGTATTATTGTTTTAAATTTCTTTAGTGTGGACATGTTAGTACACTGTCTGTTGTATTTGTGATAACCATGGAGTGATAGAAAGAGGTAAAAATCTTAGAGATTTGTACCATTAAAATATTCGCGTACAAGCCAAGTCCAAATGCAAACAACATAGACCCTGATCTGCCATCACATAGTGCACTGGCAGATCAGGGTCTATGTTGTTCGTTCTATTGAGTAGTCCCTACAAACTGCATAGACCCAGATCTTCCGGCGCATTATGCGACGGCAGATCTGGGTCTATGCTGTTTGCAGTTGGTATCGGGTTATACACGAGTATATATGGTAGATGATTCATTTTCTGTTTTGATTGTGCAGTGAAGAGAGAGGATTAAAGATTTAGGCATGTCCAGAAATTTAATATTGGGATGATCATGAGGCTTTTTTGGGGGTGGGGGGAAGAGGGTATCAGAACTAATTAACTATAAAAAGAACAATGTGACGTACAGTACATTATTTATCTTTTATTTAGAATACACAAGTACATAAATACACTTCTTAAGTTGGCATTCATACATGAAAATCATTGTATATAACCACTTTAGATATGAATAATACCAAAACACTAGGATTTGTCAAGTTCAAGTTTCTTATAATTGACAAGTAATTATCATGTAGCCATGCATCTTCCAGGCGGACAAAATATTTACTACACGGCTGGTACAGTGCAATACTTTACATCTTAACCTGTTCCCATTTCTTATATAGTTCTGAGAACTTGGCTGCTATAGTTTTGCTAGGCGTCTTCTTTACTCCAATGACTGACAGTCCTTACAAAAGAAAAAGATTTCATGGATGGTCCTAAAGTTGTTTTCATTAGCAGGGCTAGAAATTAGGACTTTTTAAATTAACCAACAGGATCACCATAATAACATTTTTACTGATCCTGTCTAAATTTCACTGATCCTGCTAAAATCAAGCAGAAGCCAGTTCAGTTTCTAATTCAACATTTATTGTTCATTAACATCAACTCAATAACAACTGTATTTCGGCAACAAGACTCATGAAAAGTTCAAAGTTCATGTTCAAGCTTCTTTAAGATACTCTTGTTCCAAGATGCTACAATTTGCTCTTCTTCTGAGGAACCAACTTTCTCTTTTGATTTCACATATCCCTCTGCCATTATGTGTAAAGAGCTTGCATTGTTTGATTCCAGGAATGATTTATGAAAGTTTGCATGCCTATCAAGGAATGACGTACGCCACACACTTTCATATTTCTCTGAATACTCAGTACAGAAAGTGCACAACATCACAGTCTTTCCTGGATTATAGTTCAGCCATTCATATTCATTTGCATTTCTGGTATTTTCTTAGTCTCTTTTCTTGATCATATTTGTGATCACACTTTCTGTTGTCATGATCTCATTTCTGCCATTTTGGTGGTAGCTGTGTACCTTGCAAATACTTCCACATGTTTACAGTTGTCACCGCACAATGCATTGAATATTTATCAGCAACAATATACATGTAAATTTTAAAACACATTGTTCAGTATTATTCTGGAGTATTCATTGAGTTGGCAAACACAACCTTTTTTCTGATTGGTCAAAACTAGCCTGATACCCTACACCTATTGTTTGAAATTATCAGTAAAGAAATCAGTGCTTGGGGGTAGTACACCAGGCTAGTTCCACATACACGAAGACTGGTTTGAAAATAATCACACTCATTTACTTGATGAGTGGGTTAACACTTGTCTATTTGCGCTGCAAGCATTTATTGTACCTCATCAAGTGCAGGATGTTGGTAGGTACTCAATTAACACAATAAACAGGGAATTTTCACTGCTTGAACTGATTAGTGATGACTGGGGTTTTAGTGATTCGTTGACATAGTTACCAACTGCAAATTAGCAGATTAGCATTAATTTTGAGCCCTGATTAGTGTTATATAATCATCTTGGATATGCATCAGCTGACATGTAAACCAGAAAATAATTATATTTTAACAAATAAAAACAGCAAATCTTGTTCTGAGGATATTTTCTTGCCCAAATACTGGTACAAGAAAATCTTCAAATTAGAAAATAGAACTGTCTTTAGCAAAGGCATTTGATGTTTTTGAGGCATGGCAAACTTTTCTAAACTTAATGGAGTAAATATTAGCTTCCAGCCAGTCAAAGCATTCTAACCATTTGATTTGAAAATCCCTGCTTCAAATTGTGTTCAGAATTTGCATGATCCAAAATGTTTTTGGGCCACTCTTTTTTAGCTTGGGGACCTTACTGCAGATAATGATCAAGTCACTGAAAGTACACAGAGTCATAATTGTGTAAACTAATTGATATATTTAAAATACATACTCACCAGCTACGTTGACACTTTCTACTCAAGTGCCAAAGTTAAATGAGGATTACAGTGGTTCGATGTTTAAGCTTTGTGCATTTAACAAACAACTTATCAATGTCAAGAAATTATAACAGCATTAGCAGTCGTGCTCGAGTAATCATACTTGGACCGGGCCTTTACGGTATATGTATGGTACTGACAGAAGTATGCCGCATAAGTAATTTGTCATGTAAACAGTTATTAATGAGTGATTAGTCCTTACATGCATATAACACTTTGGTAATTGTAGTTTCAAAAACTGTTTTTCAGGAGAGGTTATTCAGTATGGGCATGGAAAATCTGTAGACACAGTTGTTTCACATTTAGCACAGAGGTTGTTTGATCAGGCACCATCAGTGCGAGTGGCAGTCACACGTGTGGTGGGAAACTGGCTTCTGGACCTCCCTGACAGATACTCCTTTCATCACAAGTTGATTCCCCTCCTTTTAACCAGCATCCGAGATGAACAGCCAGAAATTAGAGAACTAGCAGATACCTTGTGGCATGATATAGGTAATTGACCTATGCTAATTGATATAGACTAATTAATAAGCTTTCATCATTGATGACCCTTGCCAGTACTTAGTATGCTTCCCCCCCCCCCCTTACCTCATTACTAATGACTTATATCATGGGTACCAGGTGTTGTCTGGTATGTGTGGTGTGATTGCATAGTGTTATTATGTTACAAAACTGGGGTCATCTTGTGGTGCTTGTAGGGCAAATGACTTGAACAAGTCCTACAAGCTGTTCTTTATATGAAGTGACTACAGCAATATTTGTTGAAATTAGTGTGTGTGACTGTTAAGTGGAAGTACATTTAGTGACTAGTGCCCAAAACATTAAATAGTCATCCACACATTGGACAACACATATCAGTGTTGCTGAAGGATGTACATGTTTTAATACCAAACTGCGATGGATACAGTTAAGATGTGCCATTTTGTCTCTGAGAATACTGTTTAACTATTACCTTACCAGGGCTAGGGTCTGAAAAATGGGAGACGTGTCTTCTTCCTCCAGATGAAAAATAGGAGAAGGAGAAGTGGAGTAGAAGTGAAGTAAAACTAATTTTCATTCACATACACATGTATGTATATTGATTAAAAATATCAGTATAAAAAAATGTCATTTATTCACTTGTAAGGACTACTAACATTTCCCCTGAAATGTTTTCTAATTACAATGTACATATATCTGTAAATAAACTAATTTGCCAATCACAGTAGTGTTTCCACCAGGAGCTAAAAAGGGCATGGTAATTATCCTCTCAAAAGGGCACTTAATACTCCAAAAAGGGCACTATACACTCCAAAAAAGGCACTTTAAATGCATATGGTATAGAATTAGATGTCATGAAATAAGTGTTACATCTCTATAAAATGGCAGTATTTCCTGAAATAGTCTACAAAACTTAAAGCTGATGCTTATGTCATTTGCAGTCAACAATAGAGAGATAACATTGATATATATTTAATTGATTATTAGTAAATAAATTTAAAAACTAAAATTTTCAAGCAAAATATTAAGGACATTCCCAAGCTTTATAATGTCTGTAATGAGGCTGTCATGATTAATTGCATCTTAATAACCAGCTGTTCAGTAAGAGAGCGGTCATTGGCATTCAGCTTACTGAGAAAGTATAACTGTATAAATCTGAAATCATGCATTGATCCTCGGAACAAAATAAATAATAAATTCTCAAATTATTCTTCATCATGTTTAGACATAACATTCGTGTCCTAAGTGTTACATTCCAAAATCAGATAAATTTAATACCAGTCTCGTAAGTTTCTTACAGTGTTTGACCTTGCAAGGCAAGTATATGTGTTGACCTAATTCATGATACAAGCCGTAAAAAGATTGCACCAATAGAATTTCCAACACTGTGTTTGGAATTTTCTAAATCGGCTTGGTGTCAGAATATTAAATCTCGAAATCTTACAAAATATTAGCAGGAACTGGAAAAATAGATAACATTATCTACATCGAACAGTGTTATTTTACAACATCTATATGCTACCCATTTACGATAGCCTGATGTCATGCAAAACACATGCTGTTTTGTTGAGTGGCAGGTGAAAGGGAAGTATGCCTACTTTCTCGCCACAGTTATGTCTGTGCAAACAACCATTTGTTTATGGAATTTTTGCTCTTTAAAGATGGAAAATAGTATAAATAATTATAAATTGGTGAACAAGTTCAATTCACAAGGTATTTTGCTTTAAATTAATTCAGAAATAGTTTGAGTGTCACAGCTGATTTTCTATAACTTTAGTTTATCCAGCCTCTGTTCCTGCTGGATAACCAGTTTTGTGTCCATTGTTATGTACTCATTAGATTTAAAGTTTAAAAATCACTTTTTGATATTGGATCAAGGATGTTTTCATAACAGTAATTCTTTCACGAGAATACAAGAAGAAAGCATACATGTGATAGAAATGAGAGGTCAGCTTGATTCACTGTAAATTGTTCTATCATGTCCACGTTTAGCACTGTCAGTATTTTCTTTATCTGCATCATGAATGAGATGTTTTTCTCAATTCCCATCACAATTTTGCGCAGTCTCTGGTTCAACCCTGGTTTTTTTCTCCATAATTCCCTTATTTTCCTTCCCATCTTCCCTGTCTTGTTTCCTTGATCGACCAACATGTTTGTTAGATTTTGATGTTGGAATCAGATTATCTTTCCATTAATTAGGCAAGCCTCATCACTACAACCAAACCACAACACAAACTTATCCATAGTGAAATGTTTTATGATGACTTGCGGTGTAGCTGATCTTGATATAATTATTCCTAGACCATAGGCTTGGCTGATTTCTTTGTTTAATAAATAATAATTTATTTTTAAATCACCATTTAGCATCACACTTCACCTGAGAAATTCACCAATCTACAAAAGTCATTTAAAGTTTGCATATTTCTGCTTGACTGATCAAAAGTTCATGCCTTATTTGATCGCCAATGATTGGTTGATCTAATAGCAGTTTTGGGGGCCAAGTAATTTATTACCACAATCATGCACCATATCTTGTACTTCTAAATCCACTTCATATTTTAAAACAGTGAATTGGTTTGGATTGATGTTGTAGAACAAAAGGGTACCAGCATTACTTCGTTCCAAAATTCCATCTTCATCCAAGACACTTTCAGGGTTTAAACAATTAACTGGCTTGGATTGCTCTCGGGAAACAAAAGATGTATTACTGCCTGATAAATCCACCCATGCCAAAACAACCAGCTTGCCAAAATCAACAGTGGAATGAATATATGTGTTGAAAGTAAGATTTGTGTTAAGCCAGTACACAAAACTAAAATGGATCAATGACGATCTAGTCAGATCTTTATTCTGCATTTTAACCAATATTAATGTAATGCTTTAATGAATATATGTCCTTTATGTGAATATATGATCGATATGTGCTTAGTATATATATTAATATTCATTCAACATTTGTTTCTTTTCATATGGATTACATCAGTTTACTTTGTAGAGCTGTTTTTATCAATGAAAATAAAAGGCACTTCTTGAGCATGTGAACAAAGTAAATAAAGTAATAATGGACATATTCATATGTGTGACAGAACCAGGATTTCAAACCAGTAGATTAAAAAATTTTGATCAATAGATGGCTTCTAAACCAGTAGATTTTTTATCGGCATAAATTTTTCATTTCAAGGGCATTGAAAACAAAACAAGTACATTTTTTGCCATAATATGTATTCTCTTCATACTGTAATAAAACAACAAGTTTTGAACATGAATCAGATTTGGATTCTGATGGAAAAATATTACAATTATAAGTAATTATTACGAGTCAGTATATTGTCAAGTAATGAAAAAGGAAGAGTTGTTTATCTTATACTTCACTGCAAAGATTTTCTTTTTTTATAAAATCCAGTAGCATTTTTAGTTCCCTTCACTGGTGACCACTGATGACATTCATTGTGATTATTAAGCTTCACACTGATCCAGATTTCCCCTTGAATCAGTTTGTATTTTGGAGAGAATGGAGAATGCCCTCTCTGTATTAGCATTAGAATGTTGCAATCACAGGACAACCACGCTCAGCCTGCAAAGAAGTTCTAACTTCAGTTTTTCCTTTTGCTGGGTTTGTAAGGTTACTCACTGCTCTCCAATACTCCAAGCTATGTTCACTCTGAGGAGGAAGTTCCTGACTTGGACTTAAGATGTATTCCTGAGACTCATCCTCAAGGGCTTCTTCTCTTCATGGCTCAGATCCAAAGATCATTTTGCAAGTTTCAACACTGCAAATAAAAAAAAAAAAGATTGATTTAGACTTGGAATAAACAATGGAAAAGTACATGATGTATTTATGCTTTTATGAATAATTTATCCTCCATTTAAAATTAATTATCTTGAAATATATTTAAACTGATATATTTTATCTAGGGCTTGAACTTAATTTACGTGCATGAAAACTTCAAATAGTTTAGGAAATACAAAAGATGCATACCTTTACACAGTGCAAACTCAGGACCTTTGCTACTCGCCTGCACACACTTAAACTCTGATAACCAAGCATTGTTGAACTTGTTGTAATATTTGTTAGCTGGTGGCTTCTTAGCGTTATGAGAAAGGACACTTTTTGACATTTTGACATGAATTGCATCGGTCATTGTAGTGGTGGAGCATTTTTGGTCCCCAGTAGACTGGTTCTGGTTGGTTTATCTAACATGTTGATAGAATGCGTAAAAATACAGTGGGTTTTTTTTTTTACAATTTAAATAATTTCTTTTAATTTTCAAAAGCAGTTGATTTCAACTACATAATGTGCAGTAGACGGCCTTTAAAATGGTATATTTGCCCTACCGCTGGTAGAATCACATGTATGCATATGGCTCATATGTCATCTGGAAGAAAGAGATATGGTATAAAAAAATGAATAAAGCAACATTGCTCATAATATTTTTAGGAATAAACAAGGATATAACTGATGCTAAGCATGATATTTATAGTTGTTATAGGTCTATTTTAATTCTCAAGTTACTAAGTTGCCCGTGATCTATGTACATGTAGTCTTTAATTAATTTTATTATTATATTTTTGTAATTTAACAAGAGTTGGTCATGGCTGTGTAAAGTGTGATGATATTGCCAATTATGTCTCAAACTTTTTATGTCTATAAGTGTTGGTGCACCGAAAACGTTATATGGGGGGGGGGGGGGGGCATACAAGTCTTGGGACACAAAAAATAAAAATGATTTTTTTCCCTGTCCCAATACTTAAATTTATTTCAGTATCTTAATAATATTTTTATTGTTTCTTACTTTTTCTGGTCTTAAACTATGTCAGCGGTCTACAAAACTTATAGTTACTTAATCACTGATACCTATACAGTCAGACATAGTATTATTGGACCCATTTTATCCATATATTTCCATTCACAGCTCCACAAAAACTTTTTCACCAAAATTTGATCATCCTGACAAGTGATTATCCAAATGAAATCTGTCCCCCAATTGGTCTGGATAATCAGTGTTTTGCTGTCGTCTAAATATTTTTCATGGACTAGAATCTAAAGTGCAATTGACCTTCATGGACAAACACATTATGGATTAAATGTACATAACACACCCAAGTCACAGGGGCTGACCAAATGGGCTGTTGTTTTGTTTTGCAAGACTTGAAATTGATGTATGTTTCCTCACGATCTTTAAAGCTTGCTGTTACCTTCTGAGCATACTTCAGTTTGTACTTGTTAAACCTCATCTATTCAGTGTTGATATCTGGTTGCCCAAACTGCATTACATTTAAGTTTAAATGTCTTTTGTGAAAAGAAGAAAAAATGAAATATAATTAGAAGAACTGCATTATTCTAGAATTTAGGTGTACTTATATTGTTGCCATCATTACTTGTAATTCAGTCATTGCAAAGACTAAGGTATATTATTATATAAACTAAACAACACATCATCATACATGTACTTTAGAAAAATATGATGTAACATGATGCTGCATTACAAAGGACATACATGTCATATTTTCCGATGCTTTTTGACTTTGCTTAATTTATGATACACTGGTATATGGGTAAAATGTCATCAGATTTCACAGGTCGGTGTCATATTGTCAAAGTAGATCAGAGATCAGCATTGGTATTATCTTTTCTGTACTACTTTTATTTTATCCAGGATTGAAATACCAGCAGGAGAATGAAGAAGAACTGAAAGATAAAATTGATTTTGCGAAACCAGCACCAATACATTACCCCCCAAAAGGTAAGATTTATCTGATAAAATTATGTCCATTTTTGTGCCCTGCCATTAAGGACAAATTTTAAATGAATTTGGCAAGGAGCATACCTGCTTAAGTATTATCACATGACTACTTTTGTTATTTATGTTAATATACTACTATCATAATTTTCATATATGTAACAAATGTAATATCATCTCATGACATTACAGATAATGTTATAATGTCATGCAGAGGTAAGGCATAATGACAGAGGCATCAAAATGTATTTCAAAGTCATTTCACAACACTATTCTGCAGTTTGCTAAAATAAAATCAGTATTTTTCATCATGCAATAAATGGAATCTTACATTTGTGCTCATTTCAAAATGAAATTTATGAAACGCAATGAATAATTTAAATCTTCTGCTTGCCAAGGCTCACCAAAGATACAAATTATTCGAATCGTTTCATAAATTTAATTTGAAATTATCACTCATGTAAGATCCTCTATGTATGCATCCAAATGTACTGTCTATACTCGCGTATAATCCGAGTCCAAATGCAAACAACATAGACCCTGATCTGCCAGCGCATAAAGCGCCAGCAGATCAGGGTATCTGTTGTTTGTTCTACTAATTAGTCCTTTCAAACTGCATAGACCCAGATCTGCTGGCACATTATACAATGGCAGATCTGGGTCTTTGCAGTTTGCAGTTGGTATTGGTTTATACATGAGTATATACGGTAGTATAGACAATTACAAATGTGAGAATAATGATTATGTCAAAGAATTTCTTTCTAAAATATTCTGTTCTTATTGAATTTATTGATGATCAAAAATTTGCTATACTTGAATGATGTCCAGATATTCAGATTTATTGTAAGACATTTGGAGCCTAGGTGTAGGTCAAATCTGTATCCATTTATTTAGATTCATGGTTGTTTATGGCAAGTGAAATAACTGTCTTTGATATGTATGTCATAGGTTTTTAAATGATTTTTTATAAGGCGGCTTGTAATGAATTTGAATATCAAAACAAAAGCATCACCACTTAAGCAGTGTTTTATTTTGCATATAATTTCCACTAACTTTATCATACATGTAGTTCTTCTGTACAGCATGACATCTGTTCCTTATCTGCAGTGATACAGTTAAGAATTCATGGAGTTTTGACACAAATTCTCTATATTTTAGTTGAAAGACCCAATCTAGGATGTAGGACCTTGATGTTCCGTAATGTGTCACGTATTCTGCCTGGCTTAATGAAGGATGTTGTAGACTGGGTCCTGGAGACACGCATAAAGTCTGCTTCACTGTTGTACATGTTACTGCTGAATTCTGAGGATTACATAACCCAGCACATGGAGGTGGTGCTCTCAGGCATGTACAAGGCATGTGCAGATGAAGACCAGAGAGTTGTTAATGATGTATGTAATGATATCTTTTATGTAGATTTATCCTGATTTTTTGGTTCTTCATTTGCAAATACTACTTTAACTTGTATTTAACTCCTTGTAGAAATAGCTTTTTTTTTGTCATATGAATTGTGTATGAAAAACTGATGATGGATCACAGAACAGATTTTGTTACTTGCTTTATACAAATCATGCCATGCTTGTGAACAGAAATAGACCACAGTTTTTGAAAGCTCACTTATATATAAATTGAGTTTCGTATTGAAGTAATGTTTTTTTTTTACAGAATCTGTTGCATAACATTTTTGTTTTCTAAAAGATTTGTTAGATCTGTTAGAAGCATGAATCCTGTTTCCTAAATTGTGGTCTCATGTTTTAGATTCTCAGTTTAAAATTTGGGTCTTCTCTTCATTGTGTGAAACTGACCAAAACCTTGTAATGGCCAGCAGTTCCTGTAACTTAGAAAAGCTACAGGTCCTGTACATAATTAATTGGTCCTGTTGTTGAAACTATTGTTTTTTCCTGGGCCTAAGTAAGTAAAATAAATGTAAGTTAGTAATAATTACATTAAAAAATACATTATAAAACACTAAAGATGAAAACAGTTTGTATTTAAAATTCAAAACAGTAGTCCCTGCTGCATAATTTCAAAAATCACAAGTGATATATTACAATTTCATTTCATGAAGTCATAAATTCAATGTAATTAAACATAAAAAAAAAATGGTATCTGCATACAAAGAACATTTATAAGTTTAAAGGTGGAAATTTGTCATGGAGGTTGCTGTTTCACAATCTATACTTGTCCTGAACAAATGCATTCTCTGGCTTGGATTTTGAAATTATCTCAAGTTTCCAGATGACTAGCAAAATCAAGCATGATGCAAAAACCCTGTCTGATTTCTCCATTGGTTTGCAGATGTCCAATCAAATACTACATAAAGTAGGCATGACGATTAATAGAAGGCACCTTGATGCACATTGATATTTAAGGTGCTTACTTAAACCATCCAAGAGTATAAATACTTGGAACTCGATCAAGATTTGAACGTAGTTGGGACACTTTTAGGAATTTATGCAGCTCAAGAAATTCGCTGGATAGAAGGACTGGTAACTTGATTTCAAATTATCCAATTCATTTGATGTGAAAATTATTGGTGATGGGATTGCATTAATTTTGCACACTGCTTCTTTCTCACTATGTTGGATTTGCAGTTTGTGGAAACTTATTGCCCTGGATTCACATTTTCAAAATCCTACAAAAAAACTCAGTAAAGTGTGTGAAGCACACTTTGAATTCTGGTATACCTGACACAATTCCCTAATGTTATTGTTGACTCTTTAACAGTGTGTCATGAAGGATGGTTGTGTGGACTTTTGCTTGAATACATTGTGTTCTTACAGTCCTTTCTATTTGCTTGTCTTCTTACAGCCTTTTCTATTGGTTTGTCTTGAATACATTGTGTTCTTGCAGCCCTTTCTATTTGTTTTGTCTTTAATTCTTTATGTTTTTACATCCTTTCTATTGGCTTCGCTTGCTAGGAATGTGCTGAATCTTTTCAAACAAGCTTAGTGAGGAGATGAGTATTATTTCGAGCATATGATTTAAAATTTTAATAGGTTTCTTGATTGATAGAGCAAATACAGTACAAGGTTGATGATACAGATACATTTTTCAGGCTTTTTGATCATATGGACTGACATAGTATCGATCCTTCTGTCGGGTACACAGTCTTGTAAAATGCAACAAGTCTGACAGTTTTTGGTGGATTTTGTCATGAAACCTGGTAGATATTATAGTTATCACCTGAAGATGCGCATATAAACAAATCACTATGCTCCTGCAATTTGTATAAGAGTTATTGCCTTTTCAAACATGCAGCTGAATACAGTGTGTGACAAAATCTTGTGAATGCAACTACTCTCATATTTTTCATTGGATCACCATGAAACTTGGTAAATGTTATGATCATCATTGAAAGATGTGCATATCAACAAATTAATGCAATTTTTAGTTATTGCCTTTTCTGGCTGGGACCATGATGTAGTGTATGACAGAATCTGATGAATGCAACTGAATTTAGTTTTCAATGGATCATCATGAAATTTTGTACAGGTAATTGTCATTATTTAAAGGTGCACATGTCAACAAGTTACTGACCTCCATCAATATTTAGTTCTGATGGTCATAGACCAGGAAACCTAATGGGATGGCCCTTTGTCTGACATCCGTCCATCTGTTAGCACAAGTTTGTTATTGCTACTGCTCCTAAACTACTTGGAGGATTGGCATCACACTTCACATACACATTCATCCCAAGATCTAGTTGGTCCAAAATGAAAATGGTGCTGCTCAAACATCCATTATGGCTGCCACAGGAGCCATTGTGAAAATCTTGTTATTGCTAGTCCTCATGAATGGATGGTCATATCAACTTGGGGTTTTCCCTGAAGACTGTTTATGATGTCTTTGTTGGTCCTAAACCGAAATGGTGCCAATCTGATATCTAATATGGCCAAAACAGCAGTCATATTGAAAGTCTTGTTATCACTACTCCTTCTGATTGGAAAGTCATAGTAACATGGGGTTTTCACCAGAAGACTAATTATAATACCAAGTTGGTCCTGAATGAAAATTGTGCTGATCTGACCTTAAATATGGATGCCACAATGAACATACTTAATCTTGTGTCTAATTTTCCTTAATGGATGGTCATATCAATACAGGGTTTTCACCAAAAGTCTTCTAATGGTGTCCAGTTTGTCCTAAATGAAAATGATTCCGATCTTACATCCGGTATGGCTGTCACAGTAGCTAATTTGAAAATCTTATCAGTCAACAATATCAGGGATGGTTTCAACACTCAGCAATTAAAAGAAGAAATAGTCTTACCTTGAATTGCTGGAAATTCTCTATGGCCAGTAGAGCATCAGTCCCTTGAGGGACTCTTGTTATTAGAGTTATTGCCCTTTTTGTCTTGCAGCTGAATAAAGTGTATGGCAGAATCTTGTGAATAAAACTAGTCCTGCAGTTTTTGATGGATCACTGTGAAACTTGGTATATATTATATATTATATATTATTATATCTGAAGATGTGCAGATTGACAAATAGGAGTTCTTCTATAACTTTTGTTCAAGTTGTTGATCTACATGACTTGGAGTTGGATGTAATGTATGACAGAATTTTGTGAATGTCACTAGTCTTATAAATTTCATTGGATCACGATGAAACTTTGCAACATGGTATTGTCCTCATCTGAAGATATTTATGTCGACAGATCACTGTGCTCTTATAATTTTTGTCAGATTTATTTCCCTTTTTGTCCAACACCTGAATGTAAAGTAAGACAGAATCTTGTGAACCCAATGTGCCTTGTAGGTTTTTTTTATGGATCACGGTGAAACTATGTACCCATTATTATCATCATCTAAAGGTGTGCATATTGACACATCCTTGTGTTCCACACAATTTTTACTTGCAGCTTGATGCAGTATAACACCAGAAAATTTTGCAAATGCAACTACTTTTGCAATTTTCAGTGGATTGCTGTGAAATTTGGTACACATTATGGTCATCATCAGAAGATATGCATTTTGATCAATCATTGTGTACTCACACAATTTTCAGAGGAGTTATGCACTGTTTTGACTTTAGGTTTATTTCCATCATGGGGGTAGAGGTGGGACAGAATGAAGGAGAGGCAAGGGTGTAGTTCTGTGAGCAAATTGCTCACCATTCTTCTAGTCTGTTTATAACAAGCACAAAGCACCACTTGTGAATCAAGTTTTTTATGGTAATGTGTAGTATTTTAATAGTGGTCCAACTGAAAATCCTTCATTTCTGATTTCTGTTTATGGTTCCTGATGATTTACTGCATATGAGTATTTTGGCAGGGAAAGGAACTTTCAGAACAATAAAATCAAAGAAGGCAGAGAAGTTGAATTTTTCCTAAAACAACTTTATAACTTTAAATATTTGTTCAAAATTCACTGAAAAAATTAATTTTATACACAATAGAAAACCACTCCATTTGCACAGGCAAAGAATGTGCACATCTTTATGCAAAACACATTTCCATTATGTCACACAATATTGTTGTTATTGTTCCCAAATAATCCTCCATAGTATGGAGAACCATAATGTCAGTACACACACCAGTCAATAGACATATGATTAAAGCTGTGATCACTTTGGTATTCTTTGCCTAAAACATTTACTAATCTTTAAGACATTAATTTGGATGTTCAGTTGGGGTAATTTTTGTACCATAAAATGTCATAGCACTTGCATGTTTTAATTAATTTTTTTAGATACAGAAGGCAGCAGAGTTGATTGGTTACTTTGTTGAGCCAGAGGTCTGGTACAAAATGATTCTTTCCTACTTGAAGAGTTTCCAGTCATACACTGGACTCATGGTTCTTTCGCCTGTCATCTGTGGTTCAGAGAGGACAAAACTGAGGCCATACTTACCTGCAATCTGTGACACCATCACACTGCCAGATATCTGCCACTCTCTACAGGTAGTTTTATAAATTAAATGTTTTCATCATTAAGGATTTCCTTTTCTTTCACCATTCACAAATACTAGAGTCATGCATTAGTGGTACCAGTATCCAAGACACAAAGAAAGGAAGAACTGAAAAATAAATAAAAGAAATATTCTGAATTGTTGTCTGCACTTTAAAAGATAGTCTGTTGCAGTAGCAGTTATCTGGTTATACATTTATATTAGTCAATACTTTGTCTTGTTTTTGTTATTCCTCACTGTCATGCCAGTGTTGTTCAGAATATAGATGTGGGCATTTTGGAATTGGCTATCACTCCTTGCTCTGAGACTTACATCCTATCTCTCCCAGAAAGTTGTAACAGGTAATAGATGCTTTTACTGTTGTAGGAATTACTGTATGTACTCGCTTATAAGTCGGGTCCAACTGCAAACAACATAGGCCCTGATCTGCCGTTGCATAAAGTGCTGGCAGATCGGGGTCTGTGTTCTTTGTTCTATGATTACTCCGAGCAAACTGCATAGATCCAGATCTGCCAGCGCATTATGTGATGGCAGATCTGGGTCTGTGCAGTTTGCACTTGGACTCGACTTATAAGTGAGTGTAGACGGTACATTGTGTTGCTACAATGGCTTCCAGTAAGTAATTCAGTTTTTGTGAAATGCAGATTTCAAGCTATTTTAATGTTTTCAAAGCTAACATAATGGACTTAACCGTATATACTTGCTTATAAGTTGAGTATATACAGTAATACAATTTGGGATTATATTACCTTTGTTCACCCTTTGTCAGCATGCAGAATGTGTCAGTGAAATGATTAAAATGAGAATATGGGAACAATGCTGAAACTTATAAGATTGCATCCTAAATTATGTATACGTATACTTTGATGTAATGCAGACAAGACTGAAGCTCAGTGGATACTGTTTAAATTGTATTAATTGTTGAAAAATGAAAAATGTGTCTCTTGGGTGAATTTCTTAAAATTCTCAGTTTTCTTGAGTGATGTTGGTAAATTAAAAAGACATAGATTAAAGTAGATAGATATATAAAGTCTTAAACAGTGTACACAGATGGATAGACAAACTGATAGACAAAATAGAGGTTTATTTTTTATTTACTTTTTTTCATTATTGTTTATTTTTCTTTCTGCTGTTGCATTAAATAATGACAATCTCTCTGATTTCAAAGAACAATATTTGAATGATGATGTATTATTTTCTTCAATCATTCCTTAAAGTTCGATCACTAAACTTATTTTTAATTTTTAAGGAAAAAATTTGGTCACTAAATTTATCATTAATTTAAAAACAAAATGGACTAGATCATGGGTTTATTTACTAAATGAAATACATTTGTCTTATTTTTCACTATCCTATACACATATATAGAAAGGACCAACAAATAGAGAACTCATATGTAATGGCTTGAAATCTTTTGGTAAAGGTAGACAATGGATAAGCAAAAAGTGTTGTTTTTTTAGCCATACCGTATTGATC
The DNA here is from genome assembly GCA_029931535.1 of Margaritifera margaritifera. Taxonomy (NCBI): domain Eukaryota; kingdom Metazoa; phylum Mollusca; class Bivalvia; order Unionida; family Margaritiferidae; genus Margaritifera; species Margaritifera margaritifera. Next base: position 4,627,600 of record JAQPZY010001643.1, read on the forward strand.
AAAACATTTAATAATTATACCAACACTCCAATGTAGAACAGACCTCATGTATCTCTATATTGGGCAACATCATATATGTACTCAGTGGTGCATGACATTGTGCTACACTTATTGATTTTTTAAGCAGCTTGTGGTTGTGTATGTGAGAGAGTATCCCAAGGTGTATGTGAATGTTTTTCATGATACCGGTAGTGTGATGCATATTTAAATAAGCTCTGTGAAAGTTTTATTCAAAATAGAATTTAAAAATGTATACCCAGATTAAAATTTTGTCAATGAACATTAGGGGTCGTCACAGTTCCAATCTCAAAAGAAGAGATATTTTCTGCTGCGTAAAACAAAAGAATGCATCCATTATATGTTTACAGGTTTACAGGAGACATATACTACAGTTGAGATTGAAAAGTATTGGGAGGCTGAATGGGGTTATAAGTGTATTTTTAGACATAAATCTAGCAGTAGTGCTGGTGTTGCTATCCTGTTTAGAAATATTTTTGAATTTCTTATTCACAGAAACAGATGTAATTGTCAGGGCAGATACATTCTCTTAGATTTATCAGTTAATGGACAGAGATTTACACTTGTGAATCTATATGGTCATAATGATGATAATGCAGAGTGTTTTAGAAATTTGAAAGAGGTTATTATAAATTTTGACAATTCCTCTGTTATTCCTTGTGGTGACTGGATTGTTGTTCAGGACATGGAGCTTTACTCTTATAATATCTTGCATGATAAATACTCCATGGCATGATAAGCACTCCATTGCATGATAAGCACTCCATTGCATGATAAATACTCCATTGCATGATAAGCACTCCATTGCATGATAAGCACTCCATTGCATGATAAATACTCCATTGCATGATAAGCACTCCATTGCATGATAAGCACTCCATTGCATGATAAATACTCCATTGCATGATAAGCACTCCATTGCATGATAAGCACTCCATTGCATGATAAGTGCTCCATTGCATGATAAATACTCCATGGCCTGAGCAGCAGTCCAGGACATCAAGAATCAACTTGATTTACTGGATCCATGGGGAACAGTCAATCCTGACAGTAGAGTATTTACTTGACAACAGGCAAACCCTGTGAAACAGAGTAGACTGGACTATATTTTAATCTCTGAGGACATGTTTTCAAATTGTATGGACTCCTCTATTATTCATGGCTATAAAACAGGTCATTCAGTAACAACACTAAAAGTGTATATATCTGCATTACCTAGAGGTCCTGGGTACCGGAAATTCAATTCAAAGCTATTAAACAGATTGAATATATTCAGTTGGTAAAAGAAATGTATAACCAACACAGTAGAATTTCATACAGTACTTTGCTTTTATCTCAAAGATCTCAGTGAAGTGGAAGAAGAAAATTAAAAGTTTTTTCGAAAGTGGAAATATTTTTAATGTAGTTTTCGACAAAACTTCACTCCTAAGAGCAAAGAATAAATTTATTTATAAAGACCTGATGAGAACCAAGGTACAAAAGCCAAATGGTAAACATGAAACTTGGTCCAGGCAGCTAGATTGTGCAATTGGTGCAAATGAATGGACCAACTCTTTTGTTTTGGCTAAACTTTGTACAAAAGACACAAAACTAATTAGCTTTAATTTTAGATTTCTCCATAGAAATATTGCCACAAATCAGTTTTTGAAAAAGATTAATTTAAGTGATAATGTAAGGAGTGAATAGAACAAATTGAGCACTTATTCTATGACTGTTGAGTTACTGAACACTTTTGGAAATTATTTCAGGAATGGATCCAAACTTATGATCCAAATTTTAGAATTACACAAAAAGATGTCTTTATAGGAAATAACAACTTTGATGATCTTATTAACTTCCTAATTTTGCTTGCAAAATATGTTATATACAGATCACATTGTGCAACAAAAATCCCAAATCTCACCTGTTATAAAAATTGTTTTATCATATAAAATGCTGGACAAATATGTTGCCAAAGTGAATAACAGAAGTGACCAGTTTAATAAAAAATGGACCCTATTGAATACTTTTGGTACATGATTTTTGTTTTTTGTTTTTTTAATAGCTGTTTGTTACATTTTCTTTATTTTCATTTGGGGGTGGGCAAAGAAAACAATATTACTTTTTTAAAAACAACAAACAAACAGGCAATTTAAAACACCTTGGGGTTTGTATGCGAGTGTGTCTTTGTGTACACTAATTATGAATGTGTTACGACTCTATGGCCTAAAGATATGTAACAAAGAAAGTGAAATCAACAGTGTAACTAAAATCAACAAGCAATTTATTTCTAGACAATTAAAATGAAAATTCAAAAAGACACTTCCAATATTGTGAATTAAAATCCAAATAATCCAATAATCCTAAGTGTCCTAATCACAAGTCCTAAATATAGAATGTTCCGAATCAATTCCAGTAGTCTTGAATGTCCTGATGTGCCAGTAGTCTTGAATGTCCTGATATGCTTGAATGATGTAATCCATAATATCTTTGAATGAATTCACAAAAATCTGAAAGTCATGTATCAATCCAAAATGAGAAGGAGCACTTTAGCAACTCCAATGAATATTTTAAATAAATAATTTCTCTCCCTGAATTTGCTCTGATTTTCGCAACTCAATTATAGACATCTGATTATTAAACCAAATTCCTTAAACACTGATAGTTAGCATAGGAATGGAATACTGCTTACCAACTTCCTATATATAAACACAGGTCACCTGACCTAGAATTTTCTAGAAAATCATATGGCTTCCCTGACATATATCAGTAATTCTAGTGGAAAAACCAGTATAATTGTAAACAAAAGCAACCCAGACCTCGAATTCTAAGTAAGCAACTTGTTTACATCCTATAACCAAGGACAAAGTTAAATATGTAAACATTATACATAACAAATATATGTGTCTGTATGTGTGCATGTGTGTGTTGCGTCTAGGTAAGGGAATATATGTAAAGATCAGGATGCAAAATAATTTAAGGTAATGCCCATTACACCAGGTCAGGTGGTGATGTAGGGGAACATGTAAAATCCTGACAACTTATGTTCAGTAATACAGAAAAATAAAAATAAAAATGTCAGGTATATAAATAATAATAATAATGGTATGATTAACATGTGGTAGTAGTATTTTTCTTATAAGATACTGTATACATAATTTCATGTGGTAGTAGTATTTTTCTTATAAGATACTGTATACATAATTTCATGTGGTAGTAGTATTTTTCTTATAAGATAGTGTATACATAATTTCATGTGGTAGTAGTATTTTTCTTATAAGATACTGTATACATAATTTCAGCCCAAGATGCAGATTAATCTACTGTCCTGTGTGGAATCACTGATAACTGTTGCCCAGGAAGACCTAGTGGATACTAGTCAATCTTTGTTCAATCTTCTCATCACAATCCTAGCAATACAGCAAGGGGAAATTATCAAGGAAAAGGTAAAAGTGTGTGTATGTGTGTGACATTAAGTAGTGGTGAGACAGTAAGTAGTGGTGAGACAGTAAGTAGTGATGAGACAGTAAGTAGTGGTGAGACAGTAAGTAGTGGTGAGACAGTAAGTAGTGGTGAGACAGTAAGTAGTGGTGAGACAGTAAGTAGTGGTGAGACAGTAAGTAGTGGTGAGAGAGCAAAGTAGTGGTGAGACAGTAAGTAGTGGTGAGACAGTAAGTAGTGATGAGACAGCAAAGTTTTGTTTGCTTGTTAAGAGGTATATGCTGCTAAATATAGATTTTAATTTTTTACCTAATGTCAGCAGCAATCACTGGTTTTCCATTCTTTTGCAATTTTAGTGGAAGTGTAATGTATATTTTCTTCAGAATTAAGTTATCGCGGAACATAATGCTGTAAATCACACAATTTTTGTGAGTGTAAAGGTTTTGCTAATTTTGTGAGGGAAGCAATTTTGCAAAAATATTATTCACCAAACAGAATGTTATATTTTATTGAAAAGTGCTTATTTGCAAAAATTGTATGTCATGAATAAACAGATTTTACAGTATTGACAAAAATTTAATGATGATAAATGTTATGATATACAGTATGTTATGAAACTGTTGGAAACAAAATATTCCCTGGAAACAAAAATACCATGGTTCTTGGGCAACTCAGGGTCTCCATATTAACCTGCCCAGGCTTGCACCCTGGAGAGGTCACTCCAGCCTCACTTCACAGTGTCAACACAATATGGGAGGCAGTAGTTACCAGTTATAAGCCCTAGCTCAATTGGTGTAGAGAATGGGCACCAGGGGTTGCCTCCAACAGTGGGAGAGTCCCTTGTCTCAGTGGACAGCTACTGCCTGCCACAAAGCTGGGAAGCCCCCAGACAATAAGGTGCTGTCCTGACACAGTCTGCCTGCTTCATTGGGTGCTTGGAGCTTACAGTCTACACTCGACAAGCAGAATGAAATCATTGCTCCAGGCAAAACAAAGATAAATAAAAGGAAGAAACCAACCCTAAGAATAGGATGCTAAAAGGTCAGAACCATGACATCTGGCCTGTCTGAAGACCTTTAAGATCAATGATGCATGCAAAACTGCTGTGATCAGTGTCGAGCTGAAAAGACTAAACGTTGTCATAGCAACCCTCCAAGAAACACGCCTCACATTAACTGGATCACTTAGAGAGAAAAACTACACCTTCTGGCAAGGAAAAAGCCCAGAAGAAACAAGAGAATATGGAGTAGGCTTCACAGTCAAAAACAAACTCCTATGGATAATCGACTCTCCCACAAGTGGTTCAGAGATAATCTTGATAATGAGCCTATTAACTTTTGAGGCCCTGTAAACCTTGTGAGCATTGAGGCTCTGTAAACCATGTGAGCACTGAGGGCCCTGTAAACCATGTGAGCATGTACGCCCCAACACTCCACTTGTCCTCCAAAACAAAGGACCAGTTTTATGATGAACTTGAGGCCACCATCAACTCCCAAAACATGAACACCTGTACATGTTAGGGGATTTTAACGTAAGAGTAGGTGCTGATTGTGACTCATGGCCCATTTGCCTAGGGACATCATGGCACTGGGAAGATGAACAAAAATGTGCAGAGACTACTTGAACTTTGCTCCTACCATGACCTCAGCATCACAAACAGGTACTTCCAGACAAAGCTTCAACACAAGGTGTCATGGAGATATCCCAGATCTGGCCACTGGCACCAACTGGATCTGATCATCACCAGGAGCATCAGCCTCAATAGCGTCCTCATCACTCGCAGCTACCGTAGATCTGACTGCGACACAGATCATTCCTTTGTATGCGGTAAGATCAGACTTCAGCCAAAGAAATTGCACCCGTCAAAACACAAAGAAATCGCCTGCATGAATGTCAGCACCACAGCTAACCAAGAGAAATTACAGCTGTACAATGATGCCCTGCAACAAGCTCTCTGCTTCAACAACCCTGGCATGACTGCCCAGCAGAAATGGGAGCTACTAAAGAATGTGATCTACAGCACAGCCCCATCAGTTTTTGGTAAAAGGCAGAACAAGACCAATGATTGGTTCGAAGCAAACTCTAGTGAAGTGATCCCAGTCATTGAGGCCAAATCCATTGCTCTTGCCAACTACAGAATGACCCAAACCAGAAAACTCTACAAGCAATGAAAGCTGCCAGAAGCAATGCTCAACAGACTGCAAGATTCGGTGCCAATGACTATTGGCTGCAGCTATGTCAGAACAGCCAGACATCAGCAGATACACGCAACATCAGAGGCATGTACGATTGGATTAAGAAGGCAATAGGTCCTATTTTAAAAAAGTCAGCCCCTCGAAAATCAGTTACAGGGGTGACCATAAATGATTGCGACAAGCAAATGGAGCGGTGGGTAGAACACTACTTCGAGCTGTACTCCTGGTAAAACATTGTAAATGATACAGCCCTCAATGCCATCAAGAGCTTTCCTCTCCTGGATGAACTCGACGATGAACCATCCATTGATGAACTAAGTAAGGCCATGGATAGCCTAGCAAATGGAAAGTCTCCCGGAAAAAATGGCATACCACCAGAATGTGGAAAACCTATCCTACTCAAACACCTCCATGAGCTCCTTTGTCTATGCTGGAAAGAGGGTGAAGTACCACAATATATGAGAGATGCTAACAGCATCACTCTCTACAAAAACAAGGGTGACAGGAGCGATTTCAATAACTATCACGGCATCTCCCTGCTGAGCAACATAGGCAACGTGTTTGCTCAAATTGTCCTGAACAGACTAAACTTGGAAATTGAGTCTACCCTGAGTCACAGTGTAGCTTCGGAGCAGAAAGGTCCACCATCAACATAATTTTCTCACTTAGACAACTGCAAGAGAAGTGCAGAGAACAGAAAAAGCCACTCTACATAGCCTTTATTGACCTCACAAAGGCTTTCGACCTTGTCAGCAGAAGCGGATTGTTCAAGCTGCTAGAAAAGATCGGATGTCCCCCAAAGCTCCTCAGCATGATCCAGTTGTTCCATAAAAATATCTATGGCACAGTTCATTTTGACTGCTCAGCCTCAGAGGCTTTTGAGATAAGTAGTGGAGTCAAGCAGGGATGTGTTCTTCCCCTCAGGATATTCTTTTTCTCTCCTGCTAAAACATGTCTTTGGCTCGTCATGTGGCTATATCATTCCAAGCTAGCTTTAAGTCATTCTGGTGTTCAGCTAACAGGTTTGACTTGTACAGTTGTTCCAATGCCTATTATTAGTATTCATAAAGAATTTAACTTGGCACCAACACTCTTCCTTCCTTTCTCTAGGTAGCTAACTAACAACAATAAATATATCCCCCATCTATCCATCTACATATGTGTATGTATGTATGTATGTATGTATGTATGTATGTATGTATGTATGTATGTATGTATGTATGTATGTATGTATGTATGTATGTATGTGTGTGTGTGTGCATGTGTGTATGTATGTATGTATGTATGTATGTATGTATGTATGTATGTATGTATGCATGTATGCATGCATCTCTGTATCTGTTCATCCATCCATCCATGTCAGTATCTTTTAAATGCTGATTGTATTTAATGGAATAATATTGCCAGGTTGAAAATAATTGATACTAATCATGTCTAAAGAAAATATCTAATGGCAAACATTTTTGCCTTAAATGTAAATTGCTTAAATATTTATTGACTGATATTCTCATGTATATAATATGCTCCAAGTGCTTGATCCTTTATTCTGTGTCATTTGTGCATAGGCCTACAAGATGCTTGATGAGTTGGCTGTAACCTTGAAACTTGGAAGCAAGCAGGAGCTGTACAGGACATACACTAAGCCTCTGCTGGACAGTTTCCAGGACACATACACTACATGGAACACACACTCCGTAGAAAGACTGGTCATGGACACACTACTTCTGGAAGCTGGTTAGTTTATTGTAGCTAATTTCCATTCAGATGCCTCTATATGGTGGCATTTTTCAGTGATTTATTTGATTGTGTAGACTCACTAATTGAAATATGTCAACAAAGCACTAGACTTATGTGGCAGATATCATCCAGACCAGGATCAGGGCATAGCCTGAAACTATCTCCAGGAAAGCTTGAACTCCTAGCATGACTGAGTATGGTATTCAATTTTCCTGGTATATTCAGTCCTGGCCTCAAGACACAGACTGTGTCCATCACCTGGTCATGTCAGTTCCAGCTTTGGTTCTATTGCAGATGCCCAGAATAATCGGTACCCGATTAATGAACCATCCCGCACTATCTAATACTGGACCCATGGTAGTATCACAGACCAACACTGGAAAGGTCCATCACCAGTCCAGGTTTAGTCAGGACCCAGTTTCAGTTACGGTGACTCCTCATTCCCAGACACCCGGTGCCTGTGAACCATTGCTGGGATGCCAACCATTCTGGATTTTGTGGAATAATTTCACATTTTTGGTGACATTCTGCATTTCAAATTATATTGAAGAAATTCTAAGAAAATCAAAATCAACATTTCTTGGAGTTCAATTTTAAAAATGAGCTTTCTATGTGTAAATAGAAAAGTATTTCATAGCTATGATATACTTGTACATAGAATATGGTTTATCAATGTAAAAGACAGAATCTTCAAAACAAGAAACAAGTCTTGTAGACTCTAAATAGGTGAAAACCGGCTGAGATGGAGTGAAAAAAAAATGCAAATAATTAGTGAGGAAAACATAAAGTTTATGGTTATTGTTTTGGTCAGAAATGTTATAGGCTCATAGGAAGATGCAATAATATTTTATAGAAATTTGTTACTTTTAACAAATGTGTTATCCCCTCTGGATGGACTGCCTAGATTCTGAAAATTTGAGATGGAATTCTTGATAAGTATGCATCTGGGTTGGCATCTCTAGCTTTGATGACATACTTCGTGAACAGCAGGAGATAACTGTGTCCCAGCATGGAGAGACTCCATCCCTGACAACCAGCTTTGCCAGCTGAGTTATCAGGAGGCTTCACTATCATGCTCACAAGTGCAACCTTCATTCCTCAATCTGATGATGTCCAGAGCAGACTCAGCCTTCCATGCATTGATTGAAGAAGTCTTCCCGCTTCTGCTTTGAGAGTTCTGTCCTCCTTCTGCTCCATCATTGGCCTTTTACAGAATTCCTGCATTTATTGGTCTTGTAACCAAGAAAGACCAACCTTCTTGCAAACAGCTTCCACGGTCAGGTCAAGTCGCTGACATTTTACATAATTTCGAAAGGTAGCTTCAAAACCCAAGCATCAACAAGCCATTTTTCACAACTTGGCTCCCATCACATATCAGCCCAGATTTCTGAAGACACATGCCTGTTCACATTTAAGTCCCAACTGTCAACAGAGGCATCACAGGTCTGGGAATATTGCAACCTTTCTGTGTGCATAGACAAGAAATCCTTCCTCAACATGTAACAACCGGATCACTATGTCATAGTGATATCATCCATGCTCAGCTTGGTCCTGGTTGAATAAGGCATTCTTTAAACCACTGTCTGGAGCCACCATGACTCACCTCTACTACAAAACCTGATTCCTTTTCTTTTTAGTTACAGCAGGCAGAATCAGTGAGTTAGATACATTGTTGGTTGATCTGAACTATCTGCAATGATGGTTCAGTTTCTGTTTTCTTTGCCAAGAACAGGCTTCCGCTTTTGGAAAATTAATTTTTGTCTTGTAGCTGCTGTCCCCTTTAAACCTCTTATTCCAGCATCTGCAGGACCCCACCAGGGCTCTCCAGAAGCATCTGCAGGACCCCACCAGGGCTCTCCAGAAGCATCTGCAGGACCCCACCAGGGCTCTCCAGAAGCATCTGCAGGACCCCACCAGGGCTCTCCAGAAGCATCTGCAGGACCCCACCAGGGCTCTCCAGAAGCATCTGCAGGACCCCACCAGGGCTCTCCAGAAGCATCTGCAGGACCCCACCAGGGCTCTCCAGAAGCATCTGCAGGACCCCACCAGGGCTCTCCAGAAGCATCTGCAGGACACCACCAGGGCTCTGAAGTGAAATGAGCTGATCAGAAGAGGGAGATCTTGCCTGATCTGACCACTGTAAGAAGTAAGGAACAATACTTTCACTCGGGCTCAGTTGTCATTGATATGCAGGGTTATCCACTTGACCTACAAGGAGCAAACCCAAATCCAAATTAATTTCTTATACATATGGACTCATGAGATCTGGGCAATTGCCACTCGAATAGCATTCGAGTGCAACTGCTCCCTGACATTATCCAAGCAAGGAGATAGAGGTTAGAGATGATATTCTCTGGCCATTACTTCAGAGACCTTTCGTTCAGAATGCTCAGCTTGACCTGGTGGGACTTATATCAGCAGCTAAACAGGCTACCTTCATATGTCATTCAGCAACTTTGTAATGATGTGGGCTACTCTGCTTCCACTGGATCTGTGAGAGCAAAATTGTTCTTTTAACTGTATCCATGCTTTGACCATGTGCTAACCCCAGCCTGTATCTCAAAAGAGGCTTATAGCTGTTTCATGTATGTTTGGAGACCAAAGCCAGAACCAACTCCAGGGTAAGGGGATGTAACTCCCTCCACATATTTACCTATTCACCTAATGTATTATGATCAAGTACCCATATTTGAAGAAGAAAACCAATATTTGGTGTGAAATGTTTCTTTGATAATACTTGTCTAGTCATAATACAGACACATCCTCCCAACCAAGCCTTACCACAGTTACATCCCTGGATGAGTGTGCACATCTGCTACAATAAAAACTGACAATTGACAAGTCTTGGTACCAATCGCTCAATCAAGGGGAGATCACTCTTATCAGATTACTGTCTCAGCAAACAATCAACTTTTTAACACTTTTGTTGCTAAAACAAGCTAAAAACCTTACAATTAGGCATTTAAACCATACAAAAAACACTAAATTTTCTAGGAAAATCTTTCAGCTGCATCCAGTAAATCCCATGCATGGAAAATCCATAAATATTATTCTTCATTTAATTTTGATTCTTTTGGGATTTTAAATATTTACTTTCCATTCAAACTTTTAAAAATATTTGTTTTTAATTTTTTCACTGAAATAGTAAAAGGTCTTGGGTCAATATAAGTTTTACCCAGACAACAATTTGGAAATATGGCAGATACAGGTAGCTTTTTTGAGAAAAACCCTACCAGAAATATCATTTCAACTTTTTAAATAATTATCAGTAATCACCAATATTGGTCAAGTCCAGAATTTTCTTGGTCTGAAGGTAAATATTTTGAATAAGAACTGGTTAAGAGAAAATTTCTACAGAAACAAATATATGGTAAATCATGTTAAAGAAAGTAACTAATGAAGTCATCAATAACACCAGGAAGGTTTGGTGGCAGGAAAGCAGTCAGATAACTAATGTATCTTGCAGATAATAAATGAGTTCTTTTTTTTTTTTGACTGTTCAAATGAAATTGTTCCATTGTTTTGGATTTTGTTGATTTTCTGAATAAAGAATAAAAAAAAGAAGAACTTATACCGTCTTTACTCGCATATAAGCCGATACCAACTGCAAACTGCATAGACCCAGATCTGCCATCGCATAATTTGCCGGCAGATCTGGATCTATGCAGTTTGTAAGGACTAATCAGAACAAACAATATAGACCCTGATCTGCCAGCGCATTATGCAACAGCAGAACAGGGTCTATGTTGTTTGCATTTGGTCTGGCTTATACGCGAGTATAGATGGTATTTAAATTTATTTAGGTAAAATACTGACAAAATTGCATTTAATTCACAATTACAGATTCTGTACTACATGTACAAACAACAATCACTTCTCAGTAGGTTTAATGCTTCTAAATGACTTGGACATTCACTAACATGTCCTGAAATTGTCTGGATTGTTCTGAACTTTGCACAAGCTTCAGGACTTTTGACCAGGACTTAGCCTGAACCACCAGAAACACTGCATTGTGAGAGTTTATAGCAAACAACTTTGCTTTGTACATTACTCTCTTTTAGTGTTGCCCCTAATCCCGGAGCAGAACCGAAACAAATGTATTCACAGTAGTTGACTTACTGAAAACTGAAAATTTACCAAATATTCTTTCTTATCATCTCATGGATGGAGTGGATTGCCTAATCATATGTCTCTTTATGCTGAACATTGTCTTGTGCCAATGGTTGGTTTGAATAGGTCTGTGTAATGTTTGAATAAAGTCTTCAAGCAGGTCAGTATTTTGGTCTTTACTGTTTTGACTTACCTTAAATGTTGATTTGTACATGTAAAAAATGTGTGTGAATGTAACATGACATTTGATTGAATTGTGGATTACAAAAGACAGAGCTATGAAATCGTTGAATATAAAATGTAAAAATTACTGGTAGAAATTTTGACTATTTCATTAAGACCTCAAATAATTCTTATTTCTGTAGTTGGATTTAATTCAAGTTACAGTAATCATCAATTAATGACATTTGTATGCTATTATTTGAATGTTTATATTTTCTTCATTTAACTTCTTCATAGATATAAATTCCCTCTTAAACATGCATAAATCAAAATGTTTTGAATATAAATTGATTTCAACAGGTCCAGTTGTAGGAGATCACCTTGATGAGATCATTAAAATTCTAGTGGTTAACCTCAAGCCAGAAAAAGATGCAGAAGTTCGACTCAAGTTCTTCTCCCTTCTCTCTCACTTAATGATGAATTCCAAAGTTACCATTGATTCATCTGACAAATTTGGAGAATTTGCATTCATGGTGGTAAAGGATATGATTATTCCAAACTGTGTGTGGAAGGCTGGTAGGGTGGCAGAAGCTATCAGAACAACAGCTGTCTCCTGCATGTGGGCATTACTCAAGAGTGGAGTCCTTACTAAGGAGACGGTAACAAGGCAAAAACTTGTACAATTTATGCACCACTGTCGATGCAGCAGCAGATACCATATATACTGACTTGTAAGTCAGGTCCAACTGTAAACTGACTAATAAACTGCAAACTGCTCATAATGCACCAGCAGATCTGGGTCTGTGCAGTTTGTTAGGAGTAATCAGTATAAGAAACAACATAGACCCAGATCTGCTGGCATATTATGCAATCATGGCAGGTTAGGGTCTATGTTGTTTGCAGTTGGACCTGACTTGTTAGTGAGTATACGGTAACCTGAGAAAATCTGCTTTACAAGTAAAAGTGTTAGTGTGTATATGATCTGTATGCTTAATATTAACAGTGTTAGTGTGTATATGATCTGTATGCTTAATATTAGTGTGCATATGATCTGTATGCTTAATATTAACAGTGTTAGTGTGTATATGATCTGTATGCTTAATATTAGTGTGCATATGATCTGTATGCTTAATATTAACAGTGTTAGTGTGTATATATTAACAGTGTTACTGTGTATATGATCTGTATGCTTAATATTAGTGTGCATATGATCTGTATGCTTAATATTAGTGTGCATATGATCTGTATGCTTAATATTAGTGTGCATATGATCTGTATGCTTAATATTAGTGTGTATATGATCTGTATGCTTAATATTAAAAGTGTTAGTGTGTATATGATCTGTATGCTTAATATTAGTGTGCATATGATCTGTATGCTTAATATTAAAAGTGTTAGTGTGTATAGGATCTGTATGCTTAATATTAGTGTGCATATGATCTGTATGCTTAATATTAGTGTGTATATGTCTGTATGCTTAATATTAACATTGTTAGTGTGCATATGATCTGTATGCTTAATATTAAAAGTGTTAGTGTGTATATGATCTGTATGCTTAATATTAAGAGTGTTAGTGTGTATATGATCTGTATGCTTAATATTAACAGTGTTAGTGTGTATATGATCTGTATGCTTAATATTAACAGTGTTAGTGTATATATGATCTGTATGCTTAATATTAACAAGTTTTCTATTTATATCAACCTTACCAAGTTTACAAATTGAATGCAAACCACTATCCCAGATTTTAAGGTGGAAAAGTGCATTGTAAATATCCCAGGTTAAAGATTTAATCAGTAGATCACATAGGTATATGTGTATGTGTGTGTGTATCTATATATATCTATATATATATATATATATATATATATATATATATGGCCTGGTGAATGCTCAACTTGTTGTTTTAAATGATTCAAACAACCTTGAAAAATCCTTGAATTTGATGGGTTAACTTAAAAATCTTTGAATTTAAAAAAAGTTTGTTTTTCCTTGAAAAGTTCTTAAATTTGTTGAAAAACTTGAATTTTAGCCAGACAACTCCTTGAATTTATCTGAAGGAATGTAAAAGGTTACCACTGAATAAAATATATCATTTTTTAAATTCATAAATTTTGTTATTTACATATTTTGCCAAAATAATAATTAAATTTTTTTGGATACAATTGGGTGGTTCAGAAAAGACTCAACACTGGTGGAGTAGCATCCCTTTGCTGTATAGGCACAGTTATGTGTTGTTCTGTTACTTTTGTACCTATTTATCCAGTGATTAACAAGGTGAGATATGGCAGAATTTCATTTTATGTAAGAAGAAATACTCCTTGAAAATTTTTAGAGGTCCTTTGAAACTCCTTGAAAGGTCCCTGAAAAATGACTTTCCAGGGCAGTACAAACCATGAATAAAGAATTCCTTAACATTACTTAATATTTCTTTAAGAGACAAAGGAACATAAAACTCCCTTACTCAGTAACTTTTAGCTCTGCTGGTCATAGACCAGAAGAGCTTATGGGATGGTGTGTTTTCCATTGTCCATCCATCCAGAGGATTGCCATGAAACTTTACACACATGGTGCCACTTGGACATCCAATATGGCTGCCACAGCGGTCATCTTGAAAATCTTGCTATTGCTACTTCTCCTGAATAGATGGTCATATCAACATGTGGTTTTCACTACAACACTTCTTGTGCGTTCTAGTTTGTCCTAAATAAAATTGGTGCCACTCAGACATGCATTATGGCCACCACAGTGGCCATCTTGAAAATCTTGTTATCTCTACTACTTCTGAATGAGTGGTCATATCAACATAAGGTTTCTTCTGAAAGACTTCTTATGATGTCTACTTGGTTCAAAATAAAAATGGTGCAGATCTAATGTCCAGTATGCACACCATGGCTGCCATCTTGAAAATATTCTTATCGTTACTGTTCCTGAATGGATGGTCCTATCAGCATGGTGTTTTCACTAAAAGACTTCTTATGATGTCTTGTTGGTTCTATATGAAAATCATGCCAGTCTAATATTGCCACCACCATGGCCATCTTGACAATCTTGTTGTTGGTTCTTCTCCAGAATGAAAAGTAAAATTACCCTGGGGTGTTCCCCAGAAGACTTCTTATGGTATCTAGTTGGTCCTAAATAAAAATGGCACCACTTGCACATCCAATATGTCCACCACAATGGCCATCTTGAAAATCTTATCACTACTCCTCCTGAATGGTTGGTCATATCAACATGGTTTTTTCTCTTACTAAATGACTTCTTATAATGTTTAGTTGGTTCTAAATGAAAATGGTACTTCTCAGACCTCCAGTAACTCTTGTTATCACTACTCCTGAATGAATGGTCATATCAGCATGGAGTTTTCACTGAAAGACTTTGCATGATGTCTTGTTGGTTGTAAATAAAAATGGTGCCAATCTGATATCCTATAAGGCTACCATGGCAGACATCTTAAAAACCTTATTATCAACACTCCACCGAACTGGAAAGTTATATCAACATAGGGTTTCCACCAGAAGACTTCTTACGATGTCTTGTTGGTCATAAATGTAAATGGTACCAATCTGACATCTAACTAATTTGAAAATCTTGTTATTGCTAAAGAATATCAGTCAGAGAGGGTTTCAACACTGGACAGTTTAAAGAAAGAAATGGTCTTATCTTGAATTCCTGGAAATTCTTTTTGGCCAGTAAAGCATCAGTCTCTTCGAGGGACTCTTGTTAGTGTGGGCTATGATAGAAAAGTTTAAAGTCTTGTTTAAATTGTTTGAACTGAGAAATAGGCTGTAAATTCAGCTGTAAACCAGAATACTGCCTATTGTCCATTGTATTGTTTATGTAATTTGTAGTCAACCATAAGTGTTGTTTTCTGTGCAATAGATTTTACTTGTACATGTCCCAGATATTTATAATATCTGTTTTTATCACGTGACTGCTGCGTTATTTATGTTAATATACCCATATCATAATTTTCACACATGTAACATGTGTAATAACACCTCACGACATCACAAATAATGTCATAATTTCATGCAGAGGAAAGGTGTAATGATCAAGGCATCTGAATATATTTCAAAGCCATTTCACTGCACTATTATTTCGTTTGGTCAAATGAAATCAGTATCTTTCTTCGTGCAATAAATGGAATCTTTCATTTGTGCTCATTTCAAAAGAAATTTATGAAACTCATTGAATAATTTCAATCATTTGTTTGCCAAGGCTTGCAAAGGATAGTAATTATTTGACTCATTTCATAAGTTTCATTTGATATGTGTGCTCATGTAAGATCTTCTATTTATTGATAAATTATAACAGAAGATCTGATATGATGTGCACATTAATCTGTTTGGCATGTACCATTTGCAATCAAACATACAAATCTTGTAAGTGCACACAAGTCATATATATATATATATATATATATATATATATATATATATATATATATATATATATATATATATATATATACATTCTCATTTTGGATTAATACTTGACTTTAGGGTTTATGTGAATTCATTCAGAG
This sequence comes from Margaritifera margaritifera, assembly GCA_029931535.1. Classification (NCBI taxonomy): domain Eukaryota; kingdom Metazoa; phylum Mollusca; class Bivalvia; order Unionida; family Margaritiferidae; genus Margaritifera; species Margaritifera margaritifera. The sequence continues at coordinate 4,643,770 of JAQPZY010001643.1, forward strand.
ATATTCTGGATTACATCATTCAGGCACATCAGAACATTTAAGACTACTAGCACATTAGAACATTCAAGGCTACTGGAATTAATTTGGAACATTCTATATTTAGGATTTGTGAATAGGACACTTAGGATTATTGGATTATTTGGACTTGAACTCACGTTACTGTGTCTTTTTGAATTTTCATTTTAATTGTCTAGAAATAAATTGCTTGTTGATTTTACTTACATTGTTGGTTTCACTTTCTTTCTGTTACATCTAGTCATAACAATTATTATATCATTATAACATCACTTATTGCATAAGTGGATTATAGCATTTTGAACTCGGGGTAAGGTTGGACATATGATGATGTAATTGTGACTTTCTATCTCTTATTGAATAATGAAAAATAAAAATGTGCAGTTTTAATCACAGAAATAACAGTACTGTAACCCCCTCCCCCACAAGAAATTCAATGAAACTTGTGTGACATCTGGTGATCATGAGAGATTTACAACCAGCTGTTGATCAGATTCACAGACTTCCTGGCAGATGTAGATGAAAAAATATTCACCCAGCAACATACACTTTTTAATATATATGATAAAATCTTAAAATTTGATGAATTTTTTCATATTTATTTAATGATTACTTTATAGGCATTTAATGATGGGCACAATTTCCTATGCTGTTATATGGAATTGCATTATTTTTGGATTTGGTCTAGTGCAACAAATGGGAATCCTAATATCACAATGGTGTCAGAATTTCTGACAGTCTATCATGGATTTTACTGCCACAGATTTAGACTTTTTTGACCAATCAAAAAGTGCAGTACATGTGCAAATGTATTGGAATTCTATTTTTTTTTCAGTTGGAGCCAGTGGTAGATGGATTGCTGACACAGATGATAAGTCTCTTGGATGACTCAAACAAGACGACGCGCCTGGTGGCATGCCGTGTGCTGACCCGCACTTTTGACCTCATGGGGACATCTTTAGATCAAGATCGGCTTCACACCATTTATCTGGACCTTCTGAAGCGACTTGATGACAGCAATGATGAGATTCGTGTGACAGTAGCAAAAACTTTCTTGGCGTACTTGGATTGTTTTGCCAAACCTTATGATGCAGACTTATATAGAGCTCATCTAGAAACTCTCTACAGGGGTCTACTGATTCACCTCGATGATCCAGAACCCAAAATACAGGAGGCCATACTGGGTAAATATGTGCATTTCTTCATAATAATGTGGAATCTTTAAATATTTCTGTCGCATATGAACATACAACTTGCCAAAATTGAAACTTTGAATACACGGCATAGCATATTATTCATAGTCTATCCATGGTTATTCAGAGTAGTTGAAGGTCAAGCTATTCAGTTTTAAAAAGAGTTTTATAAAAAAAATTATATGCAACATGTGTACTATAAATATTTTAATTTAGGTGCGGCTCCATAATTGGTGTGTTTCCGTTTGAACTTGTTCAAAAATTTTAATATAGGCACTACAAACTTGGAAGATTTTTAGACAAATTTAAACTATTGTGTGAAATGTTTTGAGCAATTTATTTCCACATTCTCTGGTTAAGAGGACTGTTTAGTATGCTTTTTCTGTTAATTCTTTTTGTCTTACCTGCATAACCATGGTTGAGTTATAGTAGTGACTTTTCCAGCAGTGTTGGCAATGTCATTGTTATCATAGTCAGCAGTGTTAAAGTTTTGCATTAAATTTTCTGAAAGTAACATGTCATCTACATCAGTTGCTGCATTTGGTTGAAACTTTATGATAATATTACTATGGGTCTAAAAATTATACACTGATACTGTGGTTTTACTATATTTTATGGTGTACCAGTTTTTGTGGATTTTGTGGTTTCTCCGAACCACAAATTTTTAAAAGACCCAACAAAAAATGAGTCACATGTGATGCAGCAAGACCCTCCTCATTTTTTTACTGATACATTCCTAGCAATCAACAATGCTCAGCTGTTTGATAATTCAACTGCAATAAAATATTATCTTTAACATGTGTTTCTTTATTTTTACGCCATTTAGAAAAAAAAGAATTATCAAGCAGCTTATATTGTTTCAATGCACATGTATGCATCTGGTAGCTGTCATTTCCACTTACTGCCTTAAATTGATATATGTTATGAGATCAGTAACAATAGAGAGAAAAGATAGTGTGAAGAATTGAAATACTAGTATAACCGAAAATGAAAGAAAGAATAATGAAGTGATGTACACAAATTAGATTTAATACCTACTTACATTGTTCCCTCATTCAGATGAAACTGCTGTCAAAACTATATGTATGAGAGAACTGTACTTTATTCCCTGCAGTTCCCCGTGTTTTAAGATTTAATCACAGTCGTGATCCAACTGAATGAATAATCATAAAGGATAAATAAATGCAAACCTGTATACTTATAATTACAGGTAGCAAACTCTCCTGTCAAAATTTAAATCATTTTGAAAGCACATCTCATTTTACCCACACATTTTTAATCCAAACAAACAACAAGACTGTAAGATACTAAAATTATTCCTTGAATTAAACACTATGTATATACACTAATTATGGCACAATACTAAAGCTCACACTTAATTGATTTTTGGAAAAAATCACTGAATAAACATTGTGTCAATTAATTCTCTGGGTAAACACAAACATTGGTCATGTAAATAATCTCAAAATTGCAAAATTACACAAGTCCAACTTTCTCAAAGCAACAGATAATTTGGACCGATCTCTCAGAATTTTATCATAAGCTACTTTCCTCCACTATACATCAAAGGTTGCCACAGCCTGCTGGTTGCATTGAGTCAGTGGCAGTTGTTTGCATGGTCAAGTGTTTGGTGCTCATATGGAATGAAGACATTACCCACATTGCATGATCGTTAGAATGTACTAATGGTGCAGCATGATGACCAATGGTTTAAGTAAATGATCACATAGATATGTTTCATTAAACCACTTGGCTTGATATTGTTGGCTGCATTGGCTCTATTTCATGTTGAGCACTCCGTGTGTAAGGCAGTGATCTTTATAGGTGTTTGATTGTGCTCATACTGGCGGTAGTATTGTCTTAACAATTCAGACGACCACCATTTGTTGTCAGATATTTTTGTTCTTGTGCATTTTTTATTTTGGGTATTTGTAGAGGTTAAGCCATGAAATGAAATACGTACAAATATGCAAACTTTGACAGAGGCAAATCCAGAAATTTAAGTACCCACAAAATTTACCTTTTTGTACAAAACCACAAATATTGTGTATGTTACAAGTTTGTGTCTTGCTTGTCTCACCTGCTTAAACAAAAAGGTTGGTTCATCATTGTGAACAATCTTCTATCTTTTATCTTCAACATTTGTTGTTGCATTCAAGTGAAACTTTGGTATAATATTACAGTGGCACTAAAGTTTATATCCTGATATGAAGGAGTTCAGTTGCCTGCTTCAGAAGAAAGCATGTTTCATTGTTGTAAACAATGTTTAAGTTTTGTGTTAAAAGTTTGAAAGTCATATATCTTCAACATCACTTGCTGTATTGAACTGTATCTCTAGGATAATATTACTATAGGTCTAAAGTTTATATGCTAATATGCAAGGAGTTCCTGTCTTGCCTATCTCACCTATTTACTCATCATGGTCAACAATGTTTAAATGTTGTGTGAAAGTTTATGAAGCTGAGATACAGGGTTTATACTGACAATCATACAGATGCAGCTGAGACATTAGATTCCACGGATCACTTGTCTTAGAGCTTGGACGATTATTATATTGAATGTGGCAATGCCAGGAAAAAGCACAAGGTGATGAGAATAGGGTGTAACTTACATTACATGATGCATCAGGTTGATTTACTGAAAATCCTAACAAAAAGTTTTTTAAACTACATAATTTACCTTTGAAAACATGTTCATCAACAGAACATTCAATGAGTAACATTTTATTTAGATGAAACATCATTTCATTGTAATCCACTGCACATTTTCTTATCACTGTCAATTATACAAAAGCAATTTACTAGGTTACATGCCAGTCACAAAGAAATGCAACTTGATCAGTGAAAATGAAAATGATAATTTCATTTTTAAATTTTACAAAACAAAAAATAGATAGTGATATCATATTATCTTATTTTATTTTTAAAACTGCTGAAATATGAATACGAGAGTGATTTGTTTGATATCTTATTTAGTACCAGGTGGCTTAACCCATTTTATCCTATTAACCAATTTCAATTGCAGTGTATGATAACTGAGAAACAATTCTAATTACAGTGTGGTAAAACTGAGCATCATACAACAGCAGCATCAGAAATTATGATGACCTTCACGCTGTTTACTAAAAAAATGTTGTATTATTGTTATAGCATGTAAAACTGTATATCCCTGAAAAGGTAATAGAATTTGCAACACAGTAATATATGTTTTGTTGTCATTTAACAATGTATATTTTCACAACTGCATTTTCAAATATGACTTAAAAGAAAAAAACATTGATTAAAAAATGTACCTTGATGTTCAGTGAACTTTTTGTCCATGAAGATGAATGAAATGCTCTAATATTATATGAATAAAATCAAGACAATATAATTTCCAGTATTTTGGTCCAAATTTGAATTTTTTAGCACTATTAGTTCTAAAGTTATAATAATTTACTAAAACTGGTCAACAAAACTTCTCGATTTTTTTTTTACATCACATTCAAAAACTTCCATCAATTTAAATCGGGCTGTAACCGAGGTGAAAAAATCATTCCTGACCTATTCCTCTTGAAAGCCTTCAAATTCCATTTCATTGTTAGAATCACACGAGAACAGTGCAAGTAGCAATGCATAATCATTTTGGTCAACTTCACACAGTTCTAATCCATTTTTTAAATCATTATTATCATCAGAATCACCAACTTCAATAGCACTACCCTTAATGTCAACATCTAAGTTGTTGTCCATGATTTTATTGATTGATTTTCAATCAAAAAAGCACTTTTCCAACCATGTTTTTGTAAAATCTCACTGCGCACATTCGCTTTGATCATTTCCTATTTGGTTGACGAAGTACACACTATTTGTGATGTATAATATGTTTCTATAGAGACAACACAAATACATAGTAGATTACAACTGCAGTCGTATTCAGGATAAAATTAGATACTACAACCATAGTTGTATTCAGGATAAAATGAGATACTACGACCGTAGTTGTATTCAGGATAAAATGAGATACTACAACCATAGTTGTATTCAGGATAAAATGGGATACTACGACCATAGTTGTATTCAGGATAAAATGAGATACTACGACCGTAGTTGTATTCAGGATAAAATGGGATACTACGACCGTAGTTGTATTCAGGATAAAATGAGATACTACGACCGTAGTTGTATTCAGGATAAAATGAGATACTACGACCGTAGTTGTATTCAGGATAAAATGGGTTAACATAGGTTCAGTTCCTTTGTCTTAATCATTATTTAGACTGACTAAAAATCTGGCAACTTGTGCTTTTTGTTACAAACACACAAAGTAAACACACTTGAGCAATTGAAAATCACCACTCATGACACTTAAGTGAAGAACAAAAGTATCTTAAAATCCTTCAAATAAAAGCAAAAGTTATTTAATAGTTAGTGAAATACCAGTAGATATTGTCATGATACACCAGTGACCCATTTAGAAGCTACACTCACTTATAGAAGAAGACCACTTCTGAAAGTAACATTGTTTCCAGTTAACTCAGCATTTCCCCGGCAGGTTGTCACCAGCTAGCATGACACTTCAAACATCCAGACTCTCTGGTTATTTTTAGACCAGGTACATTTGCCAATTAATAGGGAGGGCATTACAATCTCCAAAACTCTATAATAGATCTAACTAAATTGTATTTATGGAATAAAAAGAAGGTACTACAAAATTTATGAACTTTTCATATGATCGTAGTAAATATTGGATTGGAAGTGTGTTTATTTCAGATAGAGACAGCAAGAGAGAGAGAGAGTTGTAAAAGATGAAATTGCTTCAGAGAGTTATTTAAGGAAACTTTGTAGTGAATGCTTTGAATATTTATGTTTAAGTTAAACTATACAGTAACAAAATACACATGTTACAATATCGATTGCATATGACAGTAAACAAAGTAAAGATTAGTTGTTTTTTTGTTGTTTTTTTATTTTACTTATCTGGGTGGTTCAGTTAAGCTTCTCTTGTATACCTCATCCACCCATTGCCAGGATTACATTGAAGAAAATTTTTGTCAGAGATTCACACTACAACAGCTCAGCTTATAAATGTTTTGCATATCCATGGTGGAGGAGCTCAAAAACATTTTTTAAAAATTGAGTAAGTGCCTGTGCAAACCATGGTTTATAGCATTGAGATGTCAGTGTTTGATGATTGGACAAATATCTTTTTTAATTTAATGCTTAGTAGACTCAGTGGGAATTTATGGCAGTGTGTCTACTCATAAATTAGAAAATTCATCTTTTCATCTTATTTCTATCTCATGTAAAACAAATCTCTTCCCCTTTCGATACATGCAAGAGTCACTCACCAGGAACATATCTCTCAGTGCAGGAAAGATAACGATTGAGAAACAACAAAAAAACTAAGAAGCTAAAGGAACTTTGGTAACAAGCTTTCAGCATCTCGTTGATATTTTTTCTTTCATAAAAGATGTGTACTCTTCAGTGTCATACCTGGAACTAAAATTACACAGGGATATACCTCTCTTTCTTTGTATCACCGGATCTCTCTGTCATGTCAAAGCCCAGTCACTTGACACATTACCTTACAATACCTGACTTACACACCACACACTGTGAACATTTATTTATTTACAAAGATTATACAGATATCTTTACATTTGTAAGAGATATGAAAATGTACTGATGACAGGTTCCAATTTCATTCAAGTTTTTCCATTTAATCAAATCAGGCATCTGCATTGGGCTAATTTGGCTAAGTGATGTAATTTATTTTGACTTTGTGTGCTAGTTATAACGAAACATTGCAATGAAAGAAAAACCTAAGCTAATTGAAAATTGTGCTCGTCATTCAGTGGTATATACCTTTTTTAAAACCTCTTTGCTTCTTTTGTATCTGTAATATAGTAATGAAACTTACAGTGGTATATTCTAAGGGGATTACAAAATGTAATGAATGTTTAGAATACTTTTTCACTGAATCCATTTTGTCCCCATTTTAAAAAGAAGTAACAACTCAGATTTTGTGATAATTATGAAACTATTTGATTTTATGTTGTAGATTTATTTTCAAACACAATTGTATACAAGTATTCCAAGATGTACAGATTTTATTTTGGAATAAGAATGAGAAACCAAAAATATCGTCACTATCACAGCACCAAATTTCACCTTTGGAAACCTTTTCCATTGGTAATAAAAAGCCTAGTCAATAGCCCGAGGGACCTTGCTGTTCCTTTGATCTCAAGTGCTAAAGCAGTGACTGGGGTCCTCTTTTACATATCTCAAGTGCTAAAGCAGTGACTCGGGTCCTCTTTTACATATCAATAGTAAATCAGACATAGGTTCAGAAAGAGCGTAGATCCCAATCCCTATGTAATTCTAGTCCCAGGATAAAAGAACACAAAAACTGAGTGCATTGCTACTGTTACCAATATATTGTTTTGTAATTATTCATCACAGTTACTCGTATTGTAAATATGAAAATATTTTATTGTCACCCAAGCATTGTTAACAATCTACATGTTAAAAGAAATAAATAAATAAAAAATTGCACATTACCTGTGACAAGAAAACAACTTCAAAATCAAAACTGCATACACTGCCTCATCTGTTCTCTACACGGGCCAACTTTGTTGATATGTAAATCTAATGTAGAATGAAGAAAAAAATCTAAGTGGAAATGAGCCCATTTAGATGCACTGCCAATAATCAACACAGATGTTGATTGCTCCATTTACTAGTATTTAGCTTCGAAATGAATTCACAAAAAAAAACCCCAGAGCTCAGCCATACTACATCGGATGTAGTCTGAAAACAAAAGTTTGATTGGTGATTCTAATAAATAAATAAATAAATAAATTTACAAAAAAAATAATAAATAAAAGGTCTTAATTATCATAGCATAATTTTCAAGTGAAGATTACTCTCTCTCCCTCTTTCCAATCCATGCACTATTTGTTGTATACTCAAAGAAACATTGACCAAAAAACTGAAGTCACTTTTCTGCACAAATACAATTTAGATGTTGGATAGAATTTGGAGTTAATAATGTCAGATTCATTGAAGTGAAGCATGACATGTACCTGGTCTAAAAATAACCAAAGAGTCTACATTGAATGATTTATTCTGGCTGTATGAAGTGTATTACAGTACTACCTGAGAAATGTGTGAGCTAACTGAAAACAATGTTCCTTTCAGAGACAGTTTTCCTCTGACGAGAGTGTAGCTTCTTCTAAATAAGCCATTTGCAGAGTCAGGTATCCTGACAATGGGTGTATTGTGGTGACAGGAAACATTAACAATGTGTTTTGAAGACCTTGACAAGGAGCAATAAACCAATGGATAAACAAAACCACAAAAATCACAGTCGTTCATTTATTTTCATGCTGTTAAGAACAAGGTAGTTTATGTACTTAAGGAGTTATTATCATTTTTTGCACCTCAACGATGTTACTAGTTGATCTCTGAAAAATGAAACCTTTAAAGATGGTGCCCCTAAAGTTGAAACTTTGTAAAAATTTACCTAATATATGTGCTTCTAAGTATGAAATATGCTGAAAAAGGCATGTAAGTTATGGTAATCTAGAGTTTGTATCAAGGATAAATGTCAACACCTTCATGAAAGCTAAGAAAATATTTCTTAATATTATACCATGTATGCTCGCTTATAAGTCGAATCAAACTGCAAACTGCACAGACCCAGATCTGCCATCACATAATGCACTGGCAGATCTGGGTATATGCAGTTTGTTAGGAGTAATCAGTAGAACAAACAACATAGACCCTGATATGCTGGCACATTTTGCTACAACAGATCAGGGTCTATGTTGTTTGTAGTTGGATGTGACTTATAAGTGGGTATATACAGTAAGTGGGTTTTAAAATGTCTTTATCATGCATAAAGTGTTAATTCAAGTGAATCTTAAGCTCAACACAAAGTCTGGTTCCTTAGTCTAGAATCTTCCAGTAAATTTCTAGCAGCCTACTTATTTTAATAGCAGTAATACATTATCTGCTATTATTGCATTGCTATCTCTTATCCTGGTGCTAGTCCCCAGTCCAAGATGAATATTCCCTCCTCCAGTAACTAACTGAAGGTCTAGAATAAAGAACAGCATGATTCCAGTCTGATACCCTAGTCAACTTCTGTCATTTGGAATATTGTTCTTCTTTTCCTTGGACTTTGTGTAGTTCTCACATGGCTGTGGGCACTCTAGATTTTCTTCATTAAAGTAGTCTTTTGATGGATCTATTATTAATAGTGTCCTTTTATGTGTTGTAATTGATAATTTCTCCCCAGTCCACGAGTTGTTTCTGGTTATCTCTGTCCCTTTTCATTAAATTTGAGAGTTTGAAGTGACTTGCTAGTGAAGCAGTGCTTCATTTTTTATCCCTTTCTTGGTAACCAGTGTTAGGGTCAGTATTTACTCACCCTATTCCTGTTCTGGTTTGTTTGCTGATTTTTTGTTTTGTTTTGTTTTTGATTGTTTTAATGGCGTGTATTTTTTTCTTTTTCATTTCAGCCTTTAATATGCCTCTTGGTTTGGGTAAATGCCACTTTGGATATGCACTCCACCTGCTTGGCATGCACTTCCTGTATATGCAGTCATAAAGAGGCCACTTTGGATATGCACTCCACCTGCTTGGCATGCACTTCCTGTATATGCAGGGATGGATGTCATGTTTGTTGCATTTGGTCTGATGAGGTGTTGGAATTGTCAGATAGGTGCCATGCCTATAGGAATAGGAGGAATGGACCTGCTTCCCGATGGGAGGTGCAGTCTTCTTCTCACTCAAGTAGACACATTTACAGATTGAGGGTATCTCGTTCATCAGATCAGAGTTCCGCAAATAAAGACTGCCCTATCAGATCATTATCACCTGACTGGTTGTCAGTGGGTACTGGACACTGGTCACCAGGCACTGAGTAATTTTTCAAGTGCCTGGCACCTGTTACTGGCTAAGGTGATTAGTACCCATCTTCGAGCATCTGTCACTGGTCACCAAGCACTGGGCATCAGGCACCAGGTTTAGTCATCAGGTAACAGTCATTGGACTGGGCACTGGATCTTCACCATGCGTCTATGGAAAAAGATTGGGTCGATACGCCCCACCCCTTTCTATGTTATTGCCAAGACATTGAGACGTGCTGTCAATGTCCGTATGGCACTCTCTGCTGAGCTACTCCATCTTTGTAGGGATGCCACTTTGTAGACATCAAAGGTTTTGCTGGAGCACAGCAAATATCTTTTGAGAGCCACACTGCTTGATATGGAGACGTTATGCAAAGGTTTAATCCCTACAGTGGCCTCACAAGATTTGAGGGATCAGCAACACTGGTCCTTGGGCATGGTACCAGGCCAAGCTAAACCAGTGAAGAAATTCCCCTATCCTGAAAGGTTGTTGGATCCCCCTCTGAAACATTTAAAGCAGGGGCCCTAGCAGAGCTTTCAGACCTAGTTTTTAACTCCCTACTCTCCATCTTTCACATGATGAGGTGGACAGATGGGCCAGGGGAGGAAGTCTATGGACCCCTCTTCCTTCCCTTATGAGGTAGAGAGTCACACCCTCGCCTGGCAAGTCCTCCTCTTTCCAATGTTCCAGTAAGTGCCAGGCTGGCCTTTCTTAATAGGCTTGGTTATACCTCACATACAGTGCACGAGGTCTTTCCAAAATAAAGGAAGGTTACTGGCTTCGCTTTTAGGACCCACCACCTCTTTCAGGGACTGCCATTTGGTACCATTAGTCCCAGTTGGTCTCCATAAGGAAAGAGGTGTACACCCTTCCATGGAAAGGCACAGTAGAGAGGGTAACAAACATACAGTGTCTGGGATTTTATTCTAGGATCTTAAAGGTTTGAAAAAAAAGGGGGGAAAGTTTCAACTCATTGTTGATCTTTTCCCATTAAACAAGTTTCTTGCGGAAAAGCATTTCAAGATGGAGACATCTGCCTCACTAAGGAATGTCATCAGGCCGGATGACGGGACAGTCTCTGTGGATCTCCAGGATGCCTACCTTCACATCCCTGTCTTCCCAGCACACTTGAAATTCCTGCAATTTTGTCTATGACAGGAGATTTTTCAATTCAGGCTCTACCCTTCAGCCTCGCCTCCACCCCCAGAGCCTTTACCATGCGTGATGAGTGTAATAGTGGCTCACTTGAGGTCTTTAGGTGTCCCCAGCATCCAGCATTTCGATGACTGGTTGATACACAGTGTCCTCAGATGTGCTTTTCTGAGGGATCTGTCTCTCTGTTGAGCTACAGTGACTCATCTGGGACTAATCCCCAGCCAAGAGAAGTCATATCTTATCCCTTCTCAGAACTTCATTTACATGATGATGAATTTCCTCACTTGCCAAAGGACATTTTGGATTCCCTTCAACAGCAAGACTGTTCACGAAGACTTCATTGTCTGCTTGCCCCAACCATTCTCTCCTGGGGACTCTGAATGCAGCAGTGGACTTAGTTCCCCTAGGAAGACTTCATTTGTGGGCCTCTCCAGTGCCTGCTGCTAGCAAACTGGAGACTGCACAAGGGTTCTTTGTTTGCTTGGATCCTCTTGGGATAAAATTTTCATTGCCACCTGGGTTGGTGGAAAAATCAGGACTGGTTTTTGACTGGAGTCCTGATACATGTCCCAGAACCTCACTCCTTTCTGTACACAGGAGTACTCACCTGGCACCCAGAGGGGTATTTCTGCAGGGCTTGTGGTCTTGGAAAGATTCTTCCCTTCATATCAACAACCTAGAAGTGCAGGCTGTTTCTACTACTTTAAGGGTGCATCAACGATTTAAGACATCATTGAGTCATGGTCACCATGGACACGTCTGTCATAGCATAGCTGAGACATCAAGGAGGTACTTGTGTTCCTTTTCTTTGCTTTGCTTGAAAGTCTGGAATCTCTTCCATTGGACAGTCTCCTTGGAGATCACTCTCAGAATCCACAACATTCACGGGCAAGAGAAATACTTTGGCAGACAGCCTGTCGAGACAGGGTTGGGTGGTATTAACAGAATAGACTCTACACCAGTTGGTAGCAGAGACACTTTTTCAGCTGTGAGGGAAGCCAATCATAGACTTGTTTGCTATGAGACTGAACAACAAGCTCTCCATTTTTCTCTCCAGTTCCTTTCCAGAGGGCATGGGCAGTGTACACCCTCAGTCTGAAGTAGGATCACTTGTACACCTATGCCTTCCCACCTTTAAGAATAATCCCACAGGTTCTTCAGAGAGTCAGGACCTTGATGTCTTGGCTCATCTTGATAGCTCCCTTGTAGCACCAACAGTCGTGGTTCAATGACCACCTTAACCTGTCGGCAGATGACCCCCAGGGAATTACTGCTGAGGGGGATCTGCTCTTGCAGCACAAAGGCTCTCTCCTACACAACAATCCTTAGATTCTCCACCTTCATGCCTGGCTCATACCAAACTATATATCCTCCAAGATCAGTTTCGAGCAAGGTTGCCAACTGCATTGCCCAGGTTAGAAGGTCATTGACTTCTAAGGTTTACGATGCCAAGTGGAGACTCTAATTGGTGGAGTAGGAAACAACTTGATCCTATCTGTCCCCCTTTACCTGCAGTTGCAGAATTTCTTCTTTTCCTTTTCTAAGAAAAAAACTGTTCAGTATCCAATATAGGGCAACCCTCTCCAATACTCTTAACCTCTCTATGGGCTTCACTATAGGGTTGTACCCTTGGCTTTCAGAACTGATCAGGTACTTTGAGCTTTTCTCTTTACTGTCTAGGTGGAACCTTTCATGTCTTCTTTGTTCAGTATCTAAACTTCCTCAAGAACCCTTGAGTGAAGCTTCCTTCGAGAACCTTACTCATGACAGTTTTCCTTCACTCCCTAGTGTTGAAAAGGAGTGAAATTCATGCCTCATCAGTAGAAAGGTTGTTTACAGTTCAGTGGCAACTATGATTCAGTTTCTCTTCTTTGCCAACCTGAGTTTCTGGTCAAGAATCAACTACCTTTGGTAGCCCCTGTTCCTATTGAAATTCCCATACTCAGTCGTATCTGTGCTGGGGATAATGAAGATTGACTCCTTTGTCCAGTTCGGGCTTTATGTTTCTCTTCGGCCAAATCAGAAAGGAAAAGAAAGGGTCAAAATGGTCTTTTTCTCCCTCTCAAAGGTCCTTTTGATATTTTGGCAACCACCATCTCAAGGTGGATTGTTATGACCTTTAAGAGAGCTTATCAGTCTCTCAGAGAAATAGATCCTTCTTTCGTGAGAATGCAAGCCCACAAGGTTAGGGCTATAGCTGCATCTTAGGTGTTTTTTAATCAATCATTTCTGGATGATGTCATGAAAGCTGCCTTCTGGCAGTCCTACTCCATCTTATGTTCATTCTACCTTTGATCAATGTCACAACAGAGTGAAGGCATTTACGCATTAGATTCAATCATGTCAGCCTAAAAAGTCCTGCAACCATTCTCTAGTCTGCAATCGGGCACCCTATGCATCCTACTGACAACAAATGATAAGTTCACTCGACAGTTTACCTTTAGCCCATCAGCCTCTCACCAGGTGGGCAAATTCAGCAATGCAATTAAAATGTAGTGGGGAAGGGGGGGGGGTTACTAAGGTATCAAACTACTGATTGGAGGAGGGAATATTCACCTTGGACTGGGGACTAGTGCCAGGAAAAGAGATAGCAATCCAATAATAGCAGGTAAGAATCACATAATTAAAATTAGCATTACCCCTCCCCCCCCCCCCGCAAAAAAAAGCTACATTTTTGTTCATTCATCACTGTCCTATACTTTGTTCATTATTTGCAGTCCTTTATTCTGTAAAGTTATGACAGTTTGATCTACTGCATTACAATCTTTGCTTTAAATATCTTTCAGGTGTGCTGAAGAAAGCAGGCAGTCTTAAACCAACATTGATGCTGGCAGAGGTGGAGAATGTGAAGCACAAACATCGTTCAGTAAAGTATTGCAGTGAGCTTATGCAGCAGATGATGGACCTTAAAACATCTTAAGTTTAGGAGAATTGTACATATAGGTAGTTCCAAACAATAATTGGCATTATTGTTCATTGCCAGTGCACATCAAAAAATGTCCTGAAAATCGCAAAATTTCCAAAAGCAAATAGTATTTACAAATTTAGCAAGACAACTTTTTAAAAATTGTTTTGTGTTGGTTTTTAATGGCAATTGAGCACTTTACTTGGCTATATCATGCTGAGGAAATGGGAACTAAGTGTGCTTTACGCAAGAACACACCAAGGCAGTTGACCTTGAATGTTATAAAAATTTGTGTTACTTGGATCTCAGGTCCTAAAGGTCCAACACTCTACCAACTGTGCTATCATGTCTTCCTTGTCTGAACGATAATAAAAAAGAATTCACAAGAATTTATATTTATGTAAATTGTAGTATATGTATATGATATGGGCATTGCCAAGGAGCAAATCGGGAAAATTTGGTTTGGTGAATTAGGCTGAAAATTTGATGGCTCTTTGATACTAAAATTTGTGCTATCTTGTAGCTGTCTTGTATGATGTCATCCTGAACAAGGCAATTATCTCATAATCATAATGGGTATCAAATTATTTTTGGCTCTCTGAGGACCTGAATTATAGCATTATTGTCTTATGTTGATGTAAAATGAATTTAAAATTAAATAATCTGAAAATATTGCCCAAGAAAAAATATGCACAGACTTGGTCAGCCATGAAAAAAGGGACATCTCTTTTTTGTTTTACATCATATAGAGATGTGCATGTAAAATGGCATTGTATAGTATTATATAAATGTTTAAAGTTGTAAATGATCTGAAACAAGTGTGCAGTTTTCCTTGTGGAAAACTAATGCGTTATTAAATTCCACACAAACTTACATACCTTCAAGAATTCAGTTGGCATTAGATCAAAAATCTGACAGATTTTTTAGTTTGTTTGGAAGTATGAAGTATCGACACTTGTATTTATGTATGATACATATGAAGAATGTGTACTTACTTTGTAACCCTTAAGTAATTGTATAATGTTTCTGGTTTATTTATGTAAAGATGCTGTTGTACTGTTAGAGAATCTGTGTGACCTTGGTTGCCACTCCAGACTCAAAATCAGGAGGCCACAAGTTAACAAATCCTGCATCTGTCATTGCAATTCTGCCTTAAATCAAGACACTTTACCTTGATCGCTTCAGTCAGTCCAGCCATAAAAGGAGTAGCAGCCTGTGTTTATGTTTAATCTGAAATGTACTAATGTTTAATTGGGAAGGTATTCTGTATGCTGACATAGTCACTTAATGTCCAAGAAACTAGGTTAAGCTTTGGACTAATGAGCCACTAGCATGCTTGGGAAGACTTGTACTATAAACAAAAGGCCAATATACCATCTCTTCAGCTGGAGTTCAACACTACCAGAGCAGCTGCTGTTATCTTTAGCTTTCTCTTTAGTTTAAATGTAGACATGTGAGTAAGAAAGATCTGGTTACAGCCATTTGCTGTCTAGAGAAATTATATTAACATCTCAGGGGTGTTGGCAAGAATAAAAGTGGTAATAGCATTCCTTTGAGATCTCTTGTACCTAATGATAGAATCAATTGCATCCAGTCATTAGCTCTAGTTTCATTTGATTTAGCAATTCCATCATACATTGATTTAAAAGTATGGCTCAGAAAATGTATGAATCTCTCTTTTTCAAGATTTCATTTATAACTTTCCTGGCTTACTGCATCACATAAAAGGTTTATTCTTAGAACCAAATGATCACACTATCCACCCTAAATTGACTTGTTCAAAAGGGTGGATTTGTTAGCTTTTTAAATTGATCATTCATTTTATGTGTACATATCTTGTAGTTGCAATTTTGCATATATTATTAAATTATTTTAAAATTTTTGTTGTTTTCGTTTTCATTTCCTTACATATTCTCAGCTTGTGTTTATGAAGTGTTCTATTTGCCAGTGTCACCAAATTTTCTCCTTAAGGTTTTTTGTTCCAAGGTTTTGAAGCACAATACAATAATGTATCACATTTCATCTACTTGATGTGAATTCATTGACTGACCAATTGTTTAATAAGGTAAACTGTAACCTACATTTTAATGTGAACAACAAAAAAAAACTTAGCATTGTACATGCAAGCAGTTTACTGTGATCAATTTTTCTCTGGAAAAGTATATTCTTATAATCTATTCATAGAGAAATAATACCTTTTGCTTAAATTAAGCCCCAGTAATGTTCCAGTGATATAACATCATACATGCAACCAACTTGAGGTAAGTGATTAACTGCTACTTTTTGATCAATTCTAGTATGACTAGATCATAGTTCGATAACCTTTTTTAAAAGAAAAAACGGGTTTTCTAAGCCAATTGATGCACGAGTAATTGAATAAATTATTCTAGTATAATCTGCATGTAAATATTGCACATAAATTTATAAATTCTAAAAGAATTAGACTGAGGCTGTGCAATTTATTTTTTTATGATCTAGACTCGTCAATCTCAAACTGTTGCCATTTAGGAAAAGTGATTGTTTGATTAAAACTCAACTTTTGTATTTATGGATTCAATGTCAATGAATGCCATACAATGGCTTTTACATCGTTGTTATGTTACAGCTATAGTCTCATAAACAGGAGTAACAGCTATAGTCAGATAAACAGGGGTTACATACATCGTTGTTATGTTACAGCTGTATTCTGATAATATTAAAACAAGGGTCACATACACTTATGTTACAGCTATAGACTGATAAATGGGTCACATACATCATTGTTATGTTACAGATATAGTCTGATAAACAGGGGTCACATCATTGCTATGTTACAGATATAGTCTGATAAACAGGGGTCACATCATTGTTACGTTACAGATATAGTCTGATAAACAGGGGTCACATCATTGCTATGTTACAGATATAGTCTGATAAACAGGGGTCACATCATTGCTATATTACAGCTATAGTCTGATAAACTGGTCACATACATACATGGTTATGTTACAGCCATAGTCTGCTTAAAAGGAGTCGCATATATCGTTATGTTACAGCAATTGTCTGATAACAAGGGTCACATACATGTGATACTTCTGGGATATTTCTCTTCGTTTTCTTGAGATTTTCCATATATATATATATATACACATACACACACACACACTTACAATGAAAACAAATTTTTGGATAAGCTTCAGGAAGTTTTTTCGCCATCTGGATAAATTTTAGAGTTAGAAATGGGGAGTTTCCCAAATGATCAGGCAAAAATCACATACATTGGATTACATAAAAAATAGTTGTTAATTCTGCAAAGATGTTACACAAATTTAGAGGTAAAACACCTTTACTGACACCAGTAAGGTCTCGAGACTTAATGAACTTAAATCTAACATTTGTAAAAAAAAAAGTTTGAATTTCAAATATAAAAACACAGATATGAGATAACATATTTTATTAAATCTTTCTACCTGAAAATATTTCGTGACTTTTGTATATTTGAAAATTTGAAAAGAAAAACAAGCTTAACAATATCAAGGACAGAATTCAGGAATGTATCATATCATAAATATGTCAGAAAAATTCCCTCATTATAATTCTATCTACAATAGCCGTGAAGTATACTGCCTTATAGTGAGAATGCCTTATAATGAAGTACATTATAGAATTTTAGTATTACATAATTAAATGGGATCCATGACCATACCTGCCTTGTAAATGGAAATGTTTTATAATGAAGGGTGCTATAGTGAGAAAATGATGTGCTTTGAAAATGTTAGAATGAACAAGGATAAAAGCAATATATTCCTACCTTGGAAAAAACAACAAATTCTTCTGTGATTAGCCTATGCATGATAACTAGTATGTTCCCCAATTTTAAACAGTATTGGGTATTAAAATTAACTATTTAAACTAGATTTGTCTTTCTAAAACATATATCCCAACTGCTTATCAAAAAAAGTTAAAACTGTAAAAACAAAATTGCTGTAATGGCCTGAAAATATAATCAGGTCATCTACTTATGAATAAAATTTTTAAAAACACATTTCATACTAACAAGGTTTAGTCCAAAAAGTAGCAAATGTGTATAGAACTGAAAAAATGCTATAATGGCCTGAAAATCTAATCGGGTCATCTACTTATAACCATTTAAAATGCATACAATTTCATAGCTCGAAGTTTATTCATTTGTGTGCTATCACATTAAAATGGATTAACAACGGATGGATGGACAGCAGCAAAACAATACGTCCTCTTCTGCTATCACAGTGGGGGCGTAAAAAGCTTTTTTTGATGATAATCCCTGCCCCACTATTTTGAAAATGTACAATGTACAATACTGGTCCCCTAGATTTATCATGGGAGACATACTGTAAATAAGTTTTGTAAACTCTTTGTCTCAGAAAATAATGAGAACTTAAACATCCACTTCACCTTTGAGCTAAATAAATACTTATTATCACAGTTTGTGTACAATATGGTTTTTGCATCTATGAAAACCTAATTTGAAATACAATTGACTTAAATTAAATGTTGGTAAAGTGTCCATTACTCTGGAGAAATCGAAGATCAATCTACAAAAGATAATTCTGTTTCCCGACAGAAAAAAGAACTTGTTCCTACATCAGAGTATATGCTGTCTTAAATATACAACAGGTATGGCAAGCTTCATTCTATAAATTCTATAATGAGCCGATTTTGCAAACTATAAACTGCTGTATCACCGGATATACTGCCTACTGTTACTAATATCTGTCATATGATGATGAATGCTACAGGCGTCATAAACTTCTTTCCATAATTACTAAGAATTTCTCTTGCTAAGAGCATAAATATTTTCGAGTTCGAAATTTTTGGCAATATCACACTGCCTTCATCAGCGACTACTGTTGATCATGTGACGTATAATGGTCACGCGATACAAGGTGTCTGGTGTAGATAGGTGGTAGTTCAAGTCCCTCATCCCTGTTTAGTGTTGGCCTCCACTTTCGTATTTCAATTGCCTCCTTCACCTTCTTTTCTATAGGTTGTCCTCAGATGTGATGATCTTGGTCTGATTGGGAATTACCGAATGTCCCATATTGCTGCAATGTTCATGTATTACAGATGACTCTCTACTGATGTGTTCTTTAATCCTTGTTTCTAACACTCTGCCTGTTTCCCCAATATAGTCATTCTCACAATCACTACATTTGATATGATAAACCACACCACATTTTATTCAAATTTTCTGTTTTTTCCTTCACATGTGTAAGTTGAACTACCACATATCTACACCAGTCTCCTCGTATCACGTGACCTTTATAAGTCGCCTGATCAACAGTAGTCACTGATGAAGGCAGTGTGATCTTGCCGAAAATTTCGAACTCGAAAATATTTATGCTAGATCAGCATATACACAGCCTACTGTTGCTGGGAATATCTTGGCTACATTCAGGAAGGCTAGCATTTGATAGTGCTTTGCTACTAATCGTACTGTATGTTAGTGTGTGGTATTGGGTGATAAAGATAAACAGTTGAGAGAGATATCACATTACAAGCAATAAATGCAAATGTTATTCACTTGCAGAAGAGCTTGATTGATGTATGACAAAACTTCAATATACACTTAAATTTACATAGAATTGTGTGCATCATTCATATCCCAATGTGTATTTAAAAACTGTTACTCAATGATATTACAGTATTTCTTCCATGATAAGCTCAAGGGGTATGTCTTGTATTTTGGGGGTAGGTCAATTATTAGGTAAGGCTTCCCTAAATAAGATTTTGCCAATATCTGGTAACAGTGTTGGATGGGTTTACCACTGAACATGGGTTTCTCATTAGAGAACTACAGAATCTTAACATCATTTTTCTAAAGGCATGTACCAGCAATGTTTGTTAGTTACTTGATGCAGAACACATTTTATAAATAAGAAAACAAATTTAAATGCTTTGCCAACTCTGTAGAAGCATTCAGCCACTATTTTGAAAATTCCTAAAAGAGAATAGGCTATTCAGTGGATCTCAGCTGTCTTCTTTGCTAAGTATGCACAACAATATCCTTACTGAAGCAGTCTAGATTTGCTAAGTATGCATAACAATATCCTCACTGAATGCAGTCCATATTTGCTAAGTATGCATAACAATATCCACACTGAATGCAGTCCATATATAGCTACCAAGAAAGTGGGCAGCAATGTGCTCACACAAAACCAGAAAATCTGGCTCTTAACAACTGCAGTCTATCAGATATTTTCATGCTGAGAAATCCTAGAGAAAAGCATAGTTGTTTCTATCGTTCTGAGCTTCTGGGTCTGCCTGCAAGGAATGGTGTCAGTTTTTCTGAAAAGTAAAATATACTAAAATGAATAGCTTTTCAACTCTGAATACATTTCTACACTTTATTTCCATTACATAGTAAATTTGTTGCAATAAATATTTTAACCCTCTATGCTGTTGAAAGTAGAAGAGATGGGTTCATGTTTATCTAATTGATATATACAAGAGATGGGTTCATGTTTATCTAATTGATATATACAAGAGATGGGTTCATATTTATCTAATTGATTTATACAAGAGATGGGTTCATGTTTATCTAATTGATATATACAAGAGATGGGTTCATGTTTATCTAATTGATATATACAAGAGATGGGTTCATATTTATCTAATTGATATATACAAGAGATGGGTTCATGTTTATCTAATTGATATATACAAGAGATGGGTTCATATTTATCTAATTGATTTATACAAGAGATGGGTTCATATTTATCTAATTGATATATACAAGAGATGGGTTCATGTTTATCTAATTGATATATACAAGAGATGGGTTCATATTTATCTAATTGATTTATACAAGAGATGGGTTCATGTTTATCTAATTGATATATACAAGAGATGGGTTCATGTTTATCTAATTGATATATACAAGAGATTTGTTCATGTTTATCTAATTGATATATACAAGGTATTGATGATATCAGAATCTTGTGAAAATGAAATAGCATGGCCATGCACAGACATTTTTATCAAAAATAAATTTTGTCATGTACATCAAATTTCAAATACCAAAGGTAAACAAATTATTTGTAGGCCATTTTTTTAAAGAAATGAAATGTTGAATTTGTATCTGTGTTTGAAGTCATAAAACATCAAGCAAACATACCATATATATTCACTTATAAGTCGAGTCCAACTGCAAACGGTACAGACCCAGATCTGCCATCACATAATGCACTGGCAGATCTGGTTCAATGCAGTTTGCTTGGGTTAATCAGTAGAACAAACAACACAGACCCTGATCTGCTGGCACATTATACAATGGCAGATCAAGGTCTATGTTCTTTGCAGTTGGACTTGATTTACAAGTGAGTATATATGGTAGAAAGCAAATTATGTATCATATATTTCTTAGCACAATCATAAATAGAATCAACAAAATATACTGTAAAACCTGTTTCAGGACACCCTTAAATAGAGGGCATCTCTTCACAAAGGACACTTGAGATTCCTCAATACTCACAGTATTTAAAGGATATTGTCCTCTATCAAGAAATCCTAACAGTGAATTTCTCAAACACAAATTCTGTAATACAGCTGTTCACTTGTTTGCTATACCCTTCCATCTGGACCTTTTTTGATTACATAAAATATTTCTTTCTAACAGGAAATCCTACTTCTAAAGCTGACTAGTGAAATTAAAGGGCAGAGTACAAGTCATATAGTGGCTAATGCTTATAAAGGACACCTGTATATAAATGGAAATTTTCATCCTGTCCCAAGACTGCCCTTAATAGATAGGTTTCACTGTAGTGACTGCTGAGAATATCTGAGGCCACTTTACTTGAAATGAAACTTAAATACATTGAAATGTATCTAAAAGGCAACCAAGGGACCAACATTCAGATGTTAAATACAGTATATGTGAAATCATAAAAAGGGTTTCATAAATGTTTTCCTTTCTGAGCAGGTGCCCATTATATAAAGGTATCCACTAGGATGGTTTTGATTATATATATATATATATATATATATATATATATATATATATATATATATATATATATATATATATATATATATATATATATATATATCCTTCTAATTCAAACACCAACTGTTCTTATCAAAATGCTCAGATTTTCCCACCCACCAGATAGAGTTATCCTGAGTTTTTCCCCTCTGCTAGATAAATCCTTCTAACCTTAGGGGTAAGCAAGTTCATGGGATACCATTGGGACATCATTACAGCACATATTATAGTATGCTAATGTGCTAATTGTACAACATTTATTCATATTCTGCAATCTTTAAGCCAAAACAGACAGCATGTGTTAAGAGAAAGAAAGGACATTTCCCACATGTTTCCCAGATAGAATAGGGAAACCTAGCCCTTGAGGACTAAAGATTTGTACTGGGGATGAGGCTGCTCACTGGTTCAATTTTCCTCTCCTGTCTGCATACATAATGCAAAGATTCTACTAATTCCAACTGTCAGATAAATTGATAAGAACAATTTTGTATGATCTGCAATAAATCATTTCTATCATTGCATTGTGTAAACTGGGGCTTGAATATTGCAGTGGTAATATGCTGGCATTTGACCTCTGTCATTCCAGGTTCAACCTTAAGTTCTGATAAGTGAAAGTGTATGTAGTCACCCATCCAAGGTTGATGGTTTTCCCCTGGTTCTCTGATTTCCTCTGCCTTCAAGAGTATATCATGCTAACATGTTAGCCATTGTCTGCAAATTGGCAGAACTTTAGAGATAACTTTCCATTTAGGAGTAGCAATAACAAGATTTTCAAGATAGGAGGTCAGGGTGGCACCATTTTCAATTCGGACCAGCTAAACATCAGAAGATGTCTTCTAGTGAAAACCCCATGTCGATATGTCCATCCATTATGAAGAAAGCAAATTTTTAAGTAAATTATATTTCTTCGAGAATACTTAGCCGATCACATTAACGTTAGGGATATAAGCCTGCTACCTCCCGAATTCAGCCCTACTTAAAGACGAAAAGTCGTCTTTTCTGTCCATATCATATAGACAAAGGGCAATAACTCTTGTTTATTACCTCCCCTTGTCACTGCATTGCTAGTTTTTAAGCTAAGCGAATACCAGTGAGGATACTCACATAGCTGGGTGGTTGGGAGGATTTTCATGTAATGTGATCGGGTAAGTATTCTCTGAGAAACATAATTTACTTAAAAATTTGTTTCTCCTTCAAATATGTTCCCCGATCACATAAATGTTAGGAGAATAGGCAATAGGAGGAGGGAATGCTGAGCATCCAACCTCTACCTTGGGTATCCTCTAGGGAATGATGGCTGGATTCCCCATGTGAACAATAACTCATTCTCCTAATTTGATAAGCAAGATGGCCTAGGGTAATGTGATCTGTTGCCCCTATATCTGGTTAAGAAGATGATTACTGAAACCTTCTTACCGACCAAAATTTCACTGGCAAATCCAGCGAAGCTAATAGGCTGTGTTGACTTTTAACTGGGTCTGGTGGTCATCTGGGCTGCCGCCACTGGACACACCTGATTCCAAGTTTGTCTCTGTGAAGCTAAATCTCTGTGATACAACGTCAAGAAGGTTGACTCAGCATGCCAGATAACAGCTTATAATATGTTTCATATCAAAATGTTACATTTGAACATGAGGCTCACAGAGATCGCTCTAATCTCATGAGCAGAAATCTTCATGAGGTGACTCTGATCTTATGAGACCTCAGAGTATGCCGAGTGTTTAATCCATTGAAGCCAAGAAAAAGGGCTTGAGGGGTGATATCCTGCTTCCTGGCTTTCACCAGGAGAGAGAGTCACTTGCAGGTGCCACGACTTGCCTTTGCGCTTCAGGTAGTGCCTGATGGCATGAACAGGGTCTTACATGGCCACTGCTCTCAACGTATCTATGGAAGAGAGCGAGCATATGATGACTCTTTGATTGCTGATGGACGGTAACCTATTTTAGGCTATAGAGTCTGGTTGCATCAAGAGGACCACCGAACCATCTGATATGAACTGAAGATAGTTTGGGTCAATGGAAATGACATTTAACTCGGTCTTCTGCATGCTGAAGCTACAGCTATCAGGAAACGTGTTTTGTAGGATAGTAGCTTCAGCGAAGTGTGGACTAAAGGCTCGAACTTATTTCAATTGAGCAATGTTAAAGCCCAGGACAGACTCCATTTTGGAAACGGGGTTTTTTTTTTGCTGATACAAATCAAAATTGGCTACAAGATCAGATAAATCTTTATCATGACCAATATCATGTCTGCCATGACGTCAGAATGTGTCAGATGTCATGGAGCGGCAGCCTTTGATAGTAATTGGGTCCAACTGTTTCTCATTGAAGAGACATTTATATATAAAAAAGTCAGCCTGTTGAGGGATTGAGACACTCAATGGGAAGATGTTATTAATTTGGCACCAATCCCTGAAAACATGCCACTTTCCCTCGTCAGCCTTCAGAGTGGAGGGCCTTATTGCTCACAAGATTCTCTCCAAAATCCTGGGTTTCATTTCTTTGTGTTGCAAGACTGTCCAGACAAGAGCAAGGCATGAAGAAGACAGTCCGGGCAGGGGTGGAACACCCATGACTGATGTGGTTTGAGAAGATTCGGCTTGGTTGGAATCTTCCTGGGTAGATCTATTACTACATCGAGACCCAGGACTTGTCCCATCTGAATCTTGCAGTTCTGACCCCACAACTTCTGGATTATTTCTGGTACCAAGAACGTGGGATGGTAGGCGAAGGCCCACAACCCCTCACAGCTGATTGACTGTGCATCCATGGCCAAAGCTTCTGGGTATGGAACTGGAGAGACAAAGGTGGGCAACTTGTGATTCCACCTTGTCACAAAAAGATCGATCATCAGATGCCCCCAAAGTGTGCAAATCCAAAGAAAGATTGATTGATGGAGTAAACATTCTGTGTGAATTACTTGGCCCTTTCTAGATAGAGTGTTGGCCAGGAATGTGTCTGATTTGTACATTGATATTGAGTTGTCATACCAATGTATCAACTGCCAAATCAGAACACACTGGTTGGGTAATTTGGTGCCCCCCATTTGAAGAGGTAGGTCACCACTATAGAGTTGTCCAACATAATTAGGATAGTTTTGCCTGAGTCAATCCTTCCAGAACTGAAAAGTGTTTTGATGACAGCCTTCATTTCTAGAAGAATGATATGAAGAGGCTGATTTCCTGGCTCCCATGCGCCACTGATAGTAGCAAAGTCCAGCAACGTGTGGGCACCCCAACCATACATAACATCATTTCCGCTTGGGACTTCTCTAGAGGGGCCCCTATTGTCAGCCAACCTGGGTTGCACCACTGACATAGGAATGATCGTACCTTGGGTGTGATCATGACTTTTGATCAACTTGAAAAAGGGGCGCCATTGTGTTAGCAACATCATCTGTAAGGGGTGCATATAACGACAGCCGAGCGGGAAAAGTCCGCCGTCACATTGAATGATCTGAGGAGTTGCAAGGACTCTCTTGCTGAAATCCATGTCCTCTTGGAAATGGACTCTATGAATTCGACGATCCAAATGATGCGAACATGATGGAAAGATTGAGATTGGCTATAAACTCCATACCCAGGTGGACAAAACACTCGGATGGGTGAAGGTCAGATTTTCCCCAATCCACAAGAAAACTGAGAATATTCAAAAGGGATAAAAGATCATTTCTGTCCTTGAGGAGAATAAAAACTTGCCATGTTTCTGGAGGTCATCCAGATATGCCACCATTGCTGTAGAGGAAGACGATCGGAACAGGGTGATGATGCAATCCATAATATGGTACAGACCCATGGGTTGATATTAGACCGAACAGAAGGACTCAAATTTGGTAAACTTGTCATGGTAAGCAAACTGAAGAAACTTTCCCCGATGCCAGGTGAATAGGGACATTAAAGTAGGAATATGTGAGATCAAGACTGATGGCATACTTGTCCCCTCAGATGGAGAGTCGTATGGATCTTGCTGTATCTATCTTGAACCTGGGTGGAAGAATGAATTTATTGATGTGACTCAAGTCTATGATTGGCCTCAACTTGATGAAGGTCTTCTTGTTAAAGAAAAGTCATGAATAGAACCCCAGAGACTGTGGTTTTCGTACAATCACCACCGTCGAGATTGTGGTTTTTGTACAATCACCACCATCTGTTTGTCGATGAGCGACTATCTCCTGATGAAGAATATTGTCCTTCTCCTGATCTGATGATGCATCCATTAGAAGGAGATAGGAAGAAAGAGGAGGGATTTGGATAAACGCAATCTGAATCCCCTCTGAAATTACTTGGATCATCAACTTGTTTTGAGGAAATAGGTTGATCCAATGTTATCAGAATTGCAGGAGACTGGTGCTCTTCCGTAGAGGCTTGGGCGTGGAAAAACTGGTTTTCTAATCTCCCCTGTAAGGGTGCCTATTAGCCTGGTTAGGCTGTTGTATACTGGCATAAAATCAAGATCTGAATGGCACTTGGGATGTAAAAGATCCCTTTTCTTGGCTTGCTTACTGTCTCTCCATTGGGGCAGGGACGACTGGTTTTAAAATAATGATATGGGTCTAGTGGAATGTTGGAGGGGTAGTTCTTGAGCTGCACTCCTCCAAACTTCTTCAATATTTCTGCCAAACAGCAATGGCATGCCATATGGAATGACCCTTAAAGCCAGAGCATTACACGTCATGACGTAACAAGTCAACATTGGTCGATGCAGTCCATGCATTCACCATTGAAAATTGAACTTCGCTGTTAATGACCTGAGCAATTCAAGCCGTTGACTCCCAAACATGTTGGTTGAAAATTTGTTCCTCTAGTTGGAAAATCACCAAGGAAACCAAATACAGCATCAAAGACATTGCAAGAGTGTTGCGAATCCGCTTTGATGTGACAAGAAACACATTTTTATCCACTTGATGATAAGTGGGGCAGACAGATTAACTGCTGCCAAATTTGTATCAAATGCTGGGAGTTCAGTATGGTAGGCAGTGGAATGTGTCTTGTACCAGCGCAACGAAAATGTCACTGGTACTTGACTACCAGAAAAGTTAACCTTAGCAATCTCCAGGTCACAGATATATCCAGATAGCATATCGTTAATCTCCTTGATTTTTATTGACTGAGGAAGCAGCTGGAAGGATGGAGACTTCTTCACCGTCAATGTCGACCAATGCTTTGACTTTATAATCATGCGTGGCGGTAAGGATGGAAGGCATTCCAAAGCTGGCAACACCCGGTATATCTCGCTGACCACAGACTTAAAACTAAACTCCGTCCTCTCCCGGTCAAATCAGAGTAGGGCTGTTGCTCAGGAGTATCTTCTCACTCGCTGTGTGAAGTCTTGTGTTCATGCTCTGCTTCCATTTTGGCATAAGCCATTCCCTATGGCAACAATGATGTAATTTCATCGTCTTTATATAATTCATGGGCAATACACTGTGGGTAAGCAGTGAATCTAGGTCAAGCTGGTTGTGCCAGACAATTTTGTCATACCGATATGGACAACTGGTTCAACGGGAGTACAGTTGGCATGGTTACTGGCCATGCGGAAGGCGGTCTGGTTGGCGCTGGTTCCGGCCGTGACATGGGCATGACTGGACAGACAGATCTATCATTAAAATCCCTGTCATAATATGTTTATGTAGCTTTACGCCTGGTGAGATGGATGGATCTATCACTAAGATCCCCGTAATTGTAATTTTATGTAGCCGTAAGCATGTTAGGACTGACAGATCTATTATTGAGATCTCCATAATTGTAGAGAGATGAAGCTGTAGACCTGGCGAGACAGATGGATCTATCACCAAGATCCCCGTAATTGTAATTGTATGTAGCCATAGCATGGTAGGACGGACAGATCTATCATTAAGATTTCAGTAGTTATAGAAAAATGAAGCCATCAGCCTGGCGAGATGGACGGATCTTTCAATACGATCTGCTGATTGAGATGGTTGAACTGACAGGACAACCGGCTCAACTAGTTGTACAATTGTGGATGGCTCCAGACGGCAATACGGTAGTTTAGATTTTTGTGAAACCATAATCCATACACTCTCGGACCATATGGCGCACACAGCATAGTCCTGATGAAGTACATTTGTACACACAATGCACAACTCATGTGTGCCTTCCTTTGCCATGAACATGTTGCATTTATTACACTTCGTTGACAGGTTTCACTGAAACAACAAGATAAAACAAAACACAACAAAATTTTATAAATTTATGATGCAGCATGTTAATCAGATGCTATAACAACACCCGTTATTAACTGGGTGAGCAATCAATAGGCAGTGTGTGCAAAACCATGAATAACAATATGCATCAAAAATAGCGAGTTGTACCATGCAGTCTAAAATTGACTAAGTCAGAGAAAGTGAAACATTTCACAAAATATTCACAAAATTAAAATAATATTTATTACCTGTTCAGGAATGAATATTAAACCAAATAAATCCAAAATCCTGTATGGATGGCTTGAATTTAACACAAATTTGGCTTGGATTGATGGGAGGTTTCACATACGAAGTTGTCAGTACAGCAGCAAGCTTAAAAACTCAACACCTTGGGTGGCAAGGGGAGGTAATGAGCAAGATTTATTGCCCTTTGTCTATATGATATAGACGGAAAAGATGACTTTTTGTCTTTAAGTAGGGCTGGATTCGGGAGGTAGCAGGCTTATATCCCAAACGTTAATGTGATCAGGGAACATATCTGAAGGAGAAATAGCAATAACAAAATTTTCAAGATGGTTACCATTGCAGCCATATTAGATGTCAGATTGGCACCATTGTTGTTTAGGACCAACTAGACATCATAAGAAGTCTTTTAATTAAATGGATGGTCAATAGTATAAGATTTTCAAAATGGCTGCCATGTTAGCCATATGGGATTTCCAAGGGGCACATTTTCATTTAAAAACAACTAGACCTTTGATTTAGTGTATCCCCGAAGTTTGCTGCCAATCCTCCCAGTAGTTTAGGAGGAGTAGCAATAACAAACTTGTACTAACAGGTGTGGGATGCCGGATGAAAGGCCATCAAATAATCTCTGCTGGTCTATGACCAGCAGAGCTAAAATTCATTCATAATAAAGGCATGGCTCTTAGTGCACGTACAGTGTACATGCTGCACTTACAGCGTACATGCTGCACTTACAGTGTACATGCTGCACTTACAGTGTACATGCTGCACTTACAGTGTACATGCTGCACTAAAAGCTTCATAATTTTGCACTGTATTGAAAAATCATGCTTCATGAATCAGCAAATAAAGATATGTCTGTATATTTATGTTTTTTCTTACCTTTTGGTGTTGGTTTCTCTGTTGAGGTAGTTTTTGTGTTATATAAAGATCTGTTTTGAAAAGAAAAATAATCACAGATTAGTGAACTCTAAATTCTGGATAATCCAAATTCTTTCAACAAAAAAGAGGTTAGATTATTTACTTTGGCCACGATGTTGCATATTAATTATTTTAATACAAGCTTCAGGATCAAATGTCAAAATAATGCATCTGACCAAAACATACTGGCATGCTGAATTGTAATAATAATAAATGACCTCCTGTGTATTATAAACCAAAATCTCCAGAATTAACTTATGCAAGAATCTGCTGATAAACGCCAATGAATTTAATCCAAAAGCATTGAATTACTGACAACAAAGTAATATTGCTTTATAATGTACAATACATTAGTCCCCCACCACAATGAATGTTTATTGGACCAAAAGAATTTATTTATTAAGAGAAATGTTCGTTAAGAACTATTCAATATAGAAGGCTTTACTGGCAAATTTCTCATCATCACAAATAACAATTTTCACTCAGTTAATTACTGAAAATAAGTTACTCATGAATTATCAGTCAAATGAATGCATTGTATCTATGTATATTCCACCAGGAACTAATTGAAATGTGGAAGAAACAGCACAGATAGTAAACCTTTGGAGTATCATATCACAACAAACATATGTTGATGTTTCATCCAATATCATGTTATGGTTCACTCATATTTTTCACTATTTGCGCTGTCATGTGTATTTAATCACCAAACATATAATCAATCAAAATAAGTATTTTATTTTCTCAACTATGAAACAGAAAACTGAATAAATGTTTCTCACAACATATATAATAAATAGACTAATATATGTTGGCATAGCAATTATGTTTAATAATTCACCCATGTCTAAGATCATAAAGGAATTTATCTGTTCACTGTGCTCACACTTTTCTTAGACACCCATGAATTGTGAAATGTAATTAAAATGTAAAATTACCCTTTATTTATTATATCTTTGTTCATAAGCATGTACCCAAATTGGGTGTTTAAAACACGAGTATCTGTTCATTTTAAAAGCAAGGTTATTATAATGAGAGTTCACTCAATCTCTCTCTGACATTACTTTTAATTGCATGAAGGAGATAATATCAAATTAATTGATCTAATTCAAAGTTTTCAGAAGGTCAATGCACTGTTTTATATGATACCGGTATTGTCTGGCCTGTGCTATATATTTCCTGGCTAAAGCAACTTCTTCTCCAAGTCTGCGTAGATCATCACCTTCCAGGTCAGGCAAGTGGGGATACTGCAAAGAGAAAGAAACAGTACACATGTATATACTATAACATGGACCCACTCATCTTATAACTTGTATCTTTTATAATCAACATTTGTTTTTAGGGTAAATATATTTACTAGATGTGCTACTAAGCAGCTTTGGTAACTAACTGATTTAAGGACAAAATCATACATTTGGAGTGGGACTATTTTCTCAGAAAATAATTTAAAACTATTTTTTACTTGTAATCTGCAATAATTGTATCATGATACGTGACACATATTATACTGTAGTTACTCTGTAAATCACATTTATTGTCATTTATGCTTGACAAAGTTTGAGTAATAAGAAGTGCACAAACAAATTCAAGAACTAAAAAATGTCCTTATTCAGTAGCAGTATGACAAAAAATACATTAGTGTTTTATTTTCTATGAAGCATAAAGTTAAACCTGAAAAAAGCATCAACATTTCCAACCACTGTTTCATGAAAAAAGAGATCCAGAAGATTCATTTGGATTAATCTTCTTACCAATCATCATGGGTACCATTCCACATAGTATATGTACATCAGTCATAAGGGGTTGTAAATCTGTATGTAACACAGGGGTATATTAGTTTGCAGTCAATATCTTTCCTTATTATGCTTCTCTCAGTACACATACACTTAACATCTTCTTATGTAAGTCAATAAAAGAAATAGAAATACACAAAAGAAACCATATATTAAAAATGAGTATAAAGATAAAATAATGAAAATATAAAGACAGTATGGGTAATTAACAATTATCCCAGTATGCAACCACTTCAGTAAGGTACAAAGAGTTGGTAAAACAGCACCCTGAACTGTAGCTTTTCCTTACCTCTGTGTCTGCAAATCCCTCAGACAACAATTTGTGAGCAAAAAGCTGTGCATCAAAGTCACTCTGACAGCGATGATAGCGCCCTCCCGTCTCTGTTGCCAGAAGACGAAGGAAGTTATTTGCTGTACTGAAAATACATTTATTCATTTAGACACATCTTGTACCAAATGTTTTTATTCCTATCCAGTACCGGCACTCTAATAATTGTATAAATCCAGATTCTGATTTTATTTGTGTCTGAAGTAAGTCCTATATGTACGCTTCCTTTTTTTTCTGTGAATTTGTGAGTCTTAAATTAGTCATGAAAAAGAAACACTTTACAGTGCATGTACTAGAGTTAGCTCTAAAAAAACCTGAATTTATTTTTAAACAACCTTTACAATTACATGTAGAGAATATAAAAACTATAGAATATGTAACCTTTTCTTTGAGCTATGACCAACTATGAAATTCACAGCTATAGCTTTGGGTCCAAAATCATGGTCAAAATTGGTAACATATAAAATGCACAGCTTGAGTTTAATTTCTTGATGGTATACTTGTCTTCTGTAATCAGTCATTAACAAATGTGTGATGGTTTCCACATCCCAATTACCGTATATACTTGCTTATAACTCGAGTCAAGCTGCAAACTGCACATAAAGCGCCAGCAGATCTGGGTCCATGCAGTTTGTTAGGAGTAATCAGAAGAACAAACAATATGGACTCTGATCTGTCAGCACATTTTTATGCAATGGCAGATCAGGGTCTATGTTGTTTGCAGATGGACTCGACTTGTAAGCAAGTATATATGGAGCAAGTATATTTGGTAATTTTTAAGATTTTAGTGTCTTTTTTATGTTATGACCAACAAAAGTTTTAGCTCTACCTTGTTTTTATTTGTGATCTATCTGTATCAGCAACTCTGCATTAAAAATTACCTACTGCTCCCCTTGTACCCTTTTGTGACCTTTATTTTGAGAGAGAGCCCTAAATGATAGGTAGCATCCATCCCAGTAAAACTTCTTTTTAATATGCACATGGGTAAAGAATTAGTTGTTACCATTCTTAATACTTTTTCATACAGAAATACAAGAAAATGAATTGCATTTTAATAGGTAACAATGAGCACAAAATAGGACTGCAAATTCTTTCCTATATTCATAAAAATGCAGAAATTAAATATAATTTTCCTTAGAAATGAAAACATGCATGAAAATTCTGTTAAAATATCATTTGATTTATGACATTAAAATTTTGTGAATTTTGGTAAATTCTACAAATTTGTGACATACAGTTTTTGCTATTTGTTCATTTAGCAAAAGTATGCCTTTGTTGTAACTAGGGAGCCATGGTAGGTCAGTTCGTAGAATGTCAGACTCGTAATCCAAGGGTCGTGGGTTTGATACCAGCCCAAGCCATCCCAGGTTAGCTGCTTTGGCGTATCCTTGGGAAAGGCACTAAGCTCCCATTTCATCTGCATGATATAGCCAATAATGTCTTAAAAGTGCTAAAACCAACAAACAAACATTGATATAGCTATATTTTGTACAGTTCTCTCCAGAAATGTAAGAAACTGCAGTGGTAATTGTACAAGCAGTTTGGTCTTGAAAATACCAACAACACCAATTTACCAGTAACATTCATAAAAGTAATGAAGGTGTAGTGAAATAGAAGGTGTAGGGTGAACAATGGAGCTGACAGAAAGCCATAAAGGTCTCTCTAAAGCTTACTGGCCTGGAGAGAACATTGTTTCGCTTATGAAAATTGTCTGTTCTGCAGCATGCATGAACCTACTTGTCAGAGCAATTGAAGGAGATAGCATTCACTTGCACATGTCTCTCTTCGTTGATTTTGGCCACTTCACGGAGGACCATGGATGTACTGGTGTCTGGCTTGCCATCAGTCAACACATAAATCGCATCTATGTCATAATCAGCAAATGCCATCTGAAATGGAAATGCACACATTTTCTATATACTGATAACTTGCCATTGTTTGCAAAAGAAAAGTTAAAAAGAAATGCCATGCTACTTATTTTTTTTAAGAAACATGATGTCATATTTGTAAAATAGAAAGAGAGATACATGTAGAGTAACAACTATATAAAGCTAGATGACTGAATTAAGGAGGCCAAAGGCAAAGTATACTTTATAATGAAGAGTATATGTATAACAGCACTGGAAACTTAAATGAGATAAACACACAAAGTTAAGTGAATGAAAATCTCACCATTCAATTACAGTTCTCTGACAACCTTTAAAAAGAGTAATGTTTCCCACTAAAGATGGCAAAACTCCTTGCCCATTATTGTCTATGCTGACAGCAAAGACAGGTAACCAGTCTTAAATCCTTTATGGCTTCAGAGCACAATTAGTTTATATTGAGGTTTACCAAAATCAGAAAGATATTCCCAAAAATAATACCAACTTTGAATCGTGTGTTTCACAGCTGACTTATTTTGAACTGTTACAAGCTATGTTGATAATAAAAGGGTTGACTTAAAAGTTTACAAAATTATATAGATTGTTCAAATTGCCTACTCTGCAGTTAACACAATGATATATAAAAAGTTGCATGTCATTCAGGTTCTTTTTGGTTACTGCCCTGAGTCAGTCTGATTACCGTATTATTACACAAAAACTAGCACGTCAGCCCCTGAATTAAACTTTCAGGATTTCATGCACTAAAAGGTAAGTTAGTGTGTGCAGAAAGTTACAAAGATATATCAGTTATTGTAACAAATGTATGATAATGAATGGTTATACTTAAAACAGAAGTAAGTTAATTGTGGTCTGAGGTCTGATATGCTCAACTGACTGTGCAACTGATTTGCTTTGTAACTGTACCGGTAACTTCAAAAGCAAGTATAAAAAAAAGATTTTTTCAGACAAACATTGTAATGTTAAGGGTTGTAGCTTGATGGATAACCAGAGATTGATGATGCTAAATTCTCAAGTCTTACTCACGGCATAGAATAAATAAAAGAGATATATAATTCTCTCAAAAATACTTTCTCACAAACCTTCAATGCCTCCAGCGTACATGTGTTGCCGCTGGCCTCTAACTTGGATGTCCACTTGACAGCATCATGACAATTCTCCTGTGAAGCAGGCTGAACTTTGTTCTTCCAAGCCTCACAAGCACCTGAGAACTGGATCATATTAAACCTATGACAGATAAGAAATACAGTATAGTATTGTAAATCAAACTTTAATTATCAGAATATTGCTTTAATTGGACAACATGAATGGAAATAACTAATTACAGGCCACAAAAAGGTTAACCTGTTTATCAGACAATCACATAGTGGAAATGATTTTTGTTAGAGCAGTTGAGAATGTAGATACATTTTTCCTTATGTAACAATTTTGGTTTGTCAGAAGATGATATATATGGCACAATGAACCTTTTCTTCTACAAAAGTATGTCACAGTGACCTGCAGTAATCTGTAATTGTTTGGACAATTATGATGAGAAAGGATTCTAGGAATTAATGTCAGTGTTAGATAATACTGACACACTTGCTTTGTACCTCTGTAGTCCAAGATTGAAATCTCAGTT
This sequence comes from Margaritifera margaritifera, assembly GCA_029931535.1. NCBI lineage: Eukaryota > Metazoa > Mollusca > Bivalvia > Unionida > Margaritiferidae > Margaritifera > Margaritifera margaritifera. The sequence continues at coordinate 4,678,891 of JAQPZY010001643.1, forward strand.
GCAATATCGGCATACAGGAGAGTCAGTGATTTCCCGCATTACTAGTCAGAAGTTTTCTACTAAAACTAAAGAGTTCTCCACCTGAAACAACATTTTGTGCAACCTTAATGATAAGCCACAAGGTCATAACGTGATTCAGAAATCTCCTTCTGCTTATACTCATTTATATTTTGGTTTCATGGATTGCATCATGGATAAAGTCTCCCTAGACAACCGTATGTACTCGCGTATAAGCCGGGTCCAAATGCAAACAAAACAGACCCTGAAATGCCATCACATAATGTGCTGGCAGATCAAGGTATATGTTGTTTGTTCTACTGATTAGTCGTTACAAACTGCATAGACGCAGATCTGCTGGCACATTATGCGATGGCAGATCTGGGTCTATGCAGTTTGCAGCTGATATTCGCTTATACACGAGTATATACAGTAATTTGTATTTTCATTGTAATGATGGATTAATCATAACTCTTTGGAAAAAGATGGATGTACACATGATAAATAGAATCACCTTGCCTGCTCTCCACTGAACAGTAGTAGTTAAATGACAACAGTATATAATCTTGGAGCATGCAGCCAGTATCCATATAAAAAAGCATCATCTATAAAATGTGTCCTTAATTTCAGACAAATGCTTACTTTATCTGACTCACTTACAGGCCCTTTATGGCAGACAAATAATGCACTAGTTTGCGCCTGAGATATTGGGTTGGATCCCAAGTTGAACGGGTAAATTGTTACGCTGCAACATTTATATGTGTCAATTTAGGTTACCATTTATACTCGCTTATAAGTCAAGCCCAACTGCAAACTGCACAGACCCAGATCTGCCATCACATAATGTGCCGGCATATCTGAGTCTATGCAGTTTATTAGGAGTAATAAGTAGAACAAACAACACAGATCCTGATCTGCCAGCACATTATGTGCTGGCAGATCAGGGTATATGTTGTTTGCAATTGGATACAACTTATAAGCAAGCATATACATTACTGGCTGTAAATGTTAATAAAACTGGTAAAAGTGTAAAACAAACCATCTGTCTGTAATGTAAGAACTGCCCATATCATGTCATATGTGATGTAAGAACTGTCCAAATCATGTGATGTGATGTAGGAACTGTCCATATCATGTCAAATGTGATGTAAGAACTGTCCATATCATATGTGATGTAAGAACTGTCCATATCATATTATATGTGATGTAAGAACTGTCCATATCATATTATATGTGATGTAAGAACTGTCCATATCATATCATATGTGATGTAAGAACTGTCCATATCATATCATATGTGATGTAAGAACTGTCCATATCATGTCATATGTGATGTAAGAACTGTCCATATCATATGTGATGTAAGAACTGCCAATACCATATGTGATGTAAGAACTGTCCATATCATGTGTGATGTAAGAACAGTCCATATCATATGCGATGTAAGAACTGTCCATATCATATGTGATGTAAGAACTGTCCATATCATGTGATGTAAGAACTGTCCATATCATATTATATGTGATGTAAGAACTGTCCATATCATATTATATGTGATGTAAGAACTGCCTATATCATGTTATATGTGATGTAAGAACTGTCCATATCATATGTGATGTAAGAACTGCCTATATCATGTTATATGTGATGTAAGAACTGTCCATATCATATGTGATGTAAGAACTGTCCATATCATATGTGATGTAAGAACTGCCTATATCATATTATATGTGATGTAAGAACTGTCCATATCATATCATATGTGATGTAAGAACTCTCCATATCATATTATATGTGATGTAAGAACTGTCCATATCATGTCATATGTGATGTAAGAACTGTCCATATCATATGTGATGTAAGAACTGCCCATATCATGTTATATGTGATGTAAGAACTGCCTATATCATGTTATATGTGATGTAAGAACTGCCTATATCATGTTATATTTGATGTAAGAACTGCCCATATCACATCATGTGATGTAAAAACTGTCCATATCATATTATATGTGATGTAAGAAATGTCCAAATCATGTCACATGTGATGTAAGAACTGCCCATATCATGTCATATGTGATGTAAGAACTGCCTATATCATGTTATATGTGATGTAAGAACTGTCCATATCATATGTGATGTAAGAACTGTCCATATCATGTGATGTAAGAACTGTCCATATCATATGTGATGTAAGAACTGTCCATATCATATGTGATGTAAGAACTGTCCATATCATATGTGATGTAAGAACTGTCCATATCATATTATATGTGATGTAAGAACTGCCTATATCATATCATATGTGATGTAAGAACTGCCCATATCACATCATGTGATGTAAAAACTGTCCATATCATATTATATGTGATGTAAGAAATGTCCAAATCATGTCACATGTGATGTAAGAACTGCCCATATCATGTCATATGTGATGTAAGAACTGTCCATATCATATGTGATGTAAGAACTGCCTATATCATGTTATATGTGATGTAAGAACTGTCCATATCATATGTGATGTAAGAACTGTCCATATCATATGTGATGTAAGAACTGTCCATATCATATGTGATGTAAGAACTGCCTATATGATGTTATATGTGATGTAAGAACTGTCCATATCATATGTGATGTAAGAACTGCCTATATCATATCATATGTGATGTAAGAACTGCCTATATCATGTTATATGTGATGTAAGAACTGCCTATATCATGTTATATTTGATATAAGAACTGCCCATATCATGTCATGTGATGTAAAAACTGTCCATATCATATTATATGTGATGTAAGAAAGTCCAAATCATGTCACATGTGATGTAAGAACTGTCCATATCATGTCATATGTGATGTAAGAACTGTCCATATCATGTTATATGTGATGTAAGAACTGTCCATATCATGTTATATGTGATGTAAGAACTGTCCATATCATGTTATATGTGATGTAAGAACTGTCCATATATGTGATGTAAGAACTGTCCATATCATCTCATATGTGATGTAAGAACTGTCCATATCATGTCATATGTGATGTAAGAACTGTCCATATCATGTTATATGTGATGTAAGAACTGCCTATATCATGTTATATGTGATGTAAGAACTGTCCATATCATGTCATATGTGATGTAAGAACTGTCCATATCATGTTATATGTGATGTAAGAACTGCCCAAATCATGTCGTATGTGTTGTAAGAAGCTGGAGTTTGTGACCTATGTATATTCCTCAATTTAACATTGTTAGCTGAACAGTATCTGTCACATTTAAAAATGACAACATGTTCAAGACAATCTAATGTATGGAAATACTTCACTATGGTTGAATCAGAAGAGCAGAAAATTAAATACAATCTCTGCTAATATGAAATAATGCCAGGTTGGGTGAGGTACACATTTAAATTACCACTGACATACATTTGGCTGTCAGTTTCAGAGTTTGTATAAGTTACAGAAATTGAAATTAGGCTGGCTTTCAATTAAATGACATCATTTTAGTTATTGTATACTATGTAGGGTCAAGGCAGTCAAATATTGACAAATCTGATCAGTTGTTTTGCATCAGTATTTATTACTAAAATATATCAGCTACTCTGAGACTGAATGCTGCTTCATGAGGCATCATTTCAGTTATTGTATATTATGTAAGGACAAGGTGGTAAAATATGGACAGATTTGACTATTTTGTTTTCATCAGCATTTCTTATTAGAATATCTGACGTGCTGAGACAGAATGCTCCTTCTATCTGACTGTGATTTATAATTTGTACACATAAGCTGTTGAATTAAATGAGAATGGTATACTTAGATGCAGATTTTAGATACATGGGGTGCAACCAGGTTAATTCGGACAGTTATCAAGTCCTGTTGGGTTAATTTCATCCCACCTTATTTTTAAATAATCTTATGCAGATATGATAATAATATCAACCAAACATCTTTTTCAGCTCTCTTTCTTTGCCTAATCTTTAGGAGTTGAAAGTATAATTAAATCATGTGTAAAGAAAATATAATTTTAAAAGGCTGTCAGAAGTTAGATTAAACTGAGAGAAGGCAGAAGGAGAAATAAGAACAGTCTCAATCGCTGTTGGAAAAGATCTCCATTTTAGCAAATGACCCATGGCTATTCAGAGCTTCTTTAGCTCGACATAAGACTCATGAAAATGGTTGAGATTCCCGGTTATCAGTGGAATAATGGCATACAAGAAATTGTAAACAGATGACTATTACACAATTTCACATGAAAATAACGTTTGTACTTACCTGGATGTCCAAGATTACCCTAACTGACACTTCAACTTTAGAGATATTTGTAAATTTTGCAGCCTAAGTAAGAGGTGCATGCTAATGCAAGATCTGCATTTTCCTCCAGGTTCTCGAGTTCCTTCCACATCAAAGACCACCGTATGTAGACACTGGATTTAACTAAATTAATTTAAGTTGCTACAACTTGTGCTGGTGTTTTCAAACCAGTCCTCATCAGCAACCAGGTCTTGTCATTGTTCTCAAAAAGCATTAATTTTTTAATTTATAATAATTATGTGCTGTGTCAGCCATTAGTTGATTTCACAGTAAGTTTGAAGAGCAACAATTGACATCGACTCGCAAATACATTTATTCAAAAAGTTAACCTGAACTGCAATGAATCCATCTTGTTTACATTACTCTTCAGGGGGGAAGCAATGTTACACGGAGTTTATGGGTGCGCAATTGGAGACCAATAAGAGGAAATAATCACTGACCATTATTTTATTACATGTACATATCATGGATGGATAAATAAATATACACATTCAGGAATTAAATGAGCTGTAAATTATGCATATCAATTGCATTTATTTCATGGATAACATCAATTTAATGTTATTCTGAGATCCACCCATTTTGGAAAATTTGGACAGCCAATGATGCAAGTTGCTATGCCATTTCTAGATTAATGGTGCATATTGAAATAATTATCACTATCAAGACATTAGGTAAAAAAATATATACAGAAACACACTTACTGAAGTAAAACAAATCACTAAAATAAATATATCACAGCACTGTAAAGGTGGATGATAGTAACTGACTCAGCAGGGCGAAGACCCATGCTCCAATTAGACTATTTTTTGAAAAGTCCTACAAGGCAAGCTATTCGCGATAGAAAAATTTAGGCAGTAGTTTCTTTCAGAACGAGAAGTAAATTAATTTCAGTCTTAAGGTATTAAAAATATTCTGAATACTGAATTTGTAAAGTGAAATGTTTGTTTTATTGATGAGAATTGGTAGAATGCAAGTACAATCAGCTTAAAATAAATGTAGATTAAACCTACTTGACTCCTTGTCTGTAAAGCTGGTCCCAAATAAGGGATGCTAGTTCCCTTTTCAGCTCCTCCATGTAGGGTTCCATTGAGCCTGATGTATCAATAAGGAAAATGCACTTCTTGTGAACCACTGTCCCAAACACACGTCTGCTTCCTGCAAAAACACAACCAAGATGTACATTTATTCGCATGAGAGTCTGTGTATGTATGTGTGTGCATATGTGTGTTTGTATGTGTATGCATGAGTCTGTGTATGTATGTGTGTGCATGTGTGTTTGTATGTGTATGCATGAGTCTGTGTATGTATGTGTGTGCATATGTGTGTTTGTATGTGTATCCATGAGTCTGTGTATGTATGTGTGTGCATATGTGTGTTTGTATGTGTATGCATGAGTCTGTGTATGTATGTGTGTGCATATGTGTGTTTGTATGTGTATGCATGAGTCTGTGTATGTATGTGTGTGCATATGTGTGTTTGTATGTGTATGCATGAGTCTGTGTATGTATGTGTGTGCATATGTGTGTTTGTATGTGTATGTTTTTGAGACAGAGAAAATATTTTAAAGTATTTTTCCTATGACAAAGTCTGAATTTAATGCATATGAACACAACAATGACAACAATAACAATACCACGACCATTGAAGCTGATACTGATGTCTTGCCCATGTTTGTAATGAAAAAAAAAATGTTAGAAGTCCATACCGCTGAGTAACCACTGAAGTCGCTTTAAATATCTCCTCAAGACTCGCTCTACTTGAGCTTCATATTCTTCTAACTCATGTGGTAACAGCTGCAGGTGCTTGATGGTCCCCTTCACATTGATGCTTGGGAATATGTCACAGTATCTGGAAATAGATACAAAGGAAAAACATCATTAACTCTACGAGTGTGCAGTAATATCTGACCTATAACCCCATATCCAGGACATCTGTCCATAAAATATACAACAAGGAATCCCCATGACAATTTTACTTCAATTGCTCCTTAAAGAAAGAACAAATCCCAACATGGAAAAAAAACAACAATTTTTTCTCCTTAATGCCCTTTTTAAATGCATATAAAGAAAACGGAACATTGTTCAATTTATAATTTGACATTTTTCATGGAAGCTTTTTAATGTAAACCTGTTCATTGGTTGCATAAAACATCTTTTGAGATGTCAATGCGATGAATTCATTAACGCTGTTTTCATCCTGGTAAATGATAATTTGCAAATCCTTTGCTTATTGTAAGGGAAAGTATTATTCTACAGAAAGCTCACTGGGAACTTCTCCAGATAGAGGGCAACAGCCTGTGATGGACTAATGAGGTCCATCATAATGTATTGATGTAGGATTTTCATATTCCATGCAAAACACACATGATGGGGGTTTTCTCTATCATTTTTCATGAGAAAAATAGTGTTGAAGAAACAAATATTGCATATTATCGATGTAGATATAGCTTTAGAAATACAGAGTATTTTCAAAACAGTGTTAAATCATCAGAAAGAACATACAAAGTTTAGTTTACAAAAATATGCTTCAAGCAAGGCTTACTGTTTAAAGGTTAAATTTGTCATTTCAAGACTAAAAATGCAAGAATCATTGCAGATGTTCATGACATCAAAAGCATAATGAAATTATCTACAGTGTCAGTAAGTGCACTCATGTGCAATAGGTGTATCACACATGCCTTTGTCATAAGGCTAACTGTATCCCACATGCCTTTCTCATAGGGACAACTGTATCACACATATATAAAAAAAAAAAATACTCCATGATCAGCTTTGCAGTAGTGAATTGGTATAGTCAAGAAGGATGATCAGTAGTTGAAAAGTAAGTTTCTTTCCAATTATAACATAATTCATAATTCTGCAACCCTGTAAATCAATATTTTGTTTATTTTTTAATCAAAAGACAGTCACATATAAATTTCAGTAAATAGGTGATGGAAGGCCTAAGTTGCCATGCAGATACTACTGTCTCTGTCTGTAGACCCAGAAGCCTTGAACTTTGACCATTTGACTTTGATATATTATTTGCAGGGGAAGAAAATTATACTATTGGTCAAAATGAATAGTCTAGTGGTCATGGCATTCAAAATTTTGACCCCAATGTATTTTTTTTTTCAAATGGAAACAGAGGTTCAGTTATTACACAGGAAAAATTTTTTGTTCAAGGTCATGGTGACCCTAACCTTTGTTCTTTTGACTTGAAAATTGTCATTGCTCCAAGGACTCAGGTAAAGAATAAATCCATTCACAATGGACTTTTGCAACACTAAACTTAATATTTACCTCTCTATATCAAAGGTAATCCATCCATTAAAATAAAAACAGACAGGTCATATAAAGACTAAAAACTCACCAGAAACTATCTGTTTGATTGGAGTCTTTCACCCCCCCCCCCTTTTATTTTGTAAGATTCTTCTTCATCCTCAAAGAATAATTGAATACTATACAAATCAGACCAACTTTTCCTGGTTAATACAGATATTCACTGACAAATGATACATATACTACTGCAAATAGTCATGCATATTATCAGTAATTGGGTGTATAAAGTGCATGTAAATGTAATGTACAGTCTAGTCAATTTGATCCAATGCAAATCTGATTATCTGCATTGACAGATATCTTGATACGACTTTGAAAGACTTGCAAATAAATTATCTCACTGCATGACATCGCATAAAAGCAATATCATACAAGTTAGATCAATGACAAAGACTATACAATATAGTGAAAATTCTACTATACAACATTGTGGGAAACAATGGCAATGTACCATGTAGCAGGTCATTTTTGCAGTGGAGAAAAAATGGCAATTTACCATATAGCAAGTCATTTTAGCAGTGGAGGAAAAATGGCAATGTACCATATACCTGGTAATTTTAGCACTTTAGTGGTCACAGAATGAGATCATGAAAATAAATCAAATAAAAATTTCTCATCCACTGAAATAAATGTGACCAAACATTTGAAATTTCTTCACAATTTGAAGGAAAAAACCCAAGATGATATTGTTCCTGATATTATTCAATCAGAATCCTTTTAAATTCTCCATTCTCCACAAACATGCATGGTAAAGTGGCTCAACAATTACTTAAAACAGTATCAGAAGTTAATTTTTATTTCTTCCTGGGAGCAACCAATCTTTGGTACTGGTATATAAACAGAATGATCAAATTAAATGTTTTAATGAGCATTAAACAAAATTCATTAATTGTTCATAATAATTAATAGTGTAAATAAAGAGTTTAAGAGATCACAACCTATCCACTGCTAATGACAATATGAAGGACTTCATGCCATCGACCTCGACTGGTGTCAATTATGAACATGCAGTAGCCAATCAAGCTCATAACAGAATAGGTAGGAACTATGTGTATTCTTGTTTCTAATAGGAACCAAAACTCACTTTAATTTAACACCCTTTTACTATTTTTTTATGGAACAGACTGGCATGTCAATTAAATATGATCAGTGATCATCCAGTTGTATGATTTATTCTGCCTAATTTTTCCCTCGTTGAATGGTAAATAATTTATTTTGACTCGTTCTCAATACTGTATTGTGTACTGGAAAGTAATTCAGTGTATGCCAAAAAGACAATTTTTGCTAGTGTAAAAACTACTACCGGTTATATCCCTGCTAAAATAAAAACCTCGATTTACATGCAATCACTACAATAAAACTTTTTTCCACAAAATCACCAAATTTTATGTCTGTAAAACTGATTTGTGGAGTAAAATATGTTTCTCTGATACTGCCTACCTGATCATAATACACAGGTGAATACATCCACTATCTCACAAATCTAGCCCTCCCAAGTTAAAAAAAGGCATTCACCATTTCTTCTGGCTTGTTTTTGCCAAAAAAGTGTTAAAAAGTGGTTTGCTTGCCAAGAAAAAAGTTGAATGAGAGTGGTCTTTCCTTGGATCGAAGGATTGATGCAAATTCAAATAAATCATCAGTTACTACTGGAGTGGATGTGCCTATACTGCTAGTGATGTAACTGTGAGGAGGATATGTCATGGATATGGTGGTGGTCCTGAAATGTGATGTGACTCAGTCTGATTTTTGTTAAGACCCAGGGACTGAAATTTAGACCATACAGGAATACCATGGTGTCCCTGTATATGAACCTTAGGAATTCTTATGAAGACCTGTGAATGGGAATAAGAAGGTATACATCTTGAAGGTCTAAATTACCTGCAAAATCTCCATCCTGAAAGGCACTGAGAACTGAACTCGGCATCTTAATTCTAAATTGAGGTGTCCAAATGTGTTGGTTGATAGCTTAGATCTGACTAGGAAAAGTCCAGAGTAAAATCCCAATGAGTATGTGTTGTAAACAATCTCTACCATCCCTTTCATAGCAAGAGTCTTTATTTTTTGCTGCAGAATGTTGGCTTTATATAGGTCTTTTGGAACATATATAGTGATGGAACCCTTGACAGCAGGGGAGAAATGCTGATCAAAATCTGGAGGCCCTCTGATTTGCAAGATCCATGGGTCATTGGGGGAAGTGTCTGTGGCAAAGTCTTCAAGTCTTCCCCCTCTCCCCCCCCCCCACCTCCAACCCATCAGGATGTCAGAAAAGAGTGGCATGAGCTTGGTATCATTTTCTGCAGAAAGGATGATGGGAGCAGAACTGGGTCAAAACTGGTACTTATCTTCCCATGTTTTGTCATTGGTGGCTCTTGAAAACTGGGCCATCACCAAGGGAAAGGGCCTGCGAGATGGTTTCCTTGTTTGGCATGCCTTAGATGGGTCTTTCCTACTTCTCTGATCTCTCTTAGGAAATGAGGGCTGGGCTTTGAGTCGCTTAGCCTGCAACAGGTCTTAATCTTTGCCAGCCTGTTTCCTGACCTCCTCTATATGGCAATGGAATAGGAGGTTGGGGATAGTGGTTGCAATCTGAGAATGGCCTTGTGTTGGTCTTTCAGAAGCATGGACATGGATAGGAATGCATATCTGTCTGTGAGCTGTAAGGTAATGAATGCAGCCATGGTATTGGAGAGTGAGTGTTCAGCTGCCCTCTTCAGTGCAAGAGACATCCATAAGACTGACTTACAGGCATATCTGACAGCAGGGTCTAGGCTGTGCTAGATTCTATCGTTACTACATTGCAAACTAGTTGTTACATGTTGAAGAAGGAATTCCAGTCCATATGCACAGAGGATGGTTTCAACCTTACCAGTCCTGCAATGTATCTGTCAACAGCTTGGACTTCAGTGTAAAAGACTGGCATGTGTGTCTTGAAGAAAACCAGACTGAAATTTGATGAGAATCAACACTGTAAAAAGAAAAGCCTGTTGATACTTGGGTCTTGGTCTGCCTTTCAAAACAATGTAGAAGGTCAGTGACTTGACCAGACTGTTGTAGCTACTGTAGTATCACTAATTTTCATGGGGTACCAATTTTTGTGGTTTTCGTTGTTGCCCTGAACCACAAATTTAAAGACCCAATGGAAAATTAGCCACATATGATAAAGAAGCCCCCACATCTCATTTTTTTACTGTTTGATTCCTAGTGATCAACAAAGCCATTTGATAAATCAGCATCATGTCTGTAATCCGGTAACAAATATTTAGCTTTTACATACGTATTTATTTTTAACCCTTTAAAAAAAAGAATCCTAAAGCATTTTATATATTGTTTCAATGCACATGTATCTATGCGGTATCCGGTAGCTGTAATTTCCACTCACTGCCTTAAATCAATATGTTGTGAGATAAGTAAGGATAAAGAGAAACAAGTTAAAAGCATAAGGTATTCAAATACTGATATTACTGAAAATGAAAGAAAGAATAAGAAATGATACTATAAATGAAACTTAGATTTAATACTTATTTGAATCGATTCTTCATTCAAGTGAAACTGTTGTCGAAAAATTTAAATCCTTGTGAAAGCACGTCTCATTTTATCCATGCATACTTAATCCCAATGAACAACATAACTGTAAAATACTAAAACTATTGCTCAAAGCACAATTACTAATGATACACTGTATATACACTAATTACCGCAGATTACTGAAGCTCACACTGCATTAATTTTTGGACAAAACCACTGAATCAACATCGCGTCAACCACGTCGGTTGGTACTCCTTTGTATATAAAAAAGTGTGCACACTTAAAAGAATCCAAAGTCAACTTTCACGGTCAGCTTGCTTTGTGACTGATAGTCTAAGTTGAAACAATGGGGTTTATTACTCTCTACTGGATGTGTCTATTCACCACCCAATGAATGTCTATAGGGTAAATGTCAGGGTACAATATTATATAGTGGATGCATTTGTGTCTTTTATACATAAATTGCTTATGAAGAACAAAAAAGAGGAATAAATGAGAACAGTACAAGTTTCTTTCAGTTTATTATCAAATAAACGTTCGATTTACCTACCTTATTGTAACATCTTGTCTCAAGATATATGGTAAATATGGTACACAGGTGATAAAATAGAACATCGCTTCTGTGGATTGCATATGATCTAGCTATTTAAATAGGATTTTTTAGCAACTTAGCATTTACTTAATATAACTTACAATATTGGTTAAGTACTTGTATGAACTGTAAGGGCAATAGACCATAGGATAGGCAATTAAGATGAAGACGATTAGCTTACTGAATCAAGAAATAGACAAGTGAAGTCCCAAATATTTGTCTACTATGAAGCATATAGCAAGATTTAGACAGGAAAATAGGTGAAGTATACTTTCAGGAAGACAACTTCAAAGAAATGCTCAAACTGATGAAAAGGCACAAAGTGGACAGTATTTGCAAGGCCTCATGTGAGAACATCATGAGCAGAAGAACCAGATCAACCCATGTAATTTGTATAGTTTTTTCACCTAAATAATTGCTTATTTTTGGTGTGTGTACACATTATACAGGAATAGATAAGTGAGAAATTGTTTTTGTAGCAGTGTCAGTCAATTTGGCATGCACAGTGAAGGGGTCCCTGTGAAGAGTAGATCAGTCCTAAAAGACCTTGCCACTGACTGACATAATAAATTAACAACAACATATCTATCAGCATATTCAAACAGAAAAACTCCTGAACTTACCGACTATAACAACAAAGCTTGTCTTGTTACTTGTATACTGTCAATGAAATGTCCTATTCACATGTTTTGGTCTTGTTTGTAACTATACTTATTTCATATTACAAATATACAGAAGCAACTGAGTATGCCAAAATTAATATTACCATGCACTGTTAAGAACCAAGGACACCAAAAGGAAACAGAAGGAAAGAAAACTTACTGGTTCTGCTGTTCACATTTATTTCACTCATTCTCAGCTAGAGATTATAGAAATTGTATTATATGAACAATAGTCAGTAGTCACTATATTTATATTTGCACTAATTACTACTTGTGTACAATCACTACCCTGGGTTAGTCCCTCAATACTCATTGATTGATATTCATTGTGTGCTGTATAATCACTAGTAAATACGATCAATATGCCATGCTGACCATGTGACCTCAGTTTACAAATCAGTGGATGAATACTTTTAAAACAAAGAATTGGGATGAGAAAGGATTAATCAAAATAAAGTTTCAGTCAGTCACACAAAGTTTATTTCATTCTAATACAGTAGCTCACCCACCTAACAGTGCTTCATAATGAAAATGATTCACCTCAAAAGACAATGTACAAATGCCGACCCTTGCATTCTTTGTGTGAGCATCACTGTATACATATATAGAGTGCTTGTCCAAATTCCAACCCTTGCATTCTTTGTGTGGGCATCACTGTATACATATACAGTGTGTTTGTCCAAATGCCAACCCTTGCATTCTTTGTGCGGGCATCACTGTATACATATACAGTGTGTTTGTCCAAATGCCAACCCTTGCATTCTTTGTGTGGGCATCACTGTATACATATACAGTGTGTTTTGTCCAAATGCCAACCCTTGCATTCTTTGTGTGGGCATCACTGTATACATATGCAGAGTGTTTGTCCAAATTCTGACCCATGCCGTAATCAAGGATCTCCCATTTATCACCATATCAACATTTTTAATATTGATGAGATTCACAGCTCGATGTTTCATGAATTGAGAGATGCACAAACAACATACTACGTACAAGATTTTATACAGATTGGGTGAGGTGGGGTGGGGGCAAAAAGTGGGGGTGCATAAATTACACTGTGGAATACAGTAGTAACTGATGATTGGTGGAATCTGGCACGAATCACTACATCCAAAGGGAGACCACTCTCATCTAACTTCCATCTCAGCTAGCTCAGATGACTTTTTATCATTTCTGTTGCTAAAAGAAGCCAAAAGATGTGGTGAAAGTCTTTTTTAGCTTGAGAGGGCTGGATTTGCAAGGTAGCAGATGTATACCCATAATTTAATATGATATTGTATAACATATCTGAAGGAGAAACAAATCTGCTTTATAGTATGTGACTGGAGTTTTGCGACTTACTTGGCAGAGACATTTTTGGAGAGTGTCTTGACATGGTTTTCCTGATGTTTACAGTCAGGGCCTGCGACCAGTTTGTTCAGATCCAACTTAAGCTTGGACAGACTGTAAATCCTGATCCACTGTAAATGTACAAAACTATCATTCCTATCTATGTATAATGCAAACAACTGCAAACAACATTGACCTACATCTGCTGTGACATAATGCGCCAGCAGAAGTGCCTATACTATTCCATTGTTTGTTTTATTTATAATTTCATACAAACAAGATAGAGTCTAATTGGTCAGCACATCATGAGATGGACGATCTGGGTTGACACTGTTTATAGTATGATTGAACTTGCTATTTTACTATCTATGTGTAAATATGCTAAATAAACATTTTTTTTAAAAATTGACTTTACTATCTATGTGTAAATATGCTAAATAAACATTTTTTTTTAAATTGAAGAAACAATGGGTTTGATATTAAGAAATATATGTTAAGGCTGACTTGTGACAATGGTGAATATTTGTAAACTAGAAAAATGTGTCTATATGACAGACACCAACCTCCTTCTTTACCCCCCCCCCACCCTTGCAAATATGGTGCAACTAAAGAAAGCTTGGTTCAGTATGCAATGACAAAGTCTGAAGTCAAACAAGGAGCCTAAAAACAAACTGAACTTTTCAATAAGCCTAATGGAAAATTTGATTTTAATCAATAAAGTCCTTCAACAATTATTGAACAGGACCAAAACTACATCTTAAGCAAACTGAGAAGCCAAAAAAGGGACATAATTCAAAATTTGAAGGAAAACAATGTAAATAAAACTTGAGCTAGGTTTTCTCAATAGTAAGCCCTATAAAAAATTTGGTTTAAACCAATGAAGTTATTGAAAAGGCATGTGGAGTAGAAACAAAACTCATAATATATGCAAACTAATAAGATGAAAAGGTGCCATAACTCATTGAAAATTTGAGAGAAAAAAATGGTGTAAATCAAACTTGAGCCAGCTCTTCTAAAATATTAAGCCTCATGCTAAAAAGTTTTTCAACCCAAGAAGTCCTTCAAAAGCTACTGAGTGGAAACAAGACTCATGAAATGAAGGCTTATGAGTCAAACAGGGACTATAATTCATTGAAAATTCCAAGGGGAAAAAAGTGTAAATTAATTTGAGCAAGGTCTTCTTTATATTAAGTCTTACACAAAATTTGGTTTCAATCCAAGAAGTCCTTCTAAAGTCATTAAATGGAAACCATAATCATGGGGATCGATGGATTGGACAGGACACGATTTAGAGGTTGTGATGGGAAGCAACTAAACTGATGGACATGGATAACACTCTATATGTACTTGGATAACACTACTATATGTACTTGGATAACACTACTATATGTACTTGGATAACACTACTATATGTACTTGGATAACACTACTATATAGACTTGAATAACACTACTATATGGACTTGGATAACACTACTATATAGACTTGAATAACACTACTATATGGAGTTGGATAACACTACTATATGGACTTGGATAACACTACTATATAGACTTGAATAACACTACTATATAAACTTGAATAACACTACTATATGGACTTGGATAACACTACTATATGGACTTTGATAACACTACTATATGGACTTGGATAGCACTCCTAAATGGACTTGGATAACACTACTATATGGACTTGGATAACACTACTATATGAACTTGGATAACACTACTATATGGAATTTGGATAACACTACTATATGGACTTTGATAACACTACTATATATTGACTTGGATAACACTACTATATGGACTTGGATAACACTACTATATAGACTTGAATAACACTACTATATAAACTTGAATAACACTACTATATGGACTTGGATAACACTACTATATGAACTTGGATAACACTACTATATGGACTTGGATAACACTACTATATGGACTTTGATAACACTACTATATATTGACTTGGATAACACTACTATATGGACTTGCATAATACTACTATATGGACTTGGATAACACTACTATATGGACTTGGATAACACTACTATATGGACTTGGATAACACTACTATATATGGATTTTGGATAACTCTACTATATGTATAAGCCCCCACCAAAGAATATAGTCAGGGTATTTAAATTATGAAATTTCAATAGCTTTTGCTAATTCTCAGTGAAAATGAAAGTTTTGGGGATTCAACAAGAAATGTTCTTATGACTTTCCAAAAACTGTATTTATTCTTTGTTTCAGAACACATAGTGCATTACAAGGTACAATTTCAATCACAATCTAAAATAACTGCAATGGATTGCAATCGCAAATCCCCATGCTTTTCACTGCATATTCCAACTTCCCCTTAACTCCCCTCAGTACTCACCCTCATACCCAAGTCAGTAACCCAGGGGTCATGATGCAAAATCTGTCACATATATAATGTATCTTCCTGCTATTACTGCATATATAAACAGGACTGGAAAAATCCTAAAATGACCAACTTGTCCATACCAAGATTTTCATGAATTGTCACAAAGTTCTAGATTTTTTCTTTATGTTTTATGTAAAATCCTGGCAAGATACATACGTTTTACTTGCCCAGACAAAGTTTCAACCAGTCCTGCACTGAGGAACAATGGATTTTTTTTCCACTGTATGATGTGGTGTGGTTTGGTGGTTTTTAATTGCACTTTCAACATATTATTGGCTATATCATGCCAAAGAAATGGGAGTTAAGTGCCTTTCTCAAGGGCACACAAAGACAGATGACCTGTGCTGACCTGAGTTGACATCAAATCCACAACCAATGGATTACAAGTCCAATGATTTCCAACTGAGCTAACATGGCCCTCCTACACTGTATGAGCTTTGATCATAAACTATTTTGTTAATTTCTTTGTTAATTTAATTTGTGTACATTTGACCCTGACTCCCCTCCAGAAAGGAAAGGACCCTAGGGTAGAATGTCATCCTCTCACAGATGGTTACCACAGAGGCAACAAATCTACAGAGTTTAATGAATTTCTATCCAGCAGTTTAGAAAGAGATGTTCTAATGGACAGATAACCGGAGAGACTGACAGATGGACAATATTCCCAATGCTTTTAAAAAAACATGGGGATAATAAACTAAAAAATCTCAAAATTACCAAAAAATATACTTCTATTTCATATCCTCCCATGTGGTAAATGCAATAATCTCATGGCACTTTGGTTATTATCAGAGCTCTTGGTATTAAGCGGTCAAAGGGATTTAATCTTCACTTTATAGGTTCATGATACATAATATTTGATGCTATACTCTATTTAACTTTGTGTTTTTTGTTTTTGTATAATATTTTAAGATCTGCCATCAAATACTGTGTCAGTAGAGGAGGGTTTACACTGTTCATTCTAAGTTAGATTTCATGCAAACAGCATCAACCCCAATCTGCCAGCACATGATGTCCATTCTAAGTTAGATTTCATGCAAACAGCATCAACCCCAATCTGCCAGCACATGATGTCCATTCTAAGTATAATTTCATGCAAACAGCATCAACTCCAATCTGCCAGTACATGATGTCCATTCTATGTTAGATTTCATGCAAACAGCATCAACCCCAATCTGCCAGCACATGATGTCCATTCTAAGTATAATTTCATGCAAACAGCATCAACCCCAATCTGTTAGTGCATGACACATCAGTAGATATGGCTCTACACTTTTTGCAGTGTGTTCTGATTGGTTATATCACCACCTGCTGTCTTTCCGAAAATGTTATGACACCCTCATCCACCCAACAGCCCACCTGGCATTGTATCGCCAGTGTACATAGTCAAAGCATGCAGTTCTGTTTGAGCATTAATCATGCATCACTAATTATTGATGGAATGTATTTTCTGTCTGTCCATCTGCCTCTTTCCCTCAATTTGTCCATCTGTAATTGCACCTTAATTGACAATATAAAGACCACAATTTATGGACAAAAAGTAAAACAATTTTTTTCTCCAAATTATTTAATGTTTACTGTTGTCATGATATTGATCAATACAATTTATATCAGTGTTTTACCTAATGAAAATTAAAACCCATCTTTTGTTGCACTTTTAAAAAAAAAAAAAAAGTCTGTTTTTTGGTTCATTATGCAAAAATTTACCAAGTGCTGTCTTATTACCATTAAGGCAAAAGACTCTCAGAAATTTAAAGTCATATAATTAAATGATTATTGAATTTTTATTTTGATTGATACAAGGATTTATCTGCCACAGAAAAATATATTTACATGTACCTTGGCCTGCAGCCTTGTTGAAAAATAATATTTACCTCAGCTCATGGCCTTGTTGAAAATTGTATTTACCTTGTCCTGTGGAAGATAGTTTTTCTGAGGTTGATAAAGCCTTTAAGCAACCAAATTCAAAAGCCAATAAGTGTATATTAGTATACAGTAGCCTCTTGCTGTAACAATTTACAATCCACACTGACTTTGACAATCTGATTGTCTGTACATCAGTTTTCTAATCAAGATTCCTCATTCATCCTATTAAGAAGGGGGGGGGGGGGCAGAAGTGTCTGAATTTATAGGGCTTTACTTTTCATGCTTTCTTGCACAAAAAAATGTATGATATTTCCAACAAAATTTCTGAAATTCATGTTGATATTTGTGCTCACATGGAATGATGCAAGTATAAAGTAAACATCACATCTTACCTCCTTTGTTGTCATGACATCCTCATTATCTGGTAGTGTAGGTCGAGCAATGATTTTTCTAATAGACTTTGTTTCTGGGTATTTCTTGTAGATTGTACCTAAAATACACCAAAAAAGAAAATAAATGGATAAATTGTACAACATAAACATTTCATTTTGGAGAAACAAAGTACAGTACCAGGGATTTCCCAAGGTCTATTTTGGGGCTGAATTTCAGTCCCATTACCAATCCAAAAAATGTGTATATTGTCCCATATTTTACCTACAAATTCCTAATGGTGAGAAGCTAGGTTGGAGATTCATGTAACAAGTAAAATCATTAGTTGGTGTTGAAGACTTGTACTGTATTTTTCCTATGGTAAGAACAGTGGGCCTACCTTGTAAATATTTTGAAAAGAGGGAGTGGGTTTATCCTCAGAAAAATCCTTCTTGCATACAAATTTATTATGCATTTTTTTTCAAGTTGGGTGATGGGCTGGCTTGTCAGCAGGCATGCACCTATCTTGTGAGAATTACCACAGCTTGAT
Source organism: Margaritifera margaritifera (assembly GCA_029931535.1). NCBI lineage: Eukaryota > Metazoa > Mollusca > Bivalvia > Unionida > Margaritiferidae > Margaritifera > Margaritifera margaritifera. The sequence goes on from JAQPZY010001643.1 coordinate 4,697,847, forward strand.
CTCACATCCCCACCCAGTGATACATTTTTTTTAAATATTGGGTGATGGGCTTGTCAGCAAGCATGCACAAATCATGAGAGAATTACCATACCTTGATCTCACATCTCCATTCAGTGAGAAATTTTCTGTATGTTGTAGGATGGGCTTGTCAGCAAGCATGCACTTATCATGAGAGAATTACAGTACCTTGATCTCATAACTCCACCCATTGAGAGATTTTGAATGATTGTGATTCAGGAAGACATGTCAAGTGAACTTTTTAATAAATCTTTGGCATGGAGAAAATCAAGTAAAGAAATGACAAGAAATCAGAGATGTTCTGATCATTTAACTTTCTAAAAACTACCTTTTTATTTCAAGACCCTAACAAAATGCATGACTCAGCAAAAATTCTCTTGAGAATTATTCTGATAGAAGGTTGAGTACAATATCCATGTGCCTGTAGACAAAACCCTAAAAATACATACTAAGTAACCATCAATGTTTGTTTCTGGTGGCAAAAATTATCTGTCCCCATAACACTAGGGTTAAAAGTATGTATGTATGTATGTATGTATGTATGTATGTATGTATGTATGTATGTATGTATGTATGTATGTATGTATGTATGTATGTATGTATGTATGTATGTATGTATGTATGTATGTATGTATGTATGTATGTATGTATGTATGTATGTATGTATGTATGTATGTATGTATGTATGTATGTATGTATGTATGTATGTATGTATGTATGTATGTGTGTGTGTGTGTGTGTGTATGTATGTATGTATGTATGTATGTATGTATGTATGTATGTATGTATGTATGTATGTATGTATGTATGTATGTATGAATCTAGGCTTTTGAAAACTCTGGACCACCAAAAGGACATTTTTTGATGGTCATGGGGAGCTAATAGAGTATTAAAAGTTCTAACTTGGTCAAACTGCTGTTTATTGATATCAACGAGAGAGAGAGAGAGAGATGGAAGAATACAGTGAAGATTGTTTATAATGTTTCACAAGGGACTGAGATTTGTATAATGTTATAACCAAAAAACGTTATATCCAAATTCATTGTTTATTTTTCAAAATGTTTATTTACATCTCCATGTTGGGTATTGGGTATACCCAGTACATGTAGTAAACAGTTGATATTAGTATATTACTGTCAGAAATATTTACTTCAACTCATATGTAATGGTTATTAAATTTTCAAAATAAAATTTTTTAAGCTTTTTAAAAATTCTATGACATAATATATGTATACTTATATAGATAAGTTGTCAGTGACCAAGGGGTGCTATCAACAAATATATGAAGAACTAAACTACCAGTATGACTTCTTAAATCAATGTCAAGTCTCTGAAATGAAGAAATTGCAGATCAGGTTAAAACTATCATTTTTATTTAATATTTTTCTCTTATCTTAATGTGAAATTTAATTAAGTTATGATTACTGTTTTTTATCATTACTGTTTTTGTGATCCTATCTTTAGATACCTAAAACTTTTTTAAAAAATGCTACAAGAAGAAATTATCATGAGTATCATAATAGAAATAAGAGTTTTAAATGGAAAAATATAGGACCACACACAAGCGAACCCTGCTATAACACAGTAATTGCGGTTCACAATGTCTAACCGCATTTTGTACCGAACACCGGTATAGCAAGAATGATAAAAAAAATTGATGTGTCTGTGTGTGTTTGTGTGTGTGTGTGCTTCCAGTGAAACAATTATTAATAATTTTACTACCGGCCAATCAGAATTAAGATAGCCCCATGATCAATGAAAATTACTCATTGCTTTGTAAGAACATGGCCGTATATACTTGCGTATAAGCCAGGTCGAAATGCAAACAACATGGACCCTGATCTGCTGTCGCATAATGTACCAGCAGATCGGGGTCTATGTTGTTTGTTCTACTGATTAGTCCTTACAAACTGCATAGACCCAGATCTGCTGGCACATTATGCAACGGAAGATCTGGGTTTATGCAGTTTGCAGTTGGTATAGGATTAAACACGAGTATATACAGTATCTTTTTTAATTTTTTCCTATAAGACTTCATAGCAATTTACAGCAATGTATCTACTAATAAATTAGAAAATAAAAATAATTTTTTTTTCTTCATTTTATGTAAAACAAATCTTTTCCCTCCCCCCATTTTCAGTGCCATCAAGAGTCATTCATGCCAGGAGCATGCCTCTTAGTGCAGGAGAGATAACAGTTAAGTAACTGAAAAACCTAAGAAATTGAAGGAACTTTGGTAAATAAACTTTAAATAGCTTTGCAATATTTTTTCTTCATAAATGGTTGTATGCTTTTCAGTGTTATCCTGACAGGAAAAACTTAGTGCATTTCTTCTGTTTGTGATGTTATTGTTTTGTAAGTTTTTATATGATTGCTCAGGATTTTAAATGCAAAGAAATCTGATCGTCACACAAACTTTGTTAATAGTCTACATTTCAAAGAGAAAGAGGAAAAACAAATTGCACATTACCTCAGACAAAAAGATGCAACTTCTAAAGTTTCAACCAAAACCGCATGCACTGCCTTGTCTGTGCTTAAGACTCATCCACTTTATTGATAAGTAAATCCAAATGAGGAAAAAAAAACAAGTGGAAATGAGCTATGAAAATTAAAAACAATTCTCCCAGCAATTTACCATGAAGTTCAAACCATGTGCTTATTTCTGGATCGAGTCAATAATTTTAATGTAGTCAATAAAAAGAACTATGTGCTCATGTAAGTGTATGTCAATGTGGTCATGTAGGTGCATTTACTCATCATATAGACATTGATTGCTCACTTACTAGAATATAGCTTGGAAATGAATTCAAAGAAAGACACCAACAGCATAACCACAGTGCTCTGCCATACTACAAGTAATGTAGTCCAAGAAAATCAAGTTGACAGATTAAATAAATAAATGAGTAATTAAATAAACTAAATAAATGAGGCAAAATCAATGGCTTTTTCAAGGTCTTAGTAATCCTAGCACATAATTTTCACATGTAGATAACTCTCTCTCTCTCTATCCATCTCATATATTTCTAATCCAATGCAGTATTTGCTGCATTGTCTTACAAACATTTAAAAAAATGTAGTGGCTTTTTTGCATAAATGCAATTTAGGCACAGGGGAGAGTTTGGAGTTGGTGATGCCCAATTTGTTGGCAGAGTGAAATGGGACATGTACCTGGTCTAAAAAAAACAACAAAGAGCCTGCACTGAGTGATTGATTTTAGCTGTTTGAAGTGTTGTGGTAGCTGTGAACAACCTGTCTGGGAAACATGCATGCTAACAGGAAACAATGTATGTTTGTTTCAGAAGCATTTTCTTCCAAAGTGAGTGTAGCTTCTAAACAGACTGTTTGCATCATGAGGCAGTTATCCCAACAATGGATATATACCACACTGTACCATTCAAAGTATTTAACACCATTAAATTATGTACTGAATCTGAGTTAAGCAGAATAAGTCAGGTTTTTGAAAAATACATGCCAAAATATCATCTTAAATTGTCATTAAAGAACAGTTAAGTATCATAAACCTTTGGCTGCTTTTCATTGTGGTTAATATTCTCTACAAACCACATACTTTCCAAGTAGACATACCTGCTGGGTAAAAACCTTGATTCTGTACAATGTTACCCACTTGAAACACATTAATTCACCATTACAGAGTGGTTTCTATGGCCTCAATTGACATATTTGCCAAGCACAATTATTGTCAATCAACTACCATCTGTACTTGCTTATAAGTTGAGTTCAACTGCAAACTGCACAGACCCAGATCTGCGATCACATTAATGTGCTGGCAGATCTGGGCCTATGCAGTATGTTAGGAGTAATCAGTAGAATAAACAACACAGACCCTGATCTGCTGGCACATTATGTGATGGCAGATCTGGGCCTATGTTGTTTGCAGTTGGACTTAACTTATACACAAGTAATTACAGATTCTCATAACAGAACTTCCAACAAACACTGACCAATCTAATCATCCAGCTAGGTCTCAATGTTCACCTGATTAGATATTTTCTCCATGTGCTAGGTCAAGTCAAGTGGTCACTCTCGAGTCCAGTGGGTCATTGCTGGACAGGAACCCAGTGGATCACTGCCAGGCAGGAGCCCAGTGGGTCACTGTCAGACAGGAGCCCAGTGTGTCACCTATGCATCTCTTGTACTATATAATATTTACAATTTAAATTCTCCACAACTTCAACATTTCCCATCCACCATGATTCTCTTTCAAGGAGAGAAATGACAGTTTTGAAAAGATATGAAAGTGGGTGGAGAATTCTCTGGTTATGCAAGAAGTCAATTTCCAATGTTAACTGTACATCAACTAACAATAGTGTTCACTTACCAAGACCAGCAGAATATACTCTAGACCTAAATTGTAACTTTTTTATATATATTATTATCATTTATCCTAAAAGTCATTTATCTCTAACACCCAAGTTTCCAATGAAGTCTGAATAATTGATATTTGACTGTGCTACCAAGCTTTGTTTACTTGCAAGTTGTCATGACCTTGTTTTCAAATAACAAAGATCATTCTTTCAAGAATTCTAAATACAGAATTTCAAACAGGTCTAATGCATAGTTGGAAGAGTGTTGTACCAAATATATGCATACTCACCTGTTCCATCACCAACTTTATTTTTTGTTGCATCCATGAAGAAGCTGGACCTTAGTATTTTCTTGCTTTTCACCCTCTCCATTGGGTCCTTGGCTGAAGTGGGTCTTCCTGTAATGAAACAAATATTCTCCATTTTTAAAAAAAAATTCCTATGACATAATATATGTATACTTATATAGATAAGTTGTGAGTGACCAAGGGATGCTATCAACAAATATATGAAGAACTAAACTAAGACTTAAATCAATGTCAAGTCTCTGAAATGAAGAAATTTGCAGATCAGGTTAAAACTATCATTTTTATTTAATATTTTTCTCTAATCTTTATGTGAAATTTAATTAAGTTATGATTACTGTTTTTTAACATTACTGTGTTTATGATCCTATCTTTAGATACCTAAAAATGAGAATTTAAAAAAAAATATATTCCAACAGGATGATAATAGATACAAGAAGAAAATATCATGAGTAATCTAATAGAAATGAGAGTTTTCAATGGAAAAATAAAGAACCACATGAATCAAGCTATAGCAAAGTAATTGGGGTCCATAACTGCTGACTGCATTATGTACTGAACCAAGGTATAGTGAGAATGATACAAAATTTGATGTGTGTGTGTGTGTGTGTGTGTGTGTGTGTGTGTGTGTGTGTGTGTGTGTGTGTCAAGAAAATGTCAGTGAAACAATTATTAATAATTTGACTACCTGCCAATCAGGATTCAGATAACCCCATGCTTGATAAAAATTAATCATTGCTGTATAAGAACAAAGAACATTAATAATAATCTGTAAGCTACAGGTTTCTGAAACCAACTGAATTATTTTATCTGTTCGTCAGCTTGGTTTATGTTGTGAGTAATATCAAGGAATAAGGAACAACTAAGACAAAAAATCAGGAGCCATGATGAGATGATGTTATATCTGAATTTGTGTTATAACAAAGCACTTTATAGAGGGGGTCCCTGTAGCATTTTTAAAATAGTATCCAGATTTTTCCCCTCCATGGACAATAGATTCCCTGGAAGGTCCTGATCAAATTTCAAGTAGAACAGAAAGTCCAACATACAAAACTGGAGTGTTTGTAAAACACATATATCTGCACTTCCCCACTTTGTCCCACCCACCCTCCCACCTAAAAAAAATCCATGTCCCTAGGGTAAAGTCACAGAAGGGTAAAAACAGAGCCAGAGGCCAATTTTAGCTGCATGTCTGAATTCATCTTGCATATATGATTAAAGGGTGGGGATCTCAATAGTTTCCTAATTATGACCCAGAAGCTAAAGTCCATGGTGGTAGGGATGGACCCTAGGGTCAATATCAGTTGCATGTATAGATTTGTCTTTTTATGGCCAGTAATTGTATATGTGATTATAGGGTGGGGATCTTGATAATTTCCAAGTTATGACCTGAAGGCAAAGTCATTGGGGGTTAGGGATGGACCCTAAGTCCAATGTAGGTTGCATGTATAAATTTATCTTTACATGTATAAATGGTTATAGGATGGGGACATCATTAGTTTCTATGTAATGATCCAGGGGTTAAGTTCCTGAGGATAAGAAAATACCCTGGGCCAAAGTCAGTTGGAAGTTATTTTCAAATTTATGCAAAACCAATCCCATCCCCTGGGGCTGAATCAAAACTCTAAAATGTTGTGCATATCCACAAACCATTTCCGATCATACCTCAAGGTTTGAAGTCTCTACCTTGAACTGTGTTGGAGAAGTTCTGCGATATTACAAACGCATGCACACACACACAACCAGGAAAACATAATCCATACCTTTCCTCTCAAAAGTATGGGGATAACAAGACACCCAAATGGCCATGTGATCACTCTCATGGCTTTCATTTGTATGAGACCTTAACATAATAGGTATAATAGTTTTCCCCAAAAGGAAAGTCTATCAATTTGAGAAGGAAATGGATATGTGTCCCTACGAGTTCTCATCATGGTTCTCAAAAAGCACATATTTTGAAATGTTAATTACTTATGCATTTTCTTTGCATTTAGTGCCTTCCAAATAAGTTTAAAGAACAATAATCAACATCAACTTGTAAATGCATTTTATTTTAAAAGCAGACCTAAATCATAATGAATTCATCTTCTTTACAAAACTAAGCAAGGGAGAAAGCACACGCTGAATTTGCACATGTGCAATATTAGACCAAAATGGGGACATGATAAAGGACACTTAATTTACTACATGTGCAATTTGTGGAAGGCTAAATAAATGTATGCCTGTAAGAATTAAATTAGCAATAAATTATATGTAGGAAATGCATTCATTCCATGGATAATGCCAACTTAATGTTATTTTGAGATCCACCAGTTTTTAAAAAAATTGGAAAGCCACTGATGAAAGTTATGACATCATTTCCAGATCAATGGTGCACATTGACGTGATCATCATTTCTAAGACAATTATAAAATGTAAAAGGAAAGCAAATTTTTTTTATTAAATTATGTTTCTCTGAGAATACTTACCTGATCACATTAACATTCACTACCTCCCGAAATCAGCCTTCCAGAAAAAAAACGAAAAATTTGTCTTTTCTAGCTATATACATATAGACAAAGGGAAAAAACTCTTACCCATTACCTCCGCTTCACCACAACTAGGTGGCACCAGTTTTAAGCTGAGCGATGCATCAAATAGGATGCCTGCATTTGTGGGGATACTGGGAGGGTTTTATCATAATGTGATCGGGTAAGTATTCTCGAAGAAACATAATTTGCTAAAACATTTGTGTTCTCTTTTGAATACATTTCCCGATCACATTAACATTAGGAAAATAGGTAATAGGAGGAGGCAATCCTGGCATCCTACCTCTACCATGGGAACCCTTAGAGGGAAGAATGGATGGATTCCTATTATGAAGGACAGACTGCTCTCCAAACTTGATAGCAGCACAATTGATGGTCACGTGATCCGTGACAACTATACCCGGCTAAAAAGAGAATTTTTGAAATCTTCTTATCGATAAATTTTACGGGCAAATCCAGCAAAAGCATTAATCTACTGCTCATGAAGAGGCACTGCCCATGAAGAGGTTGTAAAAACTGGGTCTGGTTGTCATCTGGGCAGCAGCCACTGGACCCACCAGATTCAAATCTTGTCTCTCCAAAGTTAAATCCAGCAGACAAAAATGCGAGAAAGTTGACTGTGCATGGCAGCCAACAGCTTCTTTTATGTCTTGAATCAAAATGTTATGTTCGAAGATGAGGCTCACAGAGATCACTGTAACTTCACGAGCTGAAATCTTCATGAGGCGACTCTGATCTTTTGAGACTTCAGAGTATGCTGAGTGTATTACCTACTTCAGCCTCAATGATAGGGCTTGCAGGGTGATATCCTCTTTCCTGGCCTCCACCAGGAAAAAGAGTCACTTTCTTATTCACAACTTTTCTCTGTGTGCTTCAAGTAATGCTTCAGAGCACAGACAGGGTCTTGCATGGTGGCTTCTCTTGACATATCTATCAAAAAGAGGGAGTGTATGATGACTTTCTGATTGCCTGCTGACAGCATCCTATTCTTGGCTACAAAGCCTATTTGAGTCATTAGGACTGTGGAACCATCCAGTCTGAACTAGAGATAGTTTAAGTCCACTGGAGAGGCATGTAACTCACTCACCCTGGATGCCAAAGTTAAGGCTATCAGAAAGCATGTCTTGTATGATAGAAGCTGCAACAATATTATGGCTAAAGGCTCTAACTGATCCAAATTGAGCCATGTCAAAACCCATGAGAGATTCCATTTTGGAAACAGGGTGAGGGATTTTGGTCTATTCAGATCAAAATTAGCCAGTAGGTCTGATAGATCTTTATCATGACCAATATTTCCTCTGTCATGATGCCTGAAAGTGTTGGAAATTATGGAGCAGTAGCTTTTGATAATAATCGGAGCACATTTTTTCTCCTTGAACAGCAATAGAAAAAAAATCCCGATATGGGATTGAGGCACTCAAACGGATGATGTTGCTGACTTTGCACCAGTCCCTGCACATGTGCCACTTTCCGATGTATGCCTTTAAAGTGGAGGGCCTTCTAGCTTGCAAGATTCTTTCCACATTCAAAGGCTGAAATTTACTTCTTCACAGAACTCTCTTGACAAGAGCCAGGCATGAAGCAGGAGCCAGCCTGAACAGAGATAAAATACCTGTAACCACGGCTGTTTAAGTAGGTTCAGCCTCACTGGGATTTTCCTGGGCATGTCTGTTGCTAAATCAAGAAGGTCATTGACCCAGGACTTGTCCCACCTGAGAGAGGCTATCAAATTCAGTTTGCAGTTCTGACCCCTCAATTTCAGTATTATTTTCAGTACTAGGACATGGGGGGGGGGGGTAGATGAAGGTCCTAAACCCCACCCAACTGATTGATAGTGCATCCACAACCTAGGACCAGGGAGACAAAGGTGGGCAGTTTGTGACTTCACCCTGTCGCAAAAGGTCTATTATTGGATGCCCCCAAAGCACGCAAATGAAAGATCAATTGATGAACAGACCTTTCTGTATAAATGATCTGTCCCTTTTTTGACAGGGAGTTGGCCAGGACATTGAGTCTGCCAGGAATGTGTCTGATCTGCACAGTTATATTCAGCTGGGAGTACCAGCACAGAAACTTCTAAACCAGACCCCACTTGCCACTGACCATATCAAAGTATAGCAACAGGTGGGTTCCCCAACCATACGATCTGGCATCCATACAAACTGTAATTTCCAGTTGGGGCTTTGCCATATGAATCCCTGCCATGAGCCAATTTTTGTTGCACCACTGATGCAGGAATAATACTACTTCAGTCATGATCCCGACTTTGTGAAATGGAATCCAAAGCCCCTCCAATACAGCTTGGTTTGACCATTAGTCTTGCCAAAATCAGTAAAAATGGAAATGAAGGAGTCTTGCACCAACTGGTAGGCTGTCTGCGGGCAGTCAGGGTGGTGAGTCAACGGTGGTTGTTAGGAGGCTTGTGGAAAGAGAAACCTTGTTTCTTATCCCCTTTATTAAACTGCTTCTAAAATTGAGGAGTCTGTTATCTCCTGAAATTGTATTGATGTTGAAACTGTAGCTCTTGTCTCTTTGCCGATGATCATGTCTCCTTTGAGGCTGAGACTGATTCGGCCTGAATGTCTGAGCAGTAGGCATGGCCAGTTGGAGGGGCAGTTCCTGTGGATCTGAGTTTGTTAAGGCATCAAAGGTATCCCCACACTCACTGTGTGAGTCATCCTCATCTGGGCCTATATCCATGTCTGTGTAAAACATCCCCAGCAGCATAGATGAGGCATTGCTTTCATCCCTAAATGTATCATGGTATCACTCCAAAGAATAGGCCGTAAATAAATGACTCACAGGTTAAAATGGCTGGGCAGTTTTGCTAGTATGGATGGTCGGAGAGTATGATGGCTGGCTGGCTGAACAGTCGGCTCAGTTGCAGGCTGGATGGTCAGCTTAGTTGAAAACTGGCTGGTATGCCTCAATGTCGGCTGGGTAGTCAGCTGGATGGCAGGTTTTAGAACTGCCTGTGCAGAAGGTGCAGCAAAATGGATAAATCAGTCAGTTTGATCCCTGTATGGTTCCACATATCATGGCACTACTGGCTTATATGTGGCATGGCTTGCTTAAGTGACGGATCTCTGGTCACTAGACAATAGGTACGGCCAGCCAGCTGGACGGGCTGGTTAGCAGCCAGAACAGCATTGTATGGCATAAAGAAATGTTTAAATGGATCATCAAGATCTGATAAAAAAAAACATGCACCCAGACTTACAGGACATGTGGGGGGGACTTACGCTCACTGGGCTGCCTAGAAATAGCGGGGACACTCCCCCATAAGATCCAAATTATCTATGGATTGTGATGGATATACGGGTAGAAACTGCCCCAAATTTAGCAACTGCATTGTCCCCTCCTACACCAGTCGAAGCAGCTGTAGCTCTAGCAGCATCTGGAACAAATTTGAGAATGGCAACTCTGCAGCCCCTTGTTCTCCAAATCTGCTGATGTAACTGTCACCATCGTCATTGTACACCTAATTTTGGATGGAGGGGGACCATCATGATGTCCCCCACTATGCTCGCAATTGATGCTGTCTTAGAGTGAAGACTCAAAATGTCACATTCTTCTGGATGAGCCTTCACACATTTTCCTTTGTTTTTATTACTCTTTCGTAACATAGTGGACCAGATATCTTCTGATCAAAGATTGTGCACATTACATGTAGAGGATGATGAAGATTTAGTACATGTGAGGCATGTCTCATGTGTGTCCTTACTCACTTTGAACTTCTTGCATTTGCTGCATTTTGTCATGTTTAACTGAAATGACAAGAACGATGAAAGAAAAGAAAAATGAGGAAATTAACAGTCCAAAGTGTATCCCAAATTCACAATAACACTACACATTATAAAAAGAGCAGAAATATATATGCAGTGTGCGCAAATCACAACTAACAACACATACCAACGATACCATGTTGGAGCACAGGGTCAGAATAAATAAGTCCATACTGTGCAAAAAATTCAATTATTGATCAAAATTTAAAAATAAAGTTCACCATATGTAGTAACAACCTTACTACTCTAAAAAATACAGACTTTCTGTATGGATGGTTTAAAATAGTGAAGATTTTCCAAGGACTTTTAGGGGGTTTTGTAGAACTATCTGGATAGTACTAAGCAAAAGCTTAAAACTGGTGCCACTTAGCGGTGGTCAAGGGGAGGTAATGTGTAAGAGTTTCTTCCATGGTCTATAGGTATATAAACACAAAAGATGAATTTTTTTTTTCTTTTCGGGAAGGCTAGATTGGGGAGGTAGTGAGCTTATATTCTTAATGTTAATGTGATTAGGGAATGTACTCATAGGAGAAATCCACTCACATAAATAAAAAAAATCACTGAAATTAATATATTAGTGCCCTTAAAGTGGCTGACGATAATTGTTTTCTGTAGGTAAAGAAATTTTCTCTAATTTATGCTATTTAAGGAAACTTTCAAAATGGGAAGATGCTGGTGATAAAACAATTTATATAGTAGTTTATTATGAATAAAAAGGTAAACTAACTTTTATCTTTAAGTGATGAAAGTATTCAGAAATTTTATTTTGAAAAGTGAAATAAAGTTTGTATTTTTGTCAAGAGTTGGTAGGACGCCAGTAGTGTTTGCATCAAGATAAAGAAGATTGGTTTGAAAATTCAAAAATATTTACAAGAACTGAATCATTTTCATCCAATTTTCAGCAATATTGTGCATTTAATTAGTCACATCTAGATAAGTACACAAGCTGCAGAAGGTCCCAGAGAAAACTAAAGACAGGTAATCTGGATTGACAGACCTCAAATTGATGATTTCAAATTGATTTGGCTGACATACTGAAAGTAAATCAGCTTTTTTTTTTTACAGTTTTACAAGATGCTCTCTCTCTCTCTCTGTCTCTCTCTCTGATTGTCACATTATTTCATTAACATCAGTTGAGCTGTTTTTGAGATGATGTTGTTTGAAGGTTTAGTTATCTATAATGACAGCATATTAGCATCATTCGCACAATATGAAAGTACTGGATTCCATAATGCTCTCTGTCAAAACTGGTCTAAACTGAACAAGTTGTTTTAAACTGAAGAAGTTGAAAAAAGTAAATATTGATAGATGGATAAATGATGAATAATATATAGAAAATGATGCATGACAACTGCAAAGATAGACAAAGCTGACTGGATTTTACAGCCAAGTGTGCTAACCTGATAGGAAAAGTACACTAATTGTTTGTTTAAACAGAATAGAAAATATATTTGAAAATATAATTGAATTTACTTACTGAGAGAGAGCATGGGTTTATCAGGAGACTTGGCACTGGAAGACCTTTGTGGGGAAGTTTTCTTCTCATCGTCAGAGTCACCTTCTTTTGCCTGAGAGGAAAACAGTATTATCTTGCTCTTTTTATTTAAATTATTTCATACGGTAAATGCCCCTACATGCAATTGTTACATTCTTATGCTTTTTTATAAAAAAATGACAGCAAACCAGCAATCAGTTAATGCGCCTAAATACACTGGTCCCTCAATGTAAGGTCCCTCTGCCCTCTTCCTGTATAAAGCACACAGGATCACTGATGTCATTAAATTAGCATGATTTAGTTTGATTAATTTATTTCATTGATTTTAGTTCTTGCCTGATGAGAACCAACTATAGGTATTAGTGATGGTTGCATCATAAAAAGGGACCCACTAATTACAATTTGTTCAGCATGGCCTAAAACAGAGAACTTGTGTTGGGAAACAATGTTAGGTGAATAGGCATTCAGGGGCCATACCTTTATGCAATACAAAAATGGTAATTCATTACTTTCTCTCTATCTGAGATTATTGTGATGATGATTATTTTACAGCTGAAATATAGTTTGTATTTGCATTGTTAGTTTTTAAAGAAGGAATAACTTTATTCTCAATACTGTATGTAAAATATCTGAATATTTATATCTATAATACTGAATATTTATATCTATAATACTGAATATTCATATCTATAATTCTGAATATTCATATCTATAATTCTGAATATTTATATCTATAATGCTGAATATTTATATCTCTAATACTGAATATTTATATCTATAATACTGAATATTCATATCTATAATACTGAATATTCATATCTATAATACTGAATATTTATATCTATAATACTGAATATTCATATCTATAATACTGAATATTCATATCTATAATACTGAATATTTATATCTATAATACTGAATATTCATATCTATAATACTGAATATTTATATCTATAATACTGAATATTTATAACTATAATACTGAATATTTATATCCATAATACTGAATATTTATATCTATAATACTGAATATTTATATCTATAATACTGAATATTTATATCTATAATACTGAATATTTATATCCATAATACTGAATATTTATATCTATAATACTGAATATTTATATCTATAATACTGAATATTCATATCTATAATACTAAATATTCATATCTATAATTCTGAATATTTATATCTATAATACTGAATATTTATATCTATAATACTGAATATTTATATCTATAAAACTGAATATTTATATCCATAATACTTAATATTTATATCTATAATACTGACCCATCAGTTATAACTCTCTGCCATCAATGTAGATAAGTTAATATTGTATGTATGCTCATGGGCCAGTTGGTTTATTGCAACAAAAATTTCTACTTCATAACTCCTCTAAATGATTATGTGGAAGTCTGGAAATCCAACTAATTCAAGGTCTCATAAATATAAAGCAGCATGCTAAATTTGGTTGAAATCCAAAAATCCTTGGCAAAATTCAGACGGATGGGCAGTCAGTGGACATAACTCTTCAAAATAAATATGTGGAATGCTGGAAATTAAATTTATTCGAAGTCTCATCAATAAAAAGCTGCATGCCAAATCTGGTTAAAATCCAACAATCCTTGGTAAAGTTATGCTGTGAAAACCAAAGATACGTGGACTGGCAATCAGGGGGCAATAATTCCTGTAAAGATTTTAAGGAATGCTGGAAATAAAACTAATTCAAAGTCTAATCAACATAAAATTGCAAACCAAATTAGGTTGAAATCCAAGAATCCTTGGTAAAGCAATGATGTGGAAATCAAAGTCAGGAGGTCAGACAATCAGAATACCCATAACTCCTGTAAATGATGACAGTTGTGGAATGCTAGAAATCAAACTAATTCAAGGTCTTATCAATATAAAGGTAATAAATTTGGTTGAAATCCAAAACTTCTCAATAAAGTTATGCTGCAGAAACCAAAATTAAGAGGATGGAAAATCATGGGCCAAAACTCCTTTAAGTGAAGTTGTGAAATGCTGGAAATCAAACTCATTCATGGTCTCGTCAATATAGAGCCGCATAATAAATTTCATTTAAATCTGACAATCCTTGGTAAAGTTATGCTGTAGAAACCAAGTTAGGAGAATGGGAAATCAGAGGCTATAACTCCTCTAAATGATGACATAAAAGGATGGAAATTAAACTCTTCTAAAGGGTCTCATCAATATATAACTGCATACCAAATTTTGTTCAAATCCAACACTTTCCAGTGAAGGTATCTTGCAGAAACCAAATTGCTGATGGACAGACAGATGGATCTGATTTCCATAGGGCTCATTGAGTGGGGCCATAATTATGATGTGGTTTTACACAACTAAATACTTGTTTTCTTTGTACAACATACCCACAAATATGAGAACATACCCACAAATATGATACCACCATGCCAGTCACATACTGTACCTCAGTATGGTGTGGCTTCACTTATAATTTGGTACATTTTCTATGGCTCCCAATAAAAATATGTTATATTGAGTGAGCACTATAAATGAAGAGTCAGGTACATTAAACATTGAACAAAGCATGTGTCATGCATGATTCAGTCTAATGACAATCCCAGAACAAAGCATGTGTCATGCATGATTCAGTCTAATGACAATCCGAGAACAAAGCATGTGTCATGCATGATTCAGTCTAATGACAATCCCATAACAAAGCATGTGTCATGCATGATTCAGTCTAATGACAATCCCACTATCTCAAATATAACCGGAAAATAAGGACCATCAACCAAAGGAAAATCTATTTCATTCTAAACAACATTCTGATTACTGAAGAAAATTCTATGAATGATAATGATTGCAAACAGCTTTCAGCAAGATCATTAATATTAATTATCATCAGTCTTGCTTCTATATCATAGGGCGCATAAGAAGTGCATAAAACTAATAAATAGTCACTATGTATTATCTCAATCAAGAAGAGTGGGTAGGGTTGGGGATGGAGTTGGGTTGAGGTTGAGCTTGGGGTAGGGGAGTGGAGTGGGGTGGGATGGAGTGAGTGGGGTATGGGAAAGGGGTGGGGTGGGGTGGTGGTGACATGTTCTAATCAAGTGCTTTTTGCAGACAAGTAATATTCAGTGGCTTTAAAAATTTTAAAACTAGGTCACTGTGACTTATATTTACCACCACAGTGACCTACATTAACCTTTGTGTTTAGCTCAGTTTCTCAGGCACTATTGCCTGCAGAGTTATGCAACTAGGTATGTAGATGCTTAATGAGAAGTACTTTTCTCTTCTATCAAAACTAAGTGTGTTTGTCTAAGTATATTAGACACTATTAGAACAGTCCTTGGTCAAGTTATGACGTAACTTAAAAATACATAGGACGCATCATAAGAAGTACTACACCATGTAGACAAAACAAATCTTTGTAATCTGGCCATACTGCCTTTGGTGTTTTTATTGTTATATGTATATATTGTTATCTTGATGTGTCATGTATATGTCTTAAGATTATTTAGAGCAATAAAGGATTGTGAAATGCAAAGTATGAGTCCAGTATTGTCATTTTTACTCTCTCCTCCCTAGGCATTCTTTTGCAAATGCTGGTAGGGATAAAAATTGGTTATTTATAAATAGAATGAGGCTGATTATTAATTTCAATTTTAGATCTGATTAGCCAGCCTTAATACTGACTTTGAGTTCTTTAAGCGTTTGTCTTGGGGCTGGAGGCAGTGCCTTCAGTCTGGTATACTCTGGTGCTGGCAAGGCACGCATATCATCATAGTGGTGCTGAAAAAGAAACAAATTAAATCAGTAATGAAACACATTTTCCTCTTAAGGCAGCTTCTATTTAGACCAATATTTCATGGCTGGAAGAACATTTTATAACCTTTCTAACCAAGAAGAGGACAATTTAAAAAAATAAGAAAGAAAACTACCTCAAATTATGAATTTTACTTTTCAGAATCATATTCACAAAGTGTAATTTTAATTTTTTAAAGAATAATTATGAACCAAATATTTTGGGCACAAAAAGTCTCACCATGTCACAAAAGGTCTTATCATGAGACAAAAGGTCTTATCATTATCATGTCACAAAAGGTCTTATCATGTCACAAAAGGTCTTATCATTATCATGTCACAAAAGGTTTTATCATGTCACAAAATGTCTTATCATATCACAAAAGTTCTTATCATTATCATGTCACAAAATGTCTTATCATGTCACAAAATGTCTTATCATGTCACAAAAGGTCTTGTCATGTCACAAAAGGTTGCTTAAGAATGTTTTAAAAAAGGAGTGAAGGGATGAATTTGTTTGTAAATTTGTTACCTAAGGATTCTAACTAACCATAATATAGTGAAACCTTGCAATAATGAAAACTCATGGGACAAAATTAAAATTTTGGTTTTGAGGGGTTTGGGATTTACTGAGTTAATTTTATTCATTAGGGGAAAATTTGGAACCAGAAAACTACTTCAGTTTCAAGAGAATCCTGGTTTACTGCTAATTATATTTTACTGTGATATTTTCTTGTATGCTATTTTTCCCATCAACATAAGATACATATTTGCAACTTCAATCTGGACAGTATTAACCTCTCTAGCTAGTCACATATCATATTCATCCAGTTTACACAATATAAAATAGATGGAATGATGGACAGGTGGACTATGGCTGAAATCGCCAATTCACTCAATACTCATGTACCGCTAGATGGACTGACTGACAGGTGAACTGAGTATACGATACATTATAGCATAAGAAGAACTAATAGAGAAGTAATCTCAAAATTCTTTTAATTAACACTCTTTACAATTATTAAACAGTACATAAGTATCTTTGGCATTCCTTGTGTCTCACCCTCCGCTGCATGAGGTTAGTTGTGGTAAGATGGTAGATAAGCATGCAGTATCTATGAGGCGGACTCACCAGTACGACTAAATGACAGAATTGTCAAGGCCGAATAGCCAACATGCACTATCTATGAGGCGGAATCGCCAGAATGACTGAATGATAATTGTCAAGGCAGAATTGCCGATGTTTGAGGCGGACTCGCCAGTATGACTGACTTGGCTGACATAACTGTTAAGGCAGAATTGCTGCTGTATTGAGGCAGAGTTGCCATAACTTCTGTCTGTAAGTTGAGTGGATTGGGGACAGAATGCCCAAGAATGCAATAGCAGTGAATACCGCATAGAGAAGATATGGCAAGAGTAGCCTGTTAGTATGAGGAGTCTGGTTGCCACCTCCAGAGATAGTGGAATTAGTGTGCTGGAGGGAAGTTAATCTGAAGACACAAAAGCGAAGGGTGAGCCAAATGTAACAGAACTGCAGGCGGTGGTTGGGGCGGTGGAGGATACGAGAACAAAACCTGTCCACTCTCGACACTGATCACTTGTAACTGAGCGACTGCCAGCAGGCCAACTCAGCACAGCAGACCCCTTCTCTCTGATTGGCTGATAGCCGATACCAACATAGTGGGCGTGTCTACTGAACTGACCCTGCATAACAGTCTTTTACTGGAATCCATTCTTTGTGTAAACATCATTTAATTATATTAAACACCTAGTACTGATTTTCTTGTTTCTTCATTTTATATACAAACAATATTTCAGTGTTCAAGCTAAACTGTACCTATCTGCCATTTATGCTATTTTATTTTAGATGATGCAATGTCCTTAATTTTAATGAGTCATAATAACACATAATAAAATGTGCATAATTTTAAATATCAAAACTATATTCACAACATTCAAAAACTCACAGTAGTGTTTGCTGGAATTTCCCTGAACTACAATTAGTGACCATCCATGTATGCATGAGTGAAAAACAAGTTTCAGGCTTGATCAGTCTATTCTCACTGTTATGTTTCCTTTCACAAGTCTGAAAATTGCAGCTTAATAAAAGCTAGGAATTAATCTCATGCCCATCCTGATTATGCAGATTTATATAATCTGTAAATTGCTTTTATGAAAATAGCAGCAAGTTCATGAATCGATCACATGCTGTGGTTATTAGTACAATGTATCGATATATCGGTACACATCAGTACACTACCGTATCACAATTTGTATCAGTACCAATTCTTCCATATCAGTATTTTAACCCTAACTGTTCATTAGTTAGACAGGTTGTGAAACTATTTTTGGTTACTCACAATATTACTTGGTATTACAAACAAACACCATAACCAGTCAAATGTGGTTTAGTAATGGCTGACAGTCAATCACTATTGCAAAAAACCTGTACTCAATAAACACACAAAGAGCACTGTTTGGGAGTCACATTGGCTTTAAATGCAAGGAAGATTGTGAAATTGAAAAAATTATTAGCAGTATGCCATAGATACTTTGATGGCATGAGCCATTCTGCAGGGATCCACTAGTAATCTCACCACGCACATGCACTAACATCATCCGTAAAAGTTAGTCATTACTTATTTGGCTGCAAACTCTTGTCTCTTACCTGGCCAAACACAGCTTGCAGAATATATTATTTTTATAAATAATACTTTCAGGCTTAGAAAGTCATGTTGACAGTTGGTATCACACTGGTTTTCAAAATGGTCAGCTCGGTAGCAATATACATCGATGCATATCTACACAAAACTACATACATGTTTTGTTCTGAGTTGGCAGACAGAACGAGTTTGATATGGCATAAGGATATGTTGAGGCCCTCAGACCAAAATGTATTAATTAGCCATATCAAACAAGTTGTTTCCCCCAACTCAGAACAAAACACAAATGCTGTTTTGTAATTATTACATAAACCCTCCTTTATGTTTTTGAAATATTTGTAGCTTTACTGTATGAATGAAATTCAAAACAAATTGGGATTTATAAAAGTTAGATTCACTAGATCTAAAAATATCAATGTGAGGATGTCAAAGAAGATACCTAAGTCATTCCAATCTGGGTGTGAGATACAAAAATATGAATTGAACAGCTGTATCGAATGCCAGATGAAGCATGTAAGATTAAATGGGTATGTAATAAAGCAATATATCACAACATGATATCACGTGGCAATACTCACTCCTATAGTATGGGCCCATTTCATTCTGAATCGTACACCACCTTGGGTCTTCGAAAGTATTTACCTGGACTAGTTACTATATAGCGGAGGATTATTTAATCTCTTTATACCTTACAAAATTTCAAACCAAACCTTGTTCCATTAATGCATACTTTTTTAATTTGGAAAAATAAAGTTGTGAATGGCGAGTGCAATGTTAAAGAAAATGCTATTTATAGGACAAGCACTGCCTAATGCATGTTGTAAGGTGCATGGTTATGACGCAGATCTTCACACAGGTAAAACAAAAAGTCGGTACATGTATACTGTATAAAACGTGCACATGCTAAATGCCATGTAAATATGAATTAAATATTTTTTACACTTGTTTTTACCAAATCAGTGATGAATACAAATAAAGATAGAAATGTAAAATCAAATAGTTAATACTTGTATTGTAAGGTGCACGGTTGTGATGTGGATCTATACTGTATTACTATACAAGATGCCTACTACTTTAATGACTATGACTATAATAAATGGATACAAAACAACATTAATAAAATTCTCTAAATCATATGTAATTCTCTAACTCATAAATATGTCAGATAATTAGATTATAGATTGTTATCATTTTTATATCATGTTAAACATTCCACAAAAATGCAGTATGAACATAAGTGTCTTCACCGTCTAAATATATTTAATTCATATTTACATGGCATTGAGCATGCCAGCAATTTGATTAACATTTAAAAAGAGCATGTAATGTAGACATTATAATTATTATTATTATTATTATTGATCTTGTTGAAAATACAAATAATTCCTAAATATAAGTGTAAATGTCTGATAAACATATAAAATCATTATTATTAAAATTATTTATTTTACAATCTGATTCAATTTCTTAAGTTTAAAATTGTGATACAAAATATCAGCATTATTATACAATATTATTTCTCTTTTTATTTGTGTTCATTTTTGATCTGGGAAAAAAGTATTGTCATCGAATATTTTAATTATTATTTGAATTATTACTTATTCTGCATGCATGTGTATATGTTTTTTTTGTTGGTCTTCTATAATAATAATAATGTCTAAATTACTTGCCATTTTAAATGTACTTAATTATGATTTTTAAAAAAATATTTTATTGCTAATATATAATGTGCGCATATAATTAAAATAAAATGATAAAGTCTATATTCTATTTACATTACATTTTTATGATTCAGATAATTTTTTTCACTGTAGTTTCGTAGCCTTTATTGTAATTTTACTGATTATAGCGGATGGTATTGTGTACGTTTTATACAGTATACATGTACCAACTTTTTTTTTACCTGTGCGAGGATCCGCGTCGCAACCATGCACCTTATGACGTGTATTAGGGAGTACTTGTACTATAAATAGCATTTTCTTTAACATTGCACTCGCCATTCACAACTTTATTTTTCCAAATTAAAAAAGAATGCATAGACGGAACAAGGTTTGGTTTGAAATTTTGTAAGGTATAAATAGATTAAATAA
This sequence comes from Margaritifera margaritifera, assembly GCA_029931535.1. Lineage (NCBI taxonomy): Eukaryota > Metazoa > Mollusca > Bivalvia > Unionida > Margaritiferidae > Margaritifera > Margaritifera margaritifera. The sequence continues at coordinate 4,718,852 of JAQPZY010001643.1, forward strand.
TCATCAGCTATATAGTAACTGGCCCAGGTAAATACTTTCGAAGACCCAAGGTGGTGTACGATTCAGAATGAAACGGGCCCATACTATAGTCATTAGTAGTGTATAGATATATTGGTGCTTTTGATTAGTTCTTAGGTGTAATTATTGAATCACAAACTTCCTTACTAGAATTAATGATAACTAGTTGTATAGCAAGCATGTCGTTTGCAACAAAAGTGAGGTCTGTATTGTGGCAATTTTGGGTGATGGTGGCAGCAATTCTAAAGCTTTTCTTTAACAAACAGAAAGAAAACATCTGATTTAAACTCAGATAACTCTGAATGTGAGTCAGCTTGTTAAAGTGATCCTGTAGAAAGTGCAATATACTGTATGCACTCACTTATAGGTTGAGTCCAACTACAAACAGCATAGACCCTGATCTGCCATTTCATAATGTGCCAGCAGATCTGGGTCTATGTTGTTTGTTCTACTGATTACTCCTAACAAACTTTATAGACCACAATCTGCCAGCACATTATGTAATGACAGATCTCGGTCTGTGCAGCTTGCTGTTGGACTCGACTTATAAGCGAGTAGAGATGGTAATCATACATTAACTTGATTCAGTATTTACTGTATTATTTTCTGTTGTAAAATCACTGGCCCCATTGATGAGAAAATTATCCCAATTTTCTCCAACTGATGGGCCATTTTGACCCCTATAAATGAAATCCTGGCCTGAACAATGATAACTATCCTCCTAACACTGTGCCAAAATTGATCCATCCCATGTGGATCTGGTAAAGAGAGGTTACACAGCATCCAAATATTTTAGATTGTTTTGGATTCTCTGATGGACTCAAAAACAGCCAACATTTATAAATTCACCTTTTGACAATCATGTTTATATGATTTTATTATGAAATTAATTTATCGCAGAATTCAAATTTAAAATAAAATCACTTACATATCGCTCTCTGTACTTTTTCTTGACACTATCAACCAGCATCTGGACTTTCCTGGAGAAGTTCAGACATTTATCTACCTCTGATGTAACATGCTGAATATCATCACTCTCAATGATTCCTGAAACAAGGGAAATCAATAAACTATTTTTTTATCTGTATGAATTCTGCATGATGCTATGTCCCACCAACTTGCAGAGTGCATTGATCCAGAAAGCCAACATGGTCATCTGAAGCAGTATGAATAGACTAATGTAAATCTAAATATGACAGCTACACCATTTTGAATAGTTTCCTTAACTGTGAAATAATAAATTGGTTAAATAGATACAATCAAGCAATTATAAACAAACTATTAAAGATAACTAGAAATGTGTCCATACACCACAGATGTCCCCCCCCCCCCCCCGTATGATGGAGTTAGAGGGCGAAGTACTAAGTAAAACAGGGGCCATAAGTCCATAAAATGTGTCCAGAAAGTACTAAAAGCAAAACTTGACCTAGGTGTTGCTAATATAAAGCCTCTAGCCTCAATTCAAATTTGATTTCACCATTAAGTCCTTCACAAGTTCTTGAGTGAATATTTATGGGCAAAGTGCTAAGTCAAACAGGGGGCAATAACCCAATAAAATTTGTTGGATGGTAAAAATTGAACTTGACCTAGGTCTTCTTTAAGTAAAGCTTCATACCAAATTTTATTTCAATCCATGAAATCCTTCAAAAGTTCTTCAGCATTAACAAAATTGAAAAGCCAAGTTCTAAATCAAACAGCGGCCATAACCCCATTAAATTTTGTCAGAAAATGGAGACGACTGAACTTGACTCATGCCTTCTTAATGTATAGCCTCATATTAATTTCATTCCAGTCAATAAAGTCCTTTAAAAGTTATAGAACAGAAATTAAATTTGTAAAGGACACGAGGGGATGGGATTGATGTACATGGGTAACACTATATGCCCCATACATAGATATGGTGGGGACATATATAAAAAAAAAGTCATTTTAAATATTAGTTTTAGAAACCAAAGATAGCATCAATGAAAAATGTATACAAAATTAACATGATCATTCTCAGTGAAAACACTGTTACCTTAGTATCTACTATAGTATAATTCATTTGCTGAAAAAGTTTGTTTATTAGTTATGCCAAATTAATTTTACTTAACTATGAGTAAAATGAACTTGAGGAATTTTATTTATGTATCTGTTAATCTGTCAGCTTCATATGTTACACTGGTCTAGTTGCTTCAGTTTGTACAAGTTGTCAGTCTCTCTTATTTCCACCTAATTATTAATTTGCCATTATTTTGGGCATTTGAATATAGTTCATCTACAAAATGTAATCTATGACTTCATTCCAAGTGTAAGAATACCTGTTTCTCTGATCCAATGAAATCTGCCCCCACTGCAGTGGGCCATGCTCCTGAGACATTCTGCTGTTCGAGTGATGTTAGCGTATCGTCCAGGGATGGCACCATTAGCATCATAATCATCCACATTGAAGAGAATGGCATGGAGCTTTATCCCTCGTCCTGAAGTAGCTTCTTCAATGTAGGCAGTACATGAATCAATATGTTGGTCAGGGACTCCACTGGTGAATAAGTAGATACCTTCAACAGCTGAAAAAGAAAAATGGATTTGTTGAGGTTATACATACACTTGCTCTGTAACTATTAGTGATATTTTTAGTTTCTTCAAAATCTCCTGCAATCACTGTGAAAACTTTTTTGTGATTTCTATTTAAGATTCTTCCATGTACACTTATCCTAAATGCAAAGGAGTCTTGGTTGCTCAGTGGTTACGGCATTGGACTTGTGACCAGAAGTGCTGCAGTCCATAAAAGCAAACCAAAGCAAACCTGAATCCAAATGCAGACAGAATATTATTTGGTTTAACTTTTACCAGAAAAAGATAAGATCAATACTGCATAGTGTTTGCTCATAGTAATTATTAACTGACCCTTAATTCGATTTATCTACAATAATAAAGCATTTCTGAATTTGCCACTTGTTTTGAAAACACATCTAAAGTAAGGTTATTAGATTAATTTTATGCAACACAGATCAATCAATTAATCATAAATACCCAAAAATGTGACTTGCAAAAATCTTAGCATAAGAAATGTATTTTTCTGATGGGAATCACGCTGAGACAGAACCATTTCTGTAAAACTTTACCTCACAGTGATGTCACAGATATGGTATTTTCATATTTGGCTCAAGCCCTAGCAGTCTACAGATTGGTGACAAAGGAAATGCAGAACACAATGAAAGTTTACTTACTTGTTTTGTGAGATAGTTCCTCTTCATTCTCTACAGCCATTCTGAAGGCCGACAGAAAGTTCCTACTTCCTCCACACTGAAGATCCAGTACCCATCTGGTGGTAGAGAAAAGTACAATTTCTTACAATGAAACCTATGTAATTACACTGAAAAAATCCATTATGACATAATGTGATGAGATTTAAGTGCTTTCAAAATGCTTCTGATTATTTATTATCACAATAAACTCATAACATCAGAAGAAAATCAAAAACAAATGTTAAATTGTTTCTAAGTCAAATGTCAGCAATGTTATGGGAGCAGCTACATTAAATATTTGATATTTTTGGTTTATGTTTTTTTTTTGTTGGTACATATGGGTTAATATAATTGTTTTTATTTCAAGTGGGTTTTGACATATTTTTAAATTACAATGTATGTTAAATTGTATTACCTGTGTTTCTATAATAATATCAAGCTTTAAGATTTTTGAAAATCTATTTAAACATTTTGAAACTGCACATACCGTATATACTTGTTTATAACTCATGTCCAAATGCAAACAACATAGACCCTGATCTGCCATCGCATAAGGGTCTATGTTGTTTGTTCTACTGACTAGTCTTTACAAACTGTATAGACCCAGATCTGCTGGTGCATTACGCAATGGCAGATCTGGGTCTATGCAGTTGGTAAGGGATTATATGCAAGTATATACGGTAAATGTATGCCACACCATATGCAGAATTTTCTTTTTCTTTCTTTCTTGGCTCTTAATTGAAAGCCTTGTAAACATCAGAAAAGTAGGACACATGTATGTACTATAAACAATAATCTGTAAGATAAATATACCAAAACAGCAAAAATTAGTTGTATATCACATTGTTTTAACCTTACATAAGAAAATTAAGCATTTTTTAAAAAAAAGACAATATGATTGCTAACCTTATGATACAACAAACTGCATCACCCAAGCTCAGAATGAAACCTCAAGTGCTGTCACATGTAAGTTAAGTAAATGTGATAGGTGGTTGTCTCTAGATACACCACTCTCTAATTAATCCATGCCCTGATAGGTGGTTGTCTCTAGATACACCACTCTCTAATTAATCCATGCCCTGATAGGTGGTTGTCTCTAGATACACCACTCTCTAATTAATCCATGCCCTGATAGGTGGTTGTCTCTAGATACACCACTCTCTAATTAATCCATGCCCTGATAGGTGGTTGTCTCTAGATACAACACTCTCTAATTAATCCATGCCCTGATAGGTGGTTGTCTCTAGATACACCACTCTCTAATTAATCCATGCCCTGATAGGTGGTTGTCTCTAGATACACCACTCTCTCATTAATCCTGATAACTCATCAACCCACTAATTAATGCTTGGCAAGAAAAATAAAGACATTGACAAAGACAAGGTAAGACTGTTTTCCTAAAGTCCAATCATATTTCCAATATTCACACACTTCAAATGTTGAACTATCTTTTAATATTAATGTGAGTTAGAAAAGTATGAAAATATCAGAATTAAAATTATGTTATTAGACTGCTTCATCTCTGGATTAATGACCAGGACACAGAGAATGTCATGAGATCAAAAGGATAACATAAGGTCCAAGTGGGCCTGATATTTCTAACCTGGCATGCATTGGTCTAAAAGACTAACTGTGTTTCTACTTGGAGTAATTTCAGATGGACTAGATGGTGCATTGGCATCTTTTGTACGAATGTTAAAGGTGTTCATGCTAGGACTCTACCTATTACATCTGGTCTGATATGGTAAGGCAGTTTTCGAAAGTCATTCTATGATAGTTTTTTTAGAATATGAAATTAGCAACAATAGTCATATAGTTTTTTTAGAATATGAAATTAGCAATAATAGTCATATAGTTATTTTAGAATATGAAATTAGCAACAATAGTCATTCATGATGGAAGATAACTATAATTCATATTTTCCATTTGGATGATATGGAAGCCACATTATTGTAAGGGAATCCATCTCAGACACAAATTTGACAGAGTTTTCCTAAGAAACATTCATACCAATTGGCTCAGCCATTCTGAAGAAAAAGTGAGAAAAGGTTTTCCATGTTTGCTATAGAAGCCACACCATTGCTAGAGGTGCCATGTCAGACACAATTTTGATAGGGCTGTTTAAAAAAACATTCCTACCAAGTTTGATCACAACTGGAGCATATCCAAGGAAACTTTCCTACCACATCTGATCAACAATCAAAGTCTTTCAAGAGAAAAAGTCGAATAGGCTTTGCTAATGAAGCCACAATATTGCTAGGGGAGCCACCCAATACTAAATTTTGATAGTGCATGTCCTAATAAACATTCCTACCAAATAAGATTGAAACTGGCTCAGATGTTCTGGAGAAGAACCTTAAAATAGGTTTTCCTTATGGCTGCTATGGAAGCCACATCATTGCTAGGTGAGCCATTGTTATACAGTTCTGAAAGAGCATGTCCTAAAAACATTCCTACCAAGTTTGATCTAAACTGGTTGAGCCATTGTAGAGAAAATGTCAAAAACAGGTTTTATATATGGTTGTTAAGGAAGCCACACTTCTGCTAGGGGAGTCACCCTGAAAACAATCTTAACTGAACATGTCCTAACATTCACTCCTACCAAGATTGATAAAAACTGGCTCAACTCTTCTGGAGAAGAAAATGAAAATAGGATGTCCATTTGGTTGTTATGAAAGTCATGCCATTGCTAGGGGAGCCATCCTGGACAACATTTTTATAAGGCATGTCCTAACAAGAATTCCTACTAAGTTTGATCAAAACTGGATCAGCCGTTTTAGACAAGTCAAAAATAGGTTTTCCAACTGCTTGCTAAGGAAACCACACCACTGATTGTGAAGCCACTCTAGACACAATTTTGGAAGAGCATGTGCTAAAAATCATTCCTACTAAGTTTGATAAAAACTGGCTCAGCCATTCTGCGGAAGAAGCCAAAAGTAGGTTTTCTGTTTTGGTTGCTATGGAAGCCACAACATTGCTGGAGGAGCCACCCTGAACACAATTTTGGAAACATTCCTACCAAGTTTGATTGAAATTGGCCTAGCATGTTTAGAGAAGAAGTAAAAGATAGCAATGTTGACAGATGATGCACAATGCATGCTGAACGCATTGCCTTACCACAAGCCCACATGGTCTTATAGCCACATGGGCTAAAAAAGACACAACAATCAGTTATACTACTGTAACTCTGCTTACTCATCAGGGTAAGCTGGCTTTATTTGGACATATGTTGGTGACTTAAGGGTACTCTGACATGATGAAACAAGCTAATTAACAGATAAATAGGTCTCCAGCCACCATTTACAATACATGAAAGAAGCTAAATTCACTGTAAGATCAAGGTGTAGTATCAGCCCAATTTCTTGTTAAAATCACACACTGCTGACAAGTCCTAATTTTTTTTTTTACCTTTCGCTTATCTGTGGATTGATCTTCAAAACTTGCAGTGATATATTTGAAAATAACTTGTAAGTTTAAATGAAAAACACACATTTTTGTTTTTCCATTTTCTTCTTCTTTTTTTAAAAATATTTTCTGATCTGGATGTTTGTTCCACAACAGTGTGACTTCCACATGGTGACTGTATTCATTAGTAAACACAACACAGAGTTGTACTCAGTGATTTGCCATGTGATATCTCATCGAAGTAGTCAATGGCGACATTTACAATAGTTATCTTGATGAATTAGCCAGTGCAAATGTGTTGATGGGTTCAGCTCCACCAGTATGTGAATGTAATTCAAACTATGAAGCTTTAATTTACTTGTGCTTGCTTATGATGGGTACACATGCTCTGACTTTGAAAGGGAGGCAACTCCAACAAAACTGATGCATGACTTTTTGAGTACTGTATGTTAACTTGATTTATATTAAGTCTGTCATCAATTTGTTGACTTTAACTGACTTCTTAAGAACTAATATCCATCAATTTTAAAATCCACTGGATTAATATTTGTGTTGGACAATGGAAATTATAATTCTCATGTATCAATGACAGTAGCTAGCAGCCCTGCAAAGGTTAACAAAAACTGTAGTCCCCCTCAATATCTCACACAATTACTAATACAATTACTAATACTTTAGTAAATGTCAATGGACCCTATCACTCATGAGTTATTGATGGAGGGGTGTACACTGAGTTACTAAAACTGAAAGAAATGTGTTTTAAGTACTCAAGATGTGGTCTTTGATGCCTGTTTTTGTGATCAAAGAAATCAGCCATATCTTCCAAATTACCTCCAAGCATCCTGTAGGTTCTTGGCTGTTGGTTTCATCATTGTAGGGCGCCAGGCTACAGTGGCACTCCCAAAACTGGAAAAATTTACATTATATTATATTCTACATCATATTATATCTAACCACATGTGCAGGAGGTTGTGTACAACAAAGGATGAAATAACATTTACAGCTGACACAAATTAAACATTTTATGTTTTTCGATTATTCCTACATATATGTACTTCAAATGCAAGAACTGTAAATAAACACCAAATAAACATAAATAAAATTTAGAGCTGACAATAAACTTTAAGTCTTTCCCACATACAAGTGCATCTTAATGCTACAACCACATTTCATTGCCTCTATTGCATTTCAATGTAAGCACATTTGGATGCCCCTCTCATATCTCCATAGAGGTGTTTCAAGATGTCCCTGGTAAACAAATGCCATTTGCAAGGTCAATTCATAGTGTCACATGATGGGAATATCCCCTCATGGAAAAAAGGCTTTCTGGAAGTTTCTATGATGTCATAGCACGTGCTAGTGTATTATATGAATCAGAAATAAAAGGACATTGGAAATTGACCCACAATGCAAATGTCTGCCTCTATCTTTGTAGGTAGATTCACAGAATTTGGACTATCAGATCTATTTCTTAGCATTAAATTTATCGCAAGACCTTGTCAGAAATTATGACAAACTATTTCATAAACAAAAAAGAATAAAACAAAAGCTCAAATATCCAAAACAGCAATGACAATAATTGCTGATTTTCAAATCCAAGACTGAGTGGAATCTATTTGTAGCACACCAACCTGGGATTCACCGCTTCAAGTACAAGTAAGCAATAATATTGCTGTTAATCATTTTATACTTTAAAAAAACAACATGCACTAAATATTGAATTTGACAGCTATATGCATATATCAATGTGCAGTTTTTTTGCAACCTGTCATACTGGGATACTGTCAGCAGGTGGCATGCTGTTCTATTTATAGCATGTTTTATAATGTAGCATGAGGCATGTATACTGCACTGTGTGTCAGTGGAAGGCACAATGAGGGAAAGAGTTAGTCTTCTGTTTCCTTTTATTATGACTTACATAACCAGAGCTACTTCCATGGTTGACCATGGCAAATCCCAATGATTTTTATTGTTTTCCCCCAACCCTTCTATGACTAGGTTATACTGTTGAATATTCTGATTAAACTTTTCAACAAAGAATTACAACTTCATTTATGGCACACTGAAAAGAGAGAGTACTTGCTTCCACTATCTTCCCTCCCACAATTTTTTCAAACATAGCCCTACTATGCAACTTATTATTCTGCCTTTTGCTTTTATTTTCTATTTTAACTGCATTTTTTGCTATTTATGGAATCAGAATAAAGACTAACACTTATGTAGATGAGTCATGTTTTACTTATGTACCTAGGTTATGTTTTCAGTATGTTAGTACATGTACATTTCTAGTTTACAGCATCTCTCCCTAGACTCTTTCTAAATCAATAACATAACTTCACTGGTTACCACATATACTTGTGTATAAATCAAGCTCAACTGCAAACAACAGAGACTCTGATCTGCTATCATATAATGTCCCAGCAGATCAGGGTCTGTGTTGTTTGTTCGACTGATTAATACTAACAAACTGCAAAGACCCATATCTTCTGGCACATTATGCAACAGCAGATCTGGGTCTATGCAGATTGCAGTTGGATCTGACTTGTAAGCAAGTATAGATGGTACAGAAATATAAATAGAAATAATGGAATACAATTTGTTCTTACTTTTAAGTTGCATTAGCTTCATAATTCTTTGCTTGTTTAATTTGTTCTCTATAGATTCATTGGTTAATAAAAGTTAACTAAATATTTAAAAATAACATTTTAAGAAAAAAATCAACACCTTTTCTTTCAAAACAATAAGGCATCGACAGAAAGTGGACTCTTGAATGAAAAATAAATATCACAGTCATTCAGGACCTGGATAACTCAATGGTAACACATTTGTTTTACACCTCTGAGGTTCTGGATTTGATTTGCATAAATGTTATTCAAAGGCTGATTTCCTGCATGTTCTCCTGCTATTTCCTCCACTTAAAAGACTTTTCAGCAACATCGGAATCACTCAGATTACATGCAATATAATATTACGACTTGTTGGAGAATGATGTAAAATAATAGTTTTAAAAAACTTACGCAATGATGTTGAAGAATTCCTTGTTGCTAATTTGCTGCTCTATAAGAAGTCTAAGTGAGTGCTGAATGTGAACCAGGTAGTTGACATTGGAGACAGACACATCCAGAAGTATTACAACACTGGAATTTGAGGCAATAGCATGTAATAACAGAAATGGTTTAAGATTTAAATGAAAGAAATATGGATAAAGTTAAACTGTGAAGAATAAAGTTTCACTTCATTCATTATTTCATCACAGGAAGAGAGTTTACAAATAATATTGATAAAATTTATACATATATACATATCAACAATAATAAAGTACAATATTTTACAACACACAAAAAGTAGTAGCCTTGCTAAAACTAATTTGTGCTTAGAAAATAATAATACCAAAAATCAACAAAACAAAACAAACCAATCTGGATCTATGTATTATTTAGGATTAATCAACAGAACAAACATATACAGAACCTGATCTGCCTGTGCATTATGCAATGGCAGATCATGGTCTATGTTGTTTTCAGGTGGGCTTGACTTATACTTAAGTATATACAATAACCTATGAAGCTATGTCATTAGTTGAGAGAGAGAGAGAGAGAGAGAGAGTTTGTTTGTTTTGTTTTGTTGGTATTGATAGCACTTTTAATGCATTATTGGCTATATCATGCCAAGGAAATGGGAGTTAAGTACATTTCCCAAAGACACATTGAGGTAACTAACTAGGGCTGGCATGGATGAGTATTGAACATATGACCTATTAATTATGAGTCTGACACTCAACCAACTGAGCTACTGTGGTTCTCCTAATGATATTGAAAATCATAAAAGTTAACGTAGCATAAAGGTTTCACAAATTCATTTAGGAAGCTATATTTGTAAATCTAAATTTCCCTGCAGAATGTAAAATGCAATGTAGTACATAAAATACCCGATGTGCTTCTCTGTATTTAATGACAGTTTTATGTCTCAAATAGGCAAAATGAATTAAGTTCAAACTAAAAATGTGTTAAAAGAACACAGATTCCCAACCATGAGACAGTGCCTGAAACTGACCTAAATGCAAAACTTAAAAAGGGAGTGATGAATGGATCGGTGGACCAGGGATAAATGTACTACACAGATGGACAAGGGTAGCAGCATATGCCCTACCACTGTCATATTGTAGAATAATAATACAATGGACAAGGGTAATGCCATATGCCCTACCACTGTCATGTTGTAGAATAATAATACAATGGACAAGGGTAGCAGCATATGCCCTACAACTGTCATATTGTAGAATAATAATACAATGGACAAGGGAAGCACCATATGCCCTACAACTGTCATATTGTAGAATAATAATACAATGGACAAGGGTAGCACCATATGCCCTACCACTGTCATGTTGTAGCATAATACTACAATGGACAAGGGTAATGCCATATGCCCTACCACTGTCATGTTGTAGCATAATAATACAATGGACAAGGGTAGCAGCATATGCCCTACCACTGTCATGTTGTAGCATAATAATACAATGGACAAGGGTAATGCCATATACCCTACCACTGTCATGTTGTAGCTTAATAATACAATGGACAAGGGTAATGCCATATGCCCTACCACTGTCATATTGTAGCATAATAATACAATGGACATGGGTAGCACCATATGCCCTACCACTGTCATGTTGTAGCATAATAATACAATGGACAAGGGTAGCACTATATGCCCTACCACTGTCATGTTGTAGCATAATAATACAATGGACAAGGGTAATGCCATATGCCCTACCACTGTCATGTTGTAGCATAATAATACAATGGACAAGGGTAGCACCATATGCCCTACCACAGTCATATTGTAGAATAATACTACAATGGACATGGGTAATGCCATATGCCCTACCACTGTCATGTTGTAGCATAATACTACAATGGACAAGGGTAATGCCATATGCCCTACCACTGTCATGTTGTAGAATAATAATACAATGGACAAGGGTAGCACCATATGCCCTACTACTGTCATGTTGTATCATAATAATACAATGGACAAGGGTAGTACCATATGCCCTACCACTGTCATGTTGTAGAATAATAATACAATGGACAAGGGTAGCACCATATGCCCTTCCACTGTCATGTTGTAGCATAATAATACAATGGACAAGGGTAATGCCATATACCCTACCACTGTCATGTTGTAGCATAATAATACAATGGACAAGGGTAGCACCATATGCCCTACCACTGTCATATTGTAGCATAATAATACAATGGACACGGGTAGCACCATATGCCCTACCACTGTCATGTTGTAGCATAATAATACAATGGACAAGGGTAATGCCATATGCCCTACCACTGTCATGTTGTAGAATAATAATACAGTGGACATGGGTAATGCCATATGCCCTACCACTGTCATATTGTAGAATAATAATACAATGGACAAGGGTAGCACCATATGCCCTACCACTGTTGTGCTGTAACTAGCGGTGAAACGATTCATTGATATATCGATACATTGATACTTTTGTCATATCGATACAAGAGGTGACGAATCGATACAAAACAATACTTACCATATACATGTAACTTTAATCTTCAGTAGTCATGAATAATTATTAGTCGTTTGAATATTGTTTCTTTAAATTGAGAATTGATTTCAAACCGCTTGAGTTTTTCACCTTGTGTAAATTTGTTAATTTGTTATAGAAGGGGAATAGGTGTTGTCTATAGTTTTCCTTTTTCACTAACAGAAACGAGTGCCTGTGGCCGTGGCAGTTGTTTTGCATCTGGAGGAAGTACAGTGTGATAGATTTGGTTGTTTGTCATCTCCGCTGGCACACACAGACACAGACTTGTTCTAGATGAGATTTTCCTTGCATGAGGAAATTGCACTATTTCTTTTGTTTTGAAGATAACACCATAATGTCTTCCAAGTTTAAGTGAAGACATGAAATTGGTAATAAGATGTTTTTAAAGCATTCATGCAGTGCAAAACAAAGTGCGTGGTGGCCCAGATTAGTCCTTCATCCAATCAAATGGAATAGCCTGAAATGACCTAATAGGTTGAATTAAAGTCACTGACAACTTACAGCTAGTCTGTTTGGAAGTATTTTTGTTATCTTGTCATGGATGAGAATGTCTATGAACAGATGCTAAGTCTATGTCTGTCTGTCATCTGCATACTGGAAATATAACTAATATGTCAACACACACACAAGGGCACCACCCTACCAATGAGAGAACTTCTAAATATGAAAAGACCATCAAGTTGATATGTGTATCGATAATGTATCGCATCGTAGGCAGTGTATCATGAATCAAATTGATATGCAGCACAGGTATATCATTTCACCCCTAATTGAAGCATAATAATACAATGAACAAGGGTAATGCCATATGCCCTACCACTGTCATGTTGTAGCATAATAATACAATGGACAAAGGGTAGCACTATATGCCCTATCACTGTCTTATTGTAGCATAATAATACAATGAACATGGGTAATGCCATATGCCCTACCACTGTCATATTGTAGAATAATAATACAATGGACAAGGGTAGCACTATATGCCCTACCACAGTCATATTGTAGAATAATACTACAATGGACAAGGGTAATGCCATATGCCCTACCACTTTCATATTGTAGCATAATAATACAATGGACAAGGGTAGCACCATATGCCCTACCACTGTCATGTTGTAGCATAATACTACAATGGACAAGGGTAGCACCATATGCCCTACCACTGTCATATTGTAGCATAATACTACAATGGACAAGGGTAGCACTATATGCCCTACCACAGTCATATTGTAGAATAATACTACAATGGACAAGGGTAATGCCATATGCCCTACCACTTTCATATTGTAGCATAATAATACAATGGACAAGGGTAGCACCATATGCCCTACCACTGTCATGTTGTAGCATAATACTACAATGGACAAGGGTAGCACCATATGCCCTACCACTGTCATATTGTAGCATAATACTACAATGGACAAGGGTAATGCCATATGCCCTACCACTGTCATATTGTAGCATAATAATACAATGGACAAGGGTAGCAGCATATGCCCTACCACTGTCATGTGGTAGCATAATAATACAATGGACAAGGGTAATGCCATATGCCCCACCACTGTCATGTTGTAGCATAATAATACAATGGACAAGGGTAATGCCATATGCCCTACCACTGTCATGTTGCAGCATAATACTACAATGGACAAGGGTAATGCCATATGCCCTACAACTGTCATGTTGCAGCATAATACTACAATGGACAAGGGTAGCACCATATGTCCTACCACTGTCATATTGTAGAATAATAATACAATGGACAAGGGTAGCACCATATGCCCTACCACTGTCATGTGGTAGCATAATAATACAATGGACTAGGGTAGCACTATATGCCCTACCACTGTCACGTTGTAGGATAATAATACGATGGGCAAAGGTATCCCCATATGCCCTACCACTGTCATGTTGTAGCATAATAATACAATGGACAAGGGTAATGCCATATGCCCTACCACTGTCATATTGTAGCATAATAATACAATGGACAAGGGTAGCAGCATATGCCCTACCACTGTCATGTTGTAGCATAATACTACAATGGACAAGGGTAATGCCATATGCCCTACCACTGTCATATTGTAGCATAAAAATACAATGGACAAGGGTAGCAGCATATGCCCTACCACTGTCATGTGGTAGCATAATAATACAATGGACAAGTGTAATGCCATATGCCCTACCACTGTCATATTGTAGCATAATAATACAATGGACAAGGGTAGCACCATATGCCCTACCACTGTCATGTTGCAGCATAATACTACAATGGACAAGGGTAATGCCATATGTCCTACCACTGTCATATTGTAGAATAATACAATGGACAAGGGTAGCACCATATGCCCTACCACTGTCATGTTGTAGCATAATAATACAATGGACAAGGGTAGCACCATATGCCCTACCACTGTCATGTGGTAGCATAATAATACAATGGACAAGGGTAATGCCATATGCCCTACCACTGTCATGTTGTAGCATAATAATACAATGGACAAGGGTAGCAGCATATGCCCTACCACTGTCATATTGTAGCATCATAATACAATGGACAAGGGTAATGCCATATGCCCTAACACTGTCATGTTGTAGAATAATAATACAATGGACAAGGGTAATGCCATATGCCCTACCACTTTCATATTGTAGAATAATAATACAATGGACAAGGGTAGCACCATATGCCCTACCACTGTCATGTTGTAGCATAATAATACAATGGACAAGGGTAGCAGCATATGTCCTACCACTGTCATGTTGTAGCATAATAATACAATGGACAAGGGTAGCACCATATGCCCTACCACTGTCATATTGTAGCATAATAATACAATGATGATACATTTCCATTGATTTCTGGTATTTCTTAAATTAAGTTCACTTTATTTTTAGGCAAACAAATTGAAAAAAGTACTACTTTCTTTAATTTAAAAATGCTAATATTTTTGTTATCTTATCCATGGAGCACAACATTTTACTAAATTTATTTTAGTAACTAAATTTGATAATTTTTTGTTTTAGCAATTGTATGAGCTATACAAATTTGGGAAAGAGCTTCAATCTTAAAATTTTCTGTTCTCACTTTTTCTCGACAACAGTTCCGAAGATCCGTCTGCTGCCCGATGCCAGCCAGTCAATACGACTCTCATAGAGGGAGACTGTAGCA
Organism: Margaritifera margaritifera; assembly: GCA_029931535.1. Taxonomy (NCBI): domain Eukaryota; kingdom Metazoa; phylum Mollusca; class Bivalvia; order Unionida; family Margaritiferidae; genus Margaritifera; species Margaritifera margaritifera. The sequence goes on from JAQPZY010001643.1 coordinate 4,734,258, forward strand.
GCCAGCTGTTTCTGGTACTCAAACAGCTGACTCATGTCTACATGGACATTTTTCACTGAGCCATCATGCCACTGGAACTGAACCATGGCTTTCTGGAAAATTTATTGGAGAAAAAATGTGTTGTCATGTTTTATTCTGTCTAATTATCATATCTTAATAAAATATAAATTAGATCAAACATGGAGATTAAATTTTCCACAAGATTTAAACTAACTCATGTCTTGCAAGACTTAGTCATTTCCTTTAGGAAATACAGAGAAGGAGAAATAGTTCAAATATACCATGTATAGCATACAAAAGATACAATTAATATACATAATCTCAGTAAAATAAGTTTCTGACTTTTGGATTAGCACTAATTGCGGTAAATTGCATGTAAATTCATTCAATAGCATTGAATTCATCTTAATGAACTAAATAAGAATTGGAGAAAAAAAACACTGCAAACAACAAAGCCATACACTAGATTCCTACAACAGTTCAGAGAGAGAGAGAGAGAGAAGGGGGAAACATATTAGAAAGACAGTAACAATGAGATGCAGATACAAATAAAAATATACAGACAGGCAAAAACTTGCCTCATGGACTTGTGATTGAACAGCCTTCTTGATAATAGGGATGAATTCTTCCTTGTAAGAATATGCATTAGGGGCTAGAACCTGGTACAAATCAAGCTTCCTGGCTGTGAAAACAAATGCAAAAGTATAGACATAACTAAAACAAGTTCAGACATAAGTGTAACAAGTATAGACTTAAGTGTAACAAGTATAGACATAAGAGTAACAAGTTCAGACATAAGTGTAACAAGTATGGACATAAGTTGTATCAAGTTCAGATATAAATGCACAAGTATAGACATAAGTGTAACAAGTACAGACATAAGTGTAACAAGTACAGACATAAGTGTAACAAGTATAGACACAAGTGTAACAAGTATAGACACAGTGTAACAAGTTCTCTTTTTTGGCTTTACTTATACATTAAGCTTTTTGTTTAGTGCCAAAAAACAGATGCATATCATGAACATACAAGTACTCCAATTCTGCAATGCAAAAAGAAGACATTATCGGGCACCATTTTTTTTAGAGTTCCAATGCATACTAGAATACATAATTAGAAGGTTCATGCATGGAAATGAGACAAAATTGTATACAACAACTGTTAACAATATTTATGATATCAATGAAACAAAACCTGAGAATTGATACTTTATTGGTCACTTAAAAAGCATTTACATACCATCAATTTTGTCATCAGTCGCTAATAATCCAATGGTAACAATGTAAAACATTTGACCAATGGAATGTTCTTCACTGTTACTTTCACAATCATTACTACATTACTCACAATATAACAATTGCTCATCACTGTAAAAAAATAATTTCTATCATGGATCGATTACTGAGCAAGGTGTTTGTTATAACAAATTATCACATGACTACTGTGTTATTTAGATTAATGTACCCATATCATAATTTTTATATATGTAACACATTTAATAATACCTCATGATGCCACAAATGATGTCATAATATCATGGAAAGGAAAGGTGTAACTACTGTGGCATCTAAATGTATTTCAAAGTAATTTTACTTCACTATTCTGCAGTTTAGTAAGATAAAATCAGTATTTTTCATCATGTGATAAATTGTATCTCACATTTGTGCTCATTTCAAATGAAATTTATGAAACTTGTCCAATAATTTAAATCGTTTGCTTGCCAAGGCTCGACTTACTTCATAAATTTCATTTGAAATGAGCACTCTCATAAGATCCTCTATACATTCCATAACAGGGTCAGATTTGTCAATCAAAGGGATAACAACTGTTAAAAAATTAAACTTTAGAGCTATTGCACCTGCTTACCTTTTAGCACTGATTAAAGTTAGCACATAGTTTATTCAAGAAAATAAAGAAACATTAGTCTAATGCAATTGTCAGCTGTTATATTCTGAGGTTACAAACAAATTTTTAATCAGTTTTGAACTTCATTATACTGAGTAATAACAGTGAATACTTGTCATTGTTCTGACTGACTATCATGAGAAGTAATGTGAATACTCATCAGTTTTCATGTAGTTACAAGTGTGTGCACTTACCTATATTTATTTTAACCAAATCATCTCATGTAAAATGTGCCAATGGCAATCCTTAATTTTTTTTTTTATGTACAATATGTTTAGCATGTGTTCAATAGAAAAGAGTAGTATGTTTTAGAGGAACCTGAAAACAATGTTGGTGCAGATTTATCCTAGTGCACACTGGGTACTGTTGTCAATTGTGCTAGTGTTTGTTATGCACTAATGTTAGTCATTTTACAGTGTGTTACCCTTCAATCCATGCTGTTTGATCCATTCAACTGAAGTTTTTGGCTGGAATTTCTGAAACTCTATCTTCAGAGGATTATCATGGCCGGGGGGTCGGGGCAAGAACCTGGACTGCGGCAACTTGGATACCTCAGTGGATATCTGAAATACAAAACAACTACTGTCAACATTAATTTTTGGAAGTATGTGGGACTAAGAAGATGCAGGATGACTTCTATCCATAAGTAGAAATACAGACAAACTACCATATGTGCTCACTTATAAGTTGAGTCCAACTACAAACAACACAGACCCTGATCTGCATCACATTATGTGATGGGAGATCAGGGTCTATGTTGTTTGTTCTACTAATTACTCCAAACAAACTGCATAGACCCAGATCTGCTGGGTCTGTGCAGTTGGAGTTGACTTACAAGCGAGTATATATGATAGTCTTACAGGGCTCAAAATTAGCAGTAGTCCACTAGCCCAAGTTTAGTAAACTTCCTGTCGGACTAGAAGTTTTCATAATTTTAATGGTCTGAAGGCTAGTAAAGTTTCAGTTGTCACCAGTCAGTGTTTATTTATGCTATGATATGAAATTTTTTAAAGACTGAATTATTGGATGATATCCAAGTTCTCTTGAAGCTAATCGCATAAATCCCCGAGATTCAATTGCTCCGCTAGAGGGTTAGAACAAATGAGGATTTTACAAATTGTATTACAAAACAAGGCTGTATAAATCTTTACTGATTATGTTAGATTTATAAGGTAAAGTTGTATGTCAAAGACTATTAGTCTGAGTTTCCTCTGACCTTTCTACCCCAATTTAGATATTTTGGCATTTATGTTGGAGTGTTAGGTCAGAGCATATACTCACAATTTCTGAGAAGATATTTCATCTTCCTATCAATTTCATGTGGGTAGGGCTTGATGTAATGTTGTTTAAGTCTGCTAGGCCTGGTAGTAAGTGGCACTGTGTGGTTTTGTCAAATACCTCTGACATCACACCCCAACATAAATGTCAAAATATCTAAAATGGGGTAGGTAAGGTTAGAGGAAACTCTGACTAAATGACTGTAAACCAGACTTAAGAACTTGTCAAACTGCCATTGTAGTGCCATGGTCATCAAAATCCCTATTATGATTAACCATTCCATCTTTAAAGGATTAGCATTAAAGAGATGCAAAATTTGTTCAAAGGTTCATATCTGTTATGAAAACCCACACAATGCTAATACTGCTACAAAAAGAGGACTTCTAATCCTGCTTTCACTGCAGCACAATGGGTACTGCCTTAAATCATCAGTCTGTGGAGCTACAATACATAATGACAAGTGTTAATGTGGTCTTTGTCTTTTTTCTATTATTAAGTTATTTGTTTTTTTCTGGATGACAAGGCTCCACAAAATGTTTACCAAGTTGTTTCTTCTATACAGTTAATTTCTAGAGAATCAGTCATTGTTTTTTCTTGTGAACTTGTGTAGTGAATATTTTCAAGTAACCTAGGTCGTTTTCTAAAGCAAGATTTGTACTTCTGAATTATGAATGATTGTGATATTTAAGAAATAAAAGTGTTTTTAATCTAAATACGCATCTGACATTGTTTTGTGGGAAGGACTAGTGAAGATTCAACAGGACTAGTAAATATCTCAATCTACTAGTCCTGGCTACAAGGAAATTTTTTTTAAATTCTAGGCCTGGACTTAATGTCACCACCACCAAAAGGCTAAAGCACTGGGAACTGGGTGTATTGTATTATGAAAATAAGTCACTCAAATATGCTACAAATCTTTCTTGAAATAATATCTTGTCAATATAAAACTTCACATATCATATGACTGATATCAAGAAAATATGAATGCTAGTGTTTTCATAAGCCATTAGAATATTCTAAGACCATCAAGGGTCAAAACACTGCAAAATATGGTCAAAATCTGTACATCATTAAACTCATCTGAGATCTTGTTCAGCAAATGCTTTTCTGAAAATTGGCTGTAATCAAAAAAAGAATGTGGATACTAAAGTGGGATGCCTATTCTAAATGGATCAGGATTATAACTGTGTAAAATACCATCAAAATCATAAATGTAATCATTATCGAACTCATCCATGACCATGTTAAGGTGAAGCTTCAAAGCATACTTAGTTGAAATGAAACAAAAAAATGTGAACAACAGAATGCGCCTTTTTTAAGTCAATCAAAGGCAACAACTCTATAAAACATGAGGGTCAGGGCCTGCATGTTGAGCCCACAGTCAAAGCATTACTGAAAAAACGTAAACCAAAACTGTAACTGTTGATGACGACAACACCACCGGTAGAAAAGTTACTGCTATATCTTGGTTCCCACTAACATTGGCTTGATGATAAATCTACTCACTGTCAAACTGAATACCCAAGCTCTGGTCAAGATGATGCTTAACAATGAATTTGATTGAGATCAAACTGTGAAACAAAAAGTGTGAATGTGTGAGAGTTCACATATAAACCCATGGGATGCTCATCTAAGTTGATTCTTAATGGAGTAAAAAATAGTCAAAATTCAACTCATCAAACTCATGTTACCCTGTTGAGGTGAAACTTCACAGCAAAATCTGGCTGAAATCAAAGAAACATGTGAAATGCTAAGTTGTTCACAAGTTAGTGAGATGCCTATTCCAAGTTGATCAATGGCCATAATTCTGTAAAATATGGTTATCATCCAACTCATCTGAGTTCTTTTTAAAATGAAGCTTCACAGTGAATCTGAAATCATACTGCTACAGTGTTCACAAGCCATTGGGATGCCTATTCTCAGTCGATCAAGGGCAATAACTCTTAGAAATACATGTACAAGCAAAATGTGCTCATCATCAAACACATGCAAGCTATTATTGGGAAATGTGTTTCAAACAAATTTGGTTGAAATCAATTAAAAATGTGCATGCTATAGTATTCACAAACTTGTGCACTGAGAGACCTGAGGGCAGACAGATGGATGCTGACCATTTCTATGTCCCCTCACCTACCGTATATACTCAAGTATAATCTCTTTCCAAATGCAAACAACATAGATCCTGATCTGCCGTCGCATAATGTCCCAGCAGATCAGGGTCTATGCTGTTTGTTCTACTGATTAGTCCTTACAAACTGCATAAACCCAGATCTGCCGGCACATTATGCGATGGCAGATCTGGGTCTATGCAGTTTGCAGTTGGTATTGGATTTTACGCGAGTAAAGACGGTAAGCAGTAGGGACAATAAAGGATATATTTATGAATCCCTTACATAATTTCACTTAAACATTTACCTGTATGAAGGAATGCAGTTCACAGAATATACAAATCTGTGGTTTTGTTAGAGGTGTTTGATTACAGTATATACTATATAAGTACAAATTTAGTTGTTCAATACAAAATGTAGATATGGAGCCTTTCTCTCAGATACCAATGATAATATCATGTACAGTTGTGAATAAGCTAAAACATACAGCCATGTGAACTAGTTGTAAATTAGTTACACATCAGCATTTCAGCTATATTGCACAACTAAATATACAACTTGGGGTGCACTCCTAGTTCACAAACTGTGTATGATAAGTGCACTTTGTTAAGCCTTTGATCTATATGCAACCATATTTTCTGTATTCATTTCAATATAATGTTTTACTTTAATAATACTAATAATGTAAGAATGATCACAATAATAATATACCTCATCCATGATGCTGATAAGAGCACTTCCCATCATTCCCTGCCTCATTTCCTTGATCCTGTTGATAATGTCTTGTGCTTTCTGTATCTCCTTCAGGATGATACTTATGTCTGTACCTGTATAAATCTGTTCCTGTCCAAATAATTACAAATACCATATATACTCGTGTATAAGTCAATACCAACTGCAAACTGGATAGACCCAGATCTGCCATTGCATAATGCACTGGCAGATCTGGGTCTATGCAGTTTGTAAGGACTAATCAGTAGAACAAACAACATAGACCCTGATTTGCCTGTGCATTATGTGATGGCAGATCATGGTCTATGTTGTTTGCATTTGGACGAAGTTTATATGCGAGTATATACAGCAAGTAAATCATATGAGTGATTTCATATGAGTGATTTGTTTTTCAGCTTGATCATTATTTTTTTCTAATAACAGGGACTTAAAAATGCAGAGAAATTGGAAACTCTCTAACCTCTAATACCGCATTGCATTCACTATAACTCTCGCGTGAAGTTCCTGGACAAGCACAATATGGTGTTTCTTACATCCAATGAATTTTTTACACTGTCAACCATGCTGACCATTTAACTTTAAAACTCAATAATAAATTCTGCAAGTCATATCCTTTTTAAACTTTCAACCAATGAAAAAGATCTTAAGTTAATTTACATTATATCAATTATGTCCTATAACATTTAGTAAAAAAAATGTCCTATGTGGAGAAAGGTACCGTTTATACTCGCGTATAAGCCGTGTCCAAATTCAAACAACATAGACCCTGATCTGCCGGTGCATAATGCACTGGCAGTTCATGGTCTGTGTTGTTTGTTCTATTCATTAGTCCTTACAAAGTGCATAGACCCCAATCTGCCGGTGCATTATGCAACAGTAAATCTGGGTCTATGCAGTTTGCAGTTGGTATTAGCTTATACACGAGTATATACTGTATCATATTGTAACAAAAGACTAACCTTCAAGATCTGAAACACTTTTACTTTTGACCAGTTTTAACCAAAACTTGAATGTCAATTACAAAGAAACTACAGGGATGATTCCTGTAGAACTTTAAAATATGGGACAAACACTTGTGCTTATTTAAATGACATTAATTTCATTTTAAAACATGCAGTAAAAGTCCTCCACACTTTCCATCCACTCCCACTGACTTTTGTGAGATTTGTTTGGTATGCGTTATCTTGTTAGGGCATTGTGATACTGTTCAAGAATTTCCAATCCATCACATGTACAAGTCCCTTATAATACACAAAATTATACCTGTCCCAAGCAAGAAAGGTCCATACTATAATATTTTTATTTTCTGACCATTACAATATACCTTACAAAATAGTTGCACTGTTTATGAAATTTTAAACCATTTTGTAATCTATTCCATCTTTTGTTTTCATTATTTTTTCTTTGTCAAAAACAGATATTAAGAATTAAAATCATGACATATTCTTTTAGGTCATCATACAGTTTATTAAATCATAAGCATGACATGACCTTTTTGTCTGGCATGGCTAATTAATTTATAATAAAGACTAGATTTGTAGTTGTAAAACATGACCCCACTGCAACTAGAAGGTCCAAGTCCAGAAATTTCAACAACAAAAATCTGACAGAACTTGAAAAATTAATTTAAATGGCACAAAAATCTAATTAGGTCATATACTGTATATACTCTTTTATTGAGCCAGGTCATACTGCAAACTGCATAGACCCAGATCTGCCATTGCATAATGCGCTGGCAGATCTGGGTTTATGCAGTTCATTCGGAGTAATCAGTAGAACAAACAGCATACCCCCTGATCTGCTGGGGCATTATGTGATGGCAGATCAGGGTCTATGTTGTTTCCAGTTGGACCTGACTTATAAGCTAATATAAATGATACATGTGCATCAACATGTCTTCATATTTATTCGTTTATGTCATGCAGTTTTTGTGTTAACAAGGTCTTTACCACAAAAAAGTGAGTTTAAAAGGTGCAAATGACTAATTATACTTGTAAAATTAATTTATATTGCTCGAAAATCTAATAAGATTGTCTACTTACATGTAGGTAAAGAACTTTGTTTACAAACTTTCATTTATCTTTTTTACAAACTTTCATTTATCTGCAAGAAGTGGTGTTTCTGTGTCATTGTCCTAGCTCAGGACTGGGACACAGTTGGACTTACAGAAGAACTGACACACGGACAGAAGGACAGGAGCAAATCAAGATGCCCCTACTACGTAATATGACAGTGTCATGTCAGAATTCTGATATATGTACAATGGCATAGTTGCAAACCACGGGCAAAAATCTGCTATGCTCTCTTATCACCAGTGGCTGCCTGCTATAAGATTTTCCATGAATTTCCATAAACCTGCTTAACTTATCACTGTGAGTGAAAGTAAAATCTTCTCGCAATGTTGACCTTGCATGCTGTTTGAATGAGCCAATCAAAGTTTCTCTTCCAAATGCAGTCACTTATCTATCGATAAAATGGACACTTTCATTGATGTGTAGGAGATTGTTACATTGTATTGTTGATGACATATTTTTGTTTATGCATATTCAGGAAAAACGAGGAAGTCTTGTCTCAGGCAGCCACAGGTGAAAAAGAAGTTAGTGGATTGTCACCCATGACTTGCAATAATGGTACAATAATTGGTAGAGGCATACTCTGCTACACATATGTTGGCCTATACTTAGTATAAGAATTTAACTGAACTCTCAATTGTGTGAAAATTAGTTCTAATGGGTATGTAGAAAGGTCACTAATAGGTTGAGTCCTTGGTCAACTGTGTGAAAATTACTTCTAATGCGTACGTAAAAAGGTCACTAATAGGTTGAGTCCTTGGTCAACTGTGTGAAAATTACTTCTAATGCGTACGTAAAAAGGTCACTAATAGGTTGAGTCCTTGGTCAATTGTGTGAAAATTAGTTCTAATGGGAAAGTAGAAAGGTCAATAATAGGTTGAGTCCATGGTCAATTGTGTGAAAATTAGTTCTAATGGGAAAGTAGAAAGGTCACTAATAGGTTGAGTCCTTGGTCAATTGTGTGAAAATTAGTTCTAATTGGAAAGTAGAAAGGTCATTAATAGGTTGAGTCCTTGGTCAATTATGTAAAAATTAGTTCTAATGGGAAAGTAGAAAGGTCACTAATAGGTTGAGTCCTTGGTCAATTGTGTGAAAATTAGTTCTAATGGGTATGTAGAAAGGTCACTAATAGTTAAGTCCTTGGTCAATCGTGTGAAAATGAGTTCTAATGGGTACGTAGAAAGGTCACTAATAGGTTGAGTCCTTGGTCAATTGTGTAAAACTTAGTTCTAATGGGAAAGTAGAAAGGTCAATAATAGGTTGAGTCCATGGTCAATTGTGTGAAAATTAGTTCTAATGGGAAAGTAGAAAGGTCACTAATAGGTTGAGTCCTTGGTCAATTGTGTGAAAATTAGTTCTAATGGGAAAGTAGAAAGGTCACTAATAGGTTGAGTCCTTGGTCAATTATGTAAAAATTAGTTCTAATGGGAAAGTAGAAAGGTCACTAATAGGTTGAGTCCTTGGTCAATTGTGTGAAAATTAGTTCTAATGGGTATGTAGAAAGGTCATTAATAGTTAAGTCCTTGGTCAATCATGTGAAAATTAGCTCTAATGGGAAAGTAGAAAGGTCACTAATAGGTTGAGTCCTTGGTCAATTGTGTGAAAATTAGTTCTAATGGGTATGTAGAAAGGTCACTAATAGTTAAGTCCTTGGTCAATGTAGAAAGGTCACTAATAGGTTGCATCCTTGGTCAATTGTGTGAAAATTAGTTCTATTAGGTACGTAGAAAGGTCAGTAATAGGTTGAGTCCTTGGCCAATTGTGTGAAAATTAGTTCTAATGGGTATGTAGAAAGGTCACTAATAGGTTAAGTTCTTCGTACATCAATAACACTTCCTGGATGCAGGCATTCACTGTGTGGCTGTTAAAAATCCACTCACCTGTTTTCTTTTCTCTTCATTTTAAAAACAGTTGAATACTAACTGTAATGACATGATAACCAATCATAAATGGAGCACTGTGCACTTGAAATCAGGGAGAGATAGAAAAATGTAGGGTGCTAGCTGGTAAGCTTGCTACCGTATATACTCGCGTATAAACAAGGCCTAAATGCAAACAACATAGACCCTGATCTGCCATCGCATAATGTGCCGGCAAATCAGGGTCTATGTTGTTTGTTCTACCGAAATGTCCTTACATCCTGCATAGACCCAGATCTGCTGGTGCATTATGTGACAGCAGATCTGGGTCTATGTAGTTTGCAGTTGGTATGGGCTTATACGTGAGTATATACGGTAGATAAGAAGACAGATGAGATTGCAGAAGATAAAATAGTAATCATACAAGTTACTTACTTCACAAGAAGCTGTGTAACAATGGTATCTGCCCCCAGAGGCCTCTGCCAGACTTCTCAGTGTTAACTGTGCAGGAACAAATGCATTTATAACCATACATTATGTTTACATATTAAGAAAATTTGGAGGAAAAATGTCAAAAAATCTATCTAGAAAATTAAACTATATCACTTTTGAATAGGATAGGCCATGCTTTGAAAAAAAACAACAAAAGATCATATTGAATGCAACTATAATAGCAATATGACAATACTGCTATCATGCAAGACAGGAATCCAATCAACTTTAGGCATATTCTAATAATTCGATAGAACAACTATGCTAATTGAAATAGTTATATAACCTTAAAAAAATGTATATAAACATAAATCTTAAACATTGTTTACAATAAAGATGTTGCCATAAGAAAGTGATATCTACTGTATCTACTTGCGTAAAAGTTGGATCCAACTGCAAACTGCATAGACCCAGATCTACCATCGCATAATGTGCTGGCAGATCTGGGTCTATGCAGTTTGTTAGGAGTAATCAGTAGAACAAACAACACTGACCCTGATCTGCTAATGCATTATGAGATGGCAGATCAGGGTCTATGTTGTTTGCAGTTGAACTCGACTTATAAGTCAGTACATACAGTATATACAGTGATCCCACACAATAATGCTGCTCAGACAAGCCATCAAAGTGTATCGTGTTATAAGTGAGGTCGCCTTATACTGAGGTAGGTTCAATACCAAAACTACATTTATTTCAAAATTGTGACCCATGACCTGTGTTCTGTGAAGAACTGTGCTGTACTGAGATGCTTTGTAGTGAGGTACCAGTGTATTGCTATTTGAAGGCTGTAACAAGAGTCCCTCAAATTTCCAGCAATACAAGATAAAACTGTATTCTTCTCATTAACTGCTGAGTATTGAAACTATCTCTGATATTCTTGACAGACTCCAACCAAAGACATTTTTTTAACAAAGATATTTTCGTACCTGTCTGACTTAACATGTTTACAAGTGATCGTTAAGTGCAGCACAAAATTCTTTGTCATTGCCATTGACCTGGAACCTGATATTATGGATAGAAAATTCTTAAACTTTCCTCAGATAATGTCAAGATATACAAATGTGCTAAGTTTGGTTACATCTTTAATTATTATCTTTTTGAATTTTTTTTATTTAGGTGCATCATTCAAGGTATTCATCAGATATATCCACAAACTGGGTTTGATAAAAATCCATTCATACTTCTTTTGTGTTATCATGCTTACAAGCCAGTACAGCTAAAAAAAATCCAAGTCAAACCTTTGACCTTAAACTCAGTGTCAGAGTGTTGACTATCAATTTGGAATGCAACTAAGTACATGTTGGAGATCAGATGAACACCATGTTCATTTAGAACCAGCTCAATATTGCTATAATAGTGTTTTAGTGAAAACATCATGTCGATAGGACTATCCATTCAGGAGATTAGCAGCCATATAAATATTTTCAGGATGGCTGTCAAGGCAGTCATTTTAGAGGTTACATCAGCATCATTTTAATATAGAAATAACTATATATTACAAGAAAGGATGGTTTTATTAAAAAAGTTGGTATGGTCATCCATTTAGGAGAAGTACCTGCCATGATATTTTTCAAATTTTGGAAGGTCACATTGGCATCATTTTCATTTAGGCCCAACTACATATAGTGAGAAGCGTTTTAGTGAAAACCCCCTGTCAATTAGACCATCATTCAGGAGGAGTAGCAATTACACACTTTTCAAGATGACCACCATGGTGGACATACTGGCTGTCAGATTGGCACCATTTTCATTTTAGACTAATTAGACATCATAAAAAGTCTTTATGTCAATGTCTAATCGATGGTATATCTGATAACAAGATTTTCAAGATGGCCACCATGGTGGACATATTGGACACAAGATCAGCACCATTTTCTTTTAGGACCAACTAGACATTATAATAAGTCTTGTGGTGAAAATTCCATGCTGATATGACCATCTGCTCAAATTGTGTAGCAATAACAAGATTCTCAAGATGTCAACTGTGGCAGCCATAATCGATGTAAGATAGGCACCATTTTCATTTAGGATCAATTAGACATCATAACAAGATTTTCAAAAAGGCTGCCATGCTGATCATACTGCATTCAGATCAGTACCAATTTGATTTGGACCAAGCAAGTATCATAAGAAGTCTTTTAGTGAAACCCCATGATGATATGATCATCCATTCAGAACGAGTAGTAATAACAAGATTTTCAAGATTGCAGCACTGTCATTGCCATATTGGATCTCTGAGTGGCACCATTTTCATTTAGGACCAACAGGATTTTAGCATATGTGTGAAAAGTTTCACTGCAATCCTCCAAGTAGTTTAGGAGTAGCAGAGATAATATACCAGTGCTAACAGACAGATGGATGAATAGATGATGGATGGACAACAGACAACAGGCCATCCCATAAGCTCTTCTGGTCTATGACCAGTAGAGCTAACAAAACCCAACAAAAGTACTCACATTTGTCATATGGTTGCTGCAGTCATAGGCCACAGCATGTAGAGGTATGTTGCGTCCAACACCCATCTGGTAAATGTAGTCACATAATAGCTCTGCTGATTGATCAGGCCTGTGAACAAAATGGACACATTGTACTAATGAATCATTGACATTTTATTTTCTGGTGTATAATGCCCACATAAGTGCAATACGCATAGACCCAGATCTTTCACTGCAATCAGCATAGACCCAGATCTTCCACTGCATATAGCTTTCCCTTGTTATAGTGACCTTCATTATAACACAGTTCCAGATATAACACAAGAAGTAAACAAATGAATTCTCTATTTTTCAATATTCATTCCACTGGAAGATTCGCAAAACAATTTAAGTTGTACACCACTGCTACAATCTGAATTTGTCTCTAATTTGTATCTGCTGCTTTGCATTTGGTAACAAGTTATAGTAAATCTGAAATTGCAATCAGAACAAATCAATGTGCCAGATATTAGCTTACACTGAACTGTACATCTATATCATGCCAATCACATATCTGTATTGCTGAGCATGCGGTTAGAGTTAATCTCTCATGTGACAATAAACACTTGCATAATGGATAAAACAAGTCTTAAACTTACCTTTTCTCTCTATCAAGATTAATGATCATAGTCCTCCAACAGAACCTGCTTGCATTATTCCATCACCAGACAGAAAGCAACAGTTTTTCTTTTTTTTGTTGTTGTTGTTCATTCGCATAACGTATGCCCAAAAATAGTGTCCATCAGTCCTCTAATGTCTGACTGACTGCAGGACTACTACTATACAAATTCTGCATGTGTACTGTCAGTACCTAACCTACATAGTACTGTATATACTCGCATACAAGTCAATTCCAACAGCAAAGAACATGGACCCTGATCTACCATTGCATAATTCACAGGCAGATCAAGTTATATGTTGTTTGTTCTACAGATTACTCCTAACAAACTGCACTGACCCATATATGCTGGTGCATTATGCAACAGGAGATCTGGGTCTATGCAGTTTTTTTTGCAGTTGGATTTTATTCATAAGCGAGTATATATGGTAGTTCAATACGACAATCCTACAGTACCCTATATACTCACGTATAAGCTGATACTAACAGCAAACTGTATAGACCCAGATCTAACATCACATAATGCGATGGCAGATCTGGGTCTATGTAGTTTGTAAGGACTAATCAGTTGAACAAACAACATAGACCCTGATCTGCCGGCACATTATGCAATGGCAGATCTGGGTCTATGTAGTTTGCAGTTGGTATTGGCCTATATGTGAGTACATAAGGTATTATTTAGAACATGGTAGTCCTGTTTTTGCACAATTTTTAGATGCTAGTAAGGCCTTTGATAAGGTCAATCATTGGATACTTTTTAATAAAGTACTTGACAATCAAATACCCATTTATATAGTTCCTATCCTAGTTAACTGGTATAGCAAACAGTTGTATTGTGTTTGGGAAGTGCAGTATCCAAATTCTTCCATCAACAAAGGGAGTGAGACAGAGAGGTGTTCTATCATCTGTTTGTTTTAATATATACTTAGCCAATTTAAATTATAAGTCGAGTCAAAGTCAAGTTGGACTATATCTGCCACTAAATAGTTTATTTCTCCACAATTTTAGTTTTGCTGATGATATGTCATTGATAAGCCCTTTTATTGCAGGTTTAAGGAAATTATGAATGATATGTGAAGATACACATTTGAGACTTATATCATAAATAATACATCTATATTAAATCAAATTACCATAACCTTTTTTTCTTAATGGTCATATTCTTGAATATGTCAAACATTATACTTCTTTGGGTCATATTTTAAAATCCAATCTATCAGATGATGAAGATATGATGAGACATTACAAATTTGTGTGTACTTGAACATGATCTTATGTAAAGTAAGAAATTGTTCACTGAACATCAATCCTAGATTAATCAAACTTTATTGCTGCACTATGTACTACACACCTCTGTAGAACAAATTTAGTAATTTGTTATAGCAACAGTCTTTTTTTATTATTAGGCTTTCAAAGATGAAACAGTGCTTCCACAGTGTTTGCAAATTATAATGTATTTAGTTTTGAAGAATTAATAAGAAAGTATGTGTTTCAATGATGACAAGAAAACCCAACAGTAAGAATTTTATCTTGAAATCTCCTTAGAACTATGATATTAATTTTATTTCTTGGATTATTTATTGATAGATGGAGCAAATTACTTTTTAACTATCTTACCTAATTTTCTACTAAACAATAAGAAAAGCATTCTGTACTTGTGTCACTTATTTTTTACAAAAGACACAATTATTTTTTATGTTTAAAATACATGTACATTTTAATTTAGAGGTATGTCACTATATATATGAATCGTGGAGTCTGAAATAAAGAATTCTTATGTCATCGATCAAACACATGATAATTATGGATTTAAGAAAACTAGAATAAGTTTCAATAGAATACAAAAGTCATTTAATAATTTCTGTCACTGATGAGCTACAATAAATTTCTTACACCTTTGTTGGTAAAATAGCATTTTATGTGGTAACTGCATGCTCCATTGTAAAGAACACTGCATTAACAATGATAGACTGTTTTCATCATCTTCCTATTTCCACTGAACAATCAAGTCATGCACAAGTCTCCAGTACATATGATTAGTCATGCACAAGTCTCCAGTACATAAGATTAGTCCTACGCTTTAAGTTTCAGTAAGTTACACAGTTCATCAGATATGACTTAAGATCACTGTTCACTGATTAAGTAATGCTAAGTCATGACACTTTACACTGATTACCTTGGAAGGAGATTCTTCAAGTGGGACAGAGACTCTTTTGCAGAAGTCATTCCTTCTGGTGGACTTAAACTGACCATTTATCAAAAGTTCATTGCTGCCTTTAACAAATTTATGAAGAATATAGAGAATGACTGCTCAAAGTGAGCTTGAGATTTGGTGTTATCACCAGACAGGTTTTGGTGAAATTAATAACAAGGGTTAGTAATTTAGTACAGTTAGTCCTCAATGGCTGCCCTTCATCTTACTGAGACGCCACAGCATAAACCCCTCAGAAACATGAAGCCAGAAATATATATAATAATGGTAAAAAAATTACAGTAAATATTTTGTCTTTTGAAACAAAAACCTAGATGAACTTTTCTGAGAGAAAGAATAGAGTTAGTTTGCCAATATATGACAGCTGATGTCTAGAAAAATACAAGAGGAGCAAAAGCAATTGTGAAGAATTACCATTATGGACTTTTGAAATCTAATCAAAACATCAATTATCTATATAAAAAAAACCAACTACTATGATTGAAGCAAAATATGTAATCTGTAATGTTTACACTATGTGCCTATCATAAGAAGTCAACAAGAGCCCTTTGATGGGACTGACACTCTACTGGCTAATAAGAACATCCAGAAATCCAAGATAAGTCAGTTTCTTCTGTCCTTTTACTCTGCTGAGTATTGAAACCAACTATGTTTTTCCTGAGAAACACCAACATACCAAATTTGGTAACAAAATATTTTCTCATATGTTATATGTTTGAGGTAACATGTTCACATGATACCTGTAAGTGCAGTAAAAGATTCTTGTCATGGCCTTTGACCTTGAACCTAATATTATGAATAGAAGATCCATGATCTTGTCTCAAACGTATCAAAATATAAGTTTGGTGAAATCTATGATTAATATTTATATAAAAAAAAACAACAAAAAAACAGTTACTCAAGTTGTATCATTCAAGGTATTCTTCAGATATATCCACAGACTGGTTTTGATTAAAATTTGTTTGTGTTATCAAGCTCACAAGCCAGTAGAGATAAAACCCTGAGTAAAGACCTTTGACCTTGAACTCAATGTCAGAGTGCTGACTATCAACCTGTTCATTGGAATGCAATTAAATACAAAGTCTGGTCAAAATTCACTTGTATATGTATTAGGCACTTAGTTCATAGGCTCAGTAGAGTACAAAAATGCAAGCAATGACTTTTGATTTGACTCCAATATTAATTAAATGTGGTTTCAAAATTCCTTCACCAAAGTGCAGATATGTTGGTGGAAAGATCTGCACCATTTTCATTTAGAACCAATTTAATACTTCAATTGGTGTTTTAGTGAAAACTCCATGTCAATGCCACCATTCATGCAAAAGGAGTAGTGGTAACAAGATTACTGAGATGGCCACTATAGTGCCATGCTGCAGGTCAGTTCAGCACCATTTTTATTCAAAAATAGCTTTATACTGCTATGTTCTTTGAGTGAAAACCTCATGTTCAAATGACCATCCATTCAGAAGAAGTAGCCATATAAAGATTTTCAGGATGGTCATCAAGACAGTCATCTTGAAGGTTGGATAAGAATAATTTTAATACAGGAACAACTATAAATTGCAAGAAAGAAGTGTTTTGACTATCCGTTCAGGAGATATAGCTGTTAAGATATTTTTCTAATTTTGGGAGATCACACTGGCATCATTTACACATAGGATCAACTACATATTGTGAGAAGTGTTTTAGGGAAAAACCCATGTCAATATGACCATTCCTTAGAAACAAGTAGTGGTAAAAATAGTTTCAAAATGGCAATCATGGCCATCATGTTGATCAGCACCACTTTTATTTATGACCAACTAAATATCATAAAAAGTCTTTGAGTGAAAAAACCATGTTGTCTACATGACCATCTGTTCAGAAGAGGTAGCTATAACAAGATTTTCAAGCAAGATGGCCACAATGGCAGCCACATGAAAGGTCTGATTGGCACCATTTTCATTTGGGAGCAACTGCGTATAATAATAAGTCTTTTAGTGATAACAATAGGTCGCTACAAATGTCCATTCAGGAGAAGTAGCCATAATAAGATTTTCAAGATTACAACAATAGTCATCAAGCTGGTGGTCTAATCAGCACCATTCTCAATTAGGACCAACCAGATATCATAAGAAGTCTTTTAGTGAAAACACCATATCTCTATGACCATCTGTTAAGGAGAAGAACCAATAAAAAGATTTTCAAGACGACCAGCAAGTTACCATTTTGGATGTCTAATTGTCACCATTTTCATTTAGGACCAACTACATATCATTAGATGTCTGTTAGGGGAAACCCCAGGTCAATATGACCATCTGCTCGGGACAAGTAGCAATGACAAGATTTTCAAGATGGACACTATAGTGGTCAAACTCGATTTCCAATTGGGACCATTTTCATTTAGGACCAACCAGACATTATAAGAAGTCTTTTATTGAAAACCCCATGTTGATATAGCCATCCACTTAGGAGAAGTAGCAATAACAAGATTTTCAAGATGGCCACCATGGCAGCCATATTGGATGCCCAAGGAGAACCATTTAAGTTTAGGACAAAACAAACATTATAAGAAGTCTTTTAATGAAAACCCCAGGTCACAATCGCTATATGTTTAGGAATAGTATCAATAACAAGATTTGGTGACCATACTGGGGGTCAGATCAACACCATTGTCATTTAGTACCAACTAGACATCATAAGTATTTTAGTGAAAACTCCATGTTGATACAACCTTTATTTGGTTCTTAATGGCACTTTGACCACATTATTGGCTATATCATGCCAGGAAATGGGAGCTAAATGCCTTTCCCAAGGACATACCAAAGCAGCCAATGAGGGCTGGCATGGACAAATATTGAACCAAATACAATCATCTGTTCAGGAAAAGTGACAATAACAAGATTTTCAAGATGGCCACAATGGTGGCCATGTTGGATTTTTTATCATTACCATTTTCATTTTGAACCAACAAGACATCATAAGAAGTCTCTTAGTGAAAAACCAATGTTGATATGACCATCCATTCAGGAGGAAGAGGAGTGATAACAATACTCTCAAGATGGCCCATGTTGTGGCCATACTGTATGTCAGATCAGCACCATTTTCATTTTGATCCAACTAGACATCATTAGAAGTCTTTTAGTGAAAACATCATTGTTCAGGACGAGGAGTTATAAAAAGATTCTCAAGAAGGACACCATGCAGCCACACTGGATGTCAGATTGGCACCATTCTCATTTAATACCAACTAGACATCATAAGAAGTCTTTTAGTGAAAACCCCATTTCAAAATGGTGATCAGTTCAGGAGGAGCAGCGATAAACAAGATTTTCAAGATGGATGTCTGAGGGGCACCATTTCATTCTAGACCAACTAGACCTTAGGATGAATATGTGTGTAGGGTTTCATGACAATCCTCCCAGTAGTTTAAGAGGAGTATAGATAACAAACTTACGCTAATGGACGGATAAAGGATACAGGTAACTGCATAAGCTTTTCTGGTCTATGACCAGTAGACCTGAAAACACCTGATGCAAAAGAAGACCACAGTAAGGCATGGAAGGAATCAGACTTTTTGCCTCAATAATGTGTTTGCATATATGTGTAAGCTAGTGCAGAATAAGATAAGAAAAACAATGACGATTCTGCTTGCTTATCCTCCCGACACATAATAGCTATAATTGAAATAAAACATGCCTTTTGTTTCCTGGGTTGAATTAAAGAATAGCTGCTTGCTAGTACAACCTTAGAATAATCTTTACTCTTCTGTATTTCAGCATCTAGAATGTTGTTCTATATCAATAACTATATGAAAAAGTTTAAAATCATGTTTTAGAATAGAGTGTGAATAATTGGAAGGTATGTAATCAATTTTTTTTACAAAGGTTGACCTTGTTTCCATATATTAACCATCATGAGAAAAATTCATGAATGTCTACTTTATATTTATTTTTATATCTGATGATATGTACTACACGAATATTGATGGTGAATTCATTGACTTATTTTTTCAATAAATTCAAATATATGTTAGGAAAGGAGTAACAGTAGAACATCTCAACTGAATATTTGATGCAACATCCATGCCCATCAATCAGATCCTCTCTGTCTACTGATGAATCAAGGCTCATTGTTTATAAATTACTAATTCTTATTTACAATTTACGTCGGAACTTATACAAAGACATCAAAAGGTGCAGCTTGTGCATTAGAAAATCTCAGTCTGACCAAGTGAATTACCATCAGTTTATTGACCAGGGTCTTACAAAAAAGAAAAATGGCAACAATTATTTATATCATCAAAAAAACAGTTTGACACCTATACATAATAACTGCAATGAGCTGACTTGATTGTTTTAGTCCTAATTAAATACGTACACACTGCCCAGTATAATGACGATGGAATCAATGTCTTCCAGTTTATACACATGCTTCATGGCTTTGAGAAGATTGCAACCTCCTTTGGGAGACATCCTCATCACAAATTCCTTTGCTTCTTCAATGCTGAAAAAATATGAATAAATGTGAATATATTTATAAAAGATAAAAGAATTTAATTATTTATAAGCTTGTTTCCATTATTTACAGAAAATGTTATCATGGATCAATTTTGCTGTTAGCTTTTGGGACCCGAGTCCTACCTATGGTATAAGCTGTAACTTTTAATATTGTAAAAACAATACAGCTAACTAACTACAAATCAAGCTTGCCTTAACAGTTGCCTTTATTTAGTAGTCACCTTCTTTCAATGGCCATTCCCATTTCCACCCCCTACGCCAATAAAATTTCCTCTATAAAAGTCATGTATAAAATGGTCACCTGCTCTCTGCGGTTAACAGCCATGTGTTTCTCAACCTAAAGATGGCATCTTGCTCTTTAAGGTGGTCACTCATGCATAGAGATCATGCCAATGAAGTGTTTGTTTTCCTGAGAAAAGCATTATTAAAGTAAAGATATGTCATGGTGACTGATGTGTAAACATGCCTTATTTTATATTCACTGTAATTAAGCCAATCTGTCAGTGTAACTTTAAATTGGCTAATCTCTTCATTGTTATTTTAAGAATAAGAATCAAGCCTCAATATTGCTTAGAAATTCATTGCTGGGATAAATACTCAATGTAAATAATCGTCATTCATATAGCCCCCCTCCCCCCCTTTATGATTGGGAGGCAGGGGTGGGGGGGTGCACTGATGACTGTACTAAATGTATTTGTTAGAAAAGATTAAGAGAGAAAACTAATTTTATCCTAAATTTGCTTTATTTTATCAAATTTGACATATTCAACAATTTCTTCAAGTTTACTGCATACTAACAGTTTGGTGATCAAGATAATGGTAAGCTCTTCCTACATATTTTTAATAACGCAAAACATCAAATTCAAACACTGCTCATTTCTGTTAGATATGGGGATTGTAATCATTATAAGTACACAAAAAAAACAACAACAAAAACCAGCTAAAGTAATTTAAAATTATTGAAAAATCTGCATAAATCCATATATGCAAAATGCATTGAGGTCCTAGAAATGGTGGTCACAATGTACACACCAGAATTCTTTAAATATCGATCCATATCTGAGATGAAAATGTTAACAGGCATTTAATCAGTACGATATTCTTTTTAATCTAAGAATAGATAATGGACCAACACTACAGTCACTATTCCATAAATGATATTCTTCTGCTTCAAATTTTCAAGGAATGCTATGCCAAATTCTGCAAGAATACAGAACTGAGGATGAAAACTTGTGTACATTTTACATTACATATATGATAGGAACAGTGTTTCAATTTAAAAGGCATCACAAGTCTTTGAACAAATGTGACCTGCCAATCATTGGGTCAACACTTTCTATATTTGGCCCAGGTCTGTTACTATGGAGACATCCGATGCCATCTGCAATATATAAGTGGCTAGCTACCTCCTTACCATATATTTTACCAAAATTGTACGACATAAAATCAGATTGTGAAAGCTTGAAACCCTTTTCCACCAGAATTTATGAATGATAAATTTATACAGTGAATTCTTTAAATGGGAAATCATGCCAATTGCCTGAAATAATAATAATAATAATAATAATAATAATAAGAATAATAATAATAATAATAATAATAATAAGGGTATTTGGTGACTGGTATTTGTTCAAGAACCAAGTTTGAACAGTGAACCTGCATTCAGATGTCACTTGTGTACAAAGACCAGTTTGGCTTTTTCCCATGGATGACTGCTATTGATAGGTTTGACTGTACATGAAACAATTCATTTATTGCTAAAGGTTTGAATACCAAATTATTTATGTGTAACTGCTTACATTGTGCCATAACTGTTATTTGTATTCAAAAATATGCCTGCTGATTTAATTTGTCTGTGCTGAGTGATTTATACACAATCATACAAATGACTTCTAAGAATGGATGTACTGATATTCAGATGGATGGACCAGACCAAATCTCTATGCTCACCCGGATCCAACCCAATACAAAGAGCAGGACCATAAAAACCCTTTCATGACAAAGTCCTAATTATTATCTTTATGTACAGATTATATCAATAACTTCATGTAATAAAAATAAAGTGTATGACACTGTTTTGTTTCTGGTGACTATGAAAAAACAAATGAAATGAACTGTGCATACAAATCCACTCAATGTCCATCTTATTCATATGTGGGGAAGAAAAAAACCAACATAGAGAATAATTGTAATACTCACATTCTACAGTTGACATCCCTCACACAGGGCCACAAGGGGTCAATGTCTGTTCCAAAAGAGACAAGGTACATACCTTTCTTTTGAGAGACCTGCTCGTCAATTAAATGCTGTAAAGTGAAAATCACTACATATGTTAATAAGTGACAAAGGAAAAGTTAACACTTCAAACAGATGATATATAAATTGACCTATCATGAGCCATCAATCACTTACAGCTTATCAGCGATCCCACTGGAATGTGTACCAATAAAATTACTAACAAACATTGAATCAAATTATAATCTCCTATTAAATATTGGCTGGATTTGGATCAGAGACCAAGGCAGTTTTCATGAAATACAAATTCATATGATGGTAACTATTTTTCACTAAATTTAGGAGACATTAACAACAGTGTTGTCAATATATGTTAACTTTATCAGAAATCTGATTTTAAATATGTATGCTAATGAATAGGATGAGTAAATTGGTAACATTTTGTGTTTTATTCTTTTATGCTGATATCCAACATATTAAAACATTTTTACCAGCCTTTGTAAGAAGCATTTGGATTGGTTAAAATCAAATCATGTGACACAGTAAAATAAAAGTTATTAGTTCATAACACCAGCAAGGAACTACTTTCACTACAGGTTTTTCCAGGTTTCTATATTTGGCCTGATAGCCACATAATGCTCTTATTATGAACAGCTAAATTCACAGGAAAGCTTATGTAGACTGTTGATTTAAAGATCTCCCAAAATGATGCATTTTTGTAAAAATGTAAACTTGTGTGGTTTCTAGATTCCCATAATGACATAATGATGTGTATTTATATGCCCTTCTTGTGTACTTTGACAATATTTGTAAACAATGATTAAAATATAGTTCTGTTATTTATTTCATTATTATTTTTTTAAACTATTTTTAATTATAAGAATTTACCATAATAGTTTACTGGATTCATGAAGTCATGAAATTTCAAAATTAATTACACACTATGTATAAACAGCCTTCACTTACAACCATTCATGTAGTGTGTAATCAATTTTCAAGCTTCATGACTTCAAGAATTCTGTAAAATATGAAGATTAATTGTTAAGCAATAATGTTGACTAAATTTGCACTCTTCATTAGCTCTAATATTTTGTTTGTGGATTCTTGTCTTCCGAAACATTTTCATAAAGACAGTCCTAAGAAACATTGTCATAAAGACATTTCTCAGAAAATTTATCATAAAGACAGTACTCAGAAACATTATCATAAGACAGTACTCAGAAACATTGTCATAAAGACAGTACTAAGAAACATTGTCATAAAGACAGCACTCAGAAACATTGTCATAAAGACAGTACTCAGAAACATTATCATAAAGACAGTACTCAGAAACATCGTCATAAAGACAGTACTCAGAAACATTGTCATAAAGACTACTCAGAAACATTATCATAAAGACAGTACTCAGAAACATCGTCATAAAGACAGTACTCAGAAACATTATCATAAAGACAGTACTCAGAAACATTATCATAAAGACAGTACTCAGAAACATAAGCATAAGGACAGTACTCAGAAACATTGTCATAAAGACAGTGCTCAGAAACATTATCATAAAGACAGTACTCAGAAACATTGTCATAAAGACAGTACTCAGAAACATTGTCATAAAGACAGTACTCAGAAACATTATCATAAAGACAGTACTCAGAAACATCATCATAAAGACAGTACTCAGAAAGATTGTCATAAAGACAGTACTCAGAAACATTGTCATAAAGACTACTCAGAAACATTGTCATATAGAGAGTATTCAGAAACATTGTCATAAAGAAAAGACAGTAAGTAAAAGTCATGTGATTATACATTTAATAATATTAAGGTCTTATTCTTGCTGAAATATTTCAAACTATCAATTTTCTTGAGGCTTATCTTTAAAAAAAAAATAACAACTTTAAAGATTACCATTCATACTCGCTTTTAAGTCAAGCCCAACTGCAAACTGCACAGACCCAGATCTGACATTGCATAATATGCCAGCAGATCTGGGTATCTGCTGTTTGCCAGGAGTGATCAGTAGAACATACAACACAGACCCTGATCTGCCAGCACATTATGCAACAGCAGATCAGGGTTTATGGATCTATGTTGTTTGCAGCTGGACTTGACTTACATGCAAATATATAGAGTAAGTGTTTTGAATTCCAAAATGAACTGTGTAATAACTGATAATAAAGTTTAAGAAATGTATTAGTAGGTGTTATGGGATTCACATATTCATGTACATGCAGTTACTGAGAGCTTTATTTAAGTTTTGAAAACTGCAGCCCAGAGTCAAATTTCTGCAATAACAGAAAGTCTAAAGACCAAATGTAAATAACTGAGAGTTTATGAGTAAATAACTGAGAGTCTATGACTAGAAACTGGAAGGCCTGGAGCAGGGACTTGCAATACAGAAAGCTTTAAGTAAAAACTGCTGCTGGTTTAATCTATTATGATACTGCAAAATTGGCATTTTCAGAATGTCAATTCCCTTCTGTGCCCCCCCCCCCCCCTTAACAGATTTTTTTTTTTAGGGTGGGGTACATAAATAGCAGTATGGGCAATTTTTGTTGCGACTGTAATGGATCACTGAAATATAGCTCTTGAATGATTGGAATCATATACATTTGAAGGGAGTCTACTAGAGATAAATGGAGGTTAGCTGCTCTGGCTGAATGTAGCTCTGAAAAGAAGACCAATATGAAATTTGTCACACCTTAATGGACACTGGCATTTTTCCACATTAATTTTGAAATGAGACATCAGGGTCCATCACTTTCGGGGGAAGGGAACTCATTCGCACACTACTGCTGCAGAAGGTGTCTGTGAACCATGAGTTGTCTGGTCCCTATTTAAGAAGTTTTACTCATGAGTGAAGCTATATGAAACAAAGACCCAGTCTATTCATTCTCTAGTTCATTAGCACCATAAGCAACAAACAAAAGTTCCATGTGAGTTTCCTCTGGGGAAACAATTTCCAGACTGTATTGCTAAGGCTAAGAATTCTGCATGATAATCTAGGGACAAGGCCAACTGACATTAAGCCTGGGGTCCATTTTCAGTCCTTGGGGACCATTAAAATTATTCTTAAATGAAAGTTAACTTACAAGAAGAGATTCCTGAAATGCAGTCAATCTCCCAAAGCCTGTGTTGGCATCTGATGAATCAGCAAGTATCACGAGTCTTTTGCCATGAATATTTCCAAACACCTGCATTTAAAATATAAAGTTACCAGTATATATCAACCATTAGCCCTGTAGATGGATATAGGTCTTTGATTCTAAAATCTATGTTGCAGAATAGTTATGTTGGAAGTATTCGGAAATGAATTTTTAAATATTATAGAGCAATATACATCACCTTTCTCATCAAATAATTGTGAAAATACAGTATATACTCACTTATAGGTCAAGTCCAACTGCAAACTGCACAGACCTAGATCTGCCATCACATAATGTGCTGGCAGATCTGGGTCTATACAGTTTTGTTAGAAGTAAGCAGTAGAACAAACAACACATACCCAGATCTGCCGATGCATTATGTGATGGCAGATGAAGGTCTATGTTGTTTGCAGTTGGTCTCGACTTGCAAGCAAGTACATACGGTATGTGTGCATGTGTTATTCTACACTATATTCATTTACTTGGTATATCAAAATTATAGTGGGATCTCCTCTGATGAAGCCAACACTTCTGCTATGAAAAGATGGCCTTAAAAAAAGGCATGGTCTCTGGTGAGGGTGACAAAAAAGTAACCCTGCACTACAATGAGGCAGAATATGGTAGTGTCTCATCAGGGGGACTAGCCCCTTTTGAGAGGGCCTTATAAGAGGGGAACAACTGTATATTTTATTAAAGCAAATAAAAAGTTAAAAAAATCTGATGATCTACAAAAAAAAATACAAAAGCAAAGTTAATGTACATACTATATATACTCACTTATAAGTCAAGTCCAACTGCAAACAACATAGACCCTGATCTGTCATAGGATAATTTGCTGGCAGACCAGGATCTATGTTGTTTGTTCTTCTGATTACTCCTAACAAACTGCATAGACCCATGTCTGCTGGCATATTATGCGACAGAAGATCTGGGTCTGTGCAGTTTGCAGCTGACTGGCATATTATGCAACAGAAGATCTGGGTCTGTGTAGTTTGCAGCTGGACTCAACTTAGAAGCGAGTATATATGGTACCATCCTTTGACAACATGGATTTATTTTTGAGTCAAAGGAATATTTTGGTAAAAGTGTTCTTTGAATTGGGACTTACCAAGTAGAGTAAGACCTAGCTAATAAGACCACCCACTAAACTATGGTCTTTACACTGAGTTGATCTCATTAATGAGGTTCACTAAATATTTAAAGTATAATTCATTTCTTTGAATTTTCTATCATTTTAGAAGGATGGTTTTAAAACCAAGGTGTTGGTAAAGAGGGGTTTAGCAGGATGGTTTTAAAACTAGGGTGCTTGTAAGGAGGGGTTTAGCAGGATGGTTTTAAAACCAAGGTGTTTGTAAGGAGGGGTTTAGCAGGATGGTTTTAAAACCAAGGTGTTGGTGAAGAGGGGTTTAGCAGGGTGGTTTTAAAACCAAGGTGTTTGTCAGGAGGGGTTTAGCAGGGTGGTTTTAAAACTAGGGTGTTTGTCAGGAGGGGTTTAGCAGGGTGGTTTTAAAACTAGAGTGTTTGTCAGGAGGGGTTTAGCAAGATGGTTTTAAAACTAGGGAGTTTGTAAGGAGGGGTTTAGCAGGATGGTTTTAAAACTAGGGTGTTTGTCAGGAGGGGTTTAGCAGGGTGGTTTAAAACTAGGGTGCTTGTCAGGAGGGGTTTAGCAGGGTGGTTTTAAAACTAGGGAGTTTGTAAGGAGGGGTTTAGCAGGATGGTTTTAAAACTAGGGTGTTTGTCAGGAGGAGTTTAGCAAGATGGTTTTAAAACTAGGGTGTTTGTCAGGAGGGGTTTAGCAGGATGGTTTTAAAACTAGGGAGTTTGTAAGGAGGGGTTTAGCAGGATGGTTTTAAAACTAGGGTGTTTGTCAGGAGGGGTTTAGCAAGATGGTTTCAAAACTGGGGTGTTTGTCAGGAGGGGTTTAGCAGGATGGTTTTAAAACCAAGGTGTTTGTCAGGAGGGGTTTAGCAGATGGTTTTAAAACTAGGGTGTTTGTCAGGAGGGGTTTAGCAGGGTGGTTTTAAAACTAGGGTGTTTGTCAGGAGGGGTTTAGCAGGGTGGTTTTAAAACTAGGGTGTTTGTCAGGAGTGGTTTAGCAGGGTGGTTTTAAAACTAGGGTGTTTGTAAGGAGGGGTTTAGCAGGGTGGTTTTAAAACTAGGGTGTTTGTCAGGAGGGGTTTAGCAAGGTGGTTTTAAAACCAAGGTGTTGGTAAAGAGTGGTTTAGCAGGATGGTTTTAAAACTAAGGTGTTGGTAAAGAGGGGTTTAGCAGGATGGTTTTAAAACTAGGGTGCTTGTAAGGAGGGGTTTAGCAGGGTGGTTTTAAAACCAAGGTGTTGGTAAAGAGGGGTTTAGCAGGATGGTTTTAAAACTAGGGTGTTTGTAAGGAGGGGTTTAGCAGGATGGTTTTAAAACCAAGGTGTTTGTAAGGAGGGGTTTAGCAGGATGGTTTTAAAACGAAGGTGTTTGTAAGGAGGGGTTTAGCAGGATGGTTTTAAAACCAAGGTGTTTGTCAGGAGGGGTTTAGCAGGGTGGTTTTAAAACTAGGGTGTTTGTAAGGAGGGGTTTAGCAGGATGGTTTTAAAACTAGGGTGTTTGTAAGAAGGGGTTTCACTGTACATTCATATTGTGAATTCACTTTATATTTTAGGGTAAAAAATTGAATGGCTATGCAGTGATTGCTACAAACAACAAATTTAAATGCCCAGCATAAAAAGTTATTGCCAATAATGACATTTCTGTCAATGGCATATCCAAGAAAAATGACATTCACAAAATACATGAGTTCACAGTTTCTATGAGCATTTAGAAGCATGCATCTTGGGCTCACCCTTTTGCTGCCTTGCAGAAGCCATTTTATTCTCTTGGTGTACATCTCTATTGCTCTGAAAAAAGTAATACTGAACCAATTAGTAACTAATATAAGAAAGCATATGTATAGCTTAATAGTTATTCTGTCAAGCTTTATACTGGTTTACTGGTATTTCTGTTGTAAGTGAGATTTATGAAAGTATGAAAGATTTCTTCAGAGGCAACAAATATATAAGTAATGAAAATCTGAGAAAGGTCTCACAATATCCCAAAGGGTTATCAAGGTGGACAGTGGACGTAGCTAGGACCTGGTTGCAGTGCTCTCACACTGGCCTCTTGTCAAAAGAAACTATGCTGTGGAATCTGGGAGTATGCTTTTTAGAGTAAGTTTGGCTCCAATGTGCACTCACAAGAGTACTTGGGTCTGCCAACCTATCTCCCCTTGTGGTAGTCAAATCAAATGTGCATCCATCTTTCCATTGAAAATGGTTATTTTGAAGATGCCCACAATATTCATAAATTCATTAAAAAAATTAATACAATCTATTTTGCATAATTATAAAAAGTAGCAGTTAAGTAAAACATTACAATTTTGTTTTCCCTCTCTTGAACATAACAGAATAAATTCCCAAAGTTAACTGTAAAAAAAACATAAAAATAACACAAATACTGACACAAAAACACTGAAATACTTGCTTGTAAATTTTCTGAAATATTCTGAATACAGAATCAGAAATAGGTAAATACATCTTGAAATCTGCAGCAATCTTGGAGTGCACATGCTGTTTTCAATTATTTACCCCTTCATCCATCCCCATCCCAGTCCCTTCCATGAGGAAAGGATAAGAATTTGAACATTAAGGTGACTCAATAATTTATCCCCATCATACAGTTCAAGATCTCTATCTTAAATCACAGTTATTCTATAAATAAGCTAAGAATATTTACACAGAAATGGTATGACAAAAGATCTATACCACCTACCTCACCCTATTCCACCTAGACGATAGAGGTGTACAATAGGTGTGCTATCATTTACCTATAAATGTACATAAAATACTGACAGAACATCAGGTGCTTTTTCTCAGATAATGTAAGAGAAATTGTGCAACATAATTACACTATACATATATGTACACACTTAAAGGCATGCACTGCGAGACAGGATCACTGTCTGCATATTTACTTACAAAAAGCAAGAGCGGGGAGGGAAGTTCCATAGGGGACAAATATAGACACTGAAATCTAAAATATAACTTACAAGTTAAGTTTATATTCAAATTCATTGACATCATATGCATCAAACTGGATATGCTGTGAAGCTTTTCCTGTCCGGTGGTCTGGTTCTAGTCTGAAACAAGGAATAATAAGGAAAAGCTAAGCATTACATACTTTGGAATGATGGTAACACTGATAAAGAACTGCCAATCAAACAAGAACAGGTCAGTCTGCCTTTATGCTAATTTTGCTTTCACATAGAGAATCAATTGAGAATTTTAAGTATATTTTGTCAATATTCAAACCATTCAAGATGTCCCTATGAATTTTGGTACACATATTAGACTAGTGGTCCAGATGCACCTTTTGCTATATACAATTGTTCAGTTTCAATATTTTACATATATCTTGTCAAAACTTCCAAAAATCATGGTGGTCAGTACATGTAGTTAGCATGTATGACTGACAACAAGAAGGTCACAGGTTCAAATCCTACCATTGAATCGGCCTGGGTTGGATACCATGATGTGTCTCTGGGCAAGTCATGTGTTGCTGTGCCTTAAAAACAGCAAACAATAACATTGGATCAGCCTGGGTTGGATACCACAGTGAGACGTAGAGCTCCTTTTGACTAACTATCCAGCAGATCAAGGTCAAGGTTGTTGCTCTACTTTTGATTTCAATTAATGAAGATCACTTGTGAAATGTTGGAGTATTTAACTTTTTGAAATTATATATTTATATTATTTTTTACATTTTCACATGCCTAAGGCTCAAACCAACCCAAAATTAGTAAAATATTTACAGGTTTATGTGGATTTTTTGGATATCTGGATTAATGACAGTAATTAAATTTGGAACTGTTTCAGGAGAAAAGAATACTGAGTCATTGTTTTCATTTTTTAAAATAAAATCTAACAATACAAAATATATATTTAATTTTTGATTAATGGCATTTAATATATGAAATGCCACAAAATAATCCATATACATGTAATAACATAAAAACAACAAATATTTCAGACATTTTAACATGACATGCAATTGTAATGTAAAGGTATTTAGTGGCTTTGGATAGTTTTTGCTGGACAATGAGAGTAAGGGGTCTTACCAAAGGATGCAATGCAGCAAAAATTAATTCACAAGACTGCATACACTTCATTGTTTTCCAACTAACATTATCCATAATTTATTTCACCTACTTAGAGTGTTACTTGTTATATTTCTATTTTATAGTGTTCTTCAGTTTAAAATTACAAATTATTCAAATTAATTCTAAGGTGTATTATTTTGCTAAATAATAACTTGTTTACTGAAATTTATGAATCCTGTATTCTAACATTATTTTTTAAAATCTGTTGTAAAAAAAGGTTCTGCAATGGGAAAAACTCAACATAACAACAAACATGTAATTCTCAACAGTCCTCATCAAAGGTTCAATAGGCAAACTGTCCAAAACAGTGTTTTGCTACTTTTAGTAATGGTGGCATTATCTGATGGTGGATCAGAATCATCTGTATAAATCTGAAAATCCTCTGTGCCAAGATGCTTTCTGTCAAATTTACTCAAATTCTGTTGAGCAGTTTTTGAGAAGAAGCCATTAAAAGGTTTCTCTATTTTTAGCAACAGTGGCCATATTTGATGGCAGATCAGCATCATTTGTACAAACTGAAAAGCCTTCATGCCAAAATGCTTCTGTCAAGTTTGGTGAAATTCTATTGAGCAGTTTTGGAGAAGAAGTCATTTAAAGGTTTTAGTAACGATCATGCACCACATGGTCATATCTGATGGCAGATCAGTATCATCTGTACAAATTTGAAAGGTCTTCATGCCAGGATGCTTTCTGTCAAGTTTGGTCAAATTCTAGTCTGTACTTTTGGAGAAGAAGTCATTTAAAGGTTTTTCTATAAAAAATTTATATTGGCTTTTCTATTATGAGTAACAGTGGCCATATTTGAAGACAGATTGGCATCATTTGTAAAAAATTTTAAAGATCTTCCTGCCAGGATGCTTTCTTTTATATTTGATCAAATTGTTTTACTTGGTTTTGGAGAATAAGTCATGTAAAGGGTTGCTAATATTTTTAGCAATTGTGGCTATATTTTATGGTAGATCAGCATTGTTTGTGTAAATTTTAAAGTTCTTCATACCAAGATGGTCTGTTCCAGATTTAGTCAAATTGGGTTAAGTGGTTTTTGAGAAGTTTAAAATAGTAATTGTTGACAGTCACATGATGGACAATGCACATGGTACAATGGATGCACTCACTGGTCATACTATAAACTCATATGGCCTTATGGCCAGGTGGGCTAAAACAGCTGGCAAGTAATTTCATGCACTGTACTATGTGTATACAAGGTTTCAATATGGAATTACTAGAAATGAATCTCTTAACATTCCACAAGTGCTATAAACAATAATCTAACATACCACATCTGATAAAAATGTTATCAGAAATAAGGTCTCTAGAGTGGTAACAAACCCAGCCAATCCGATGCAATATCACCTCATTAATATGAATGTTGTTCACAATCAAACTTGTCTGATATCTTGATGATACAAGCTTGCATTAGAAGTATGATTAAAAAAACCCAGAAATATGGCATCTTTGGACTGATCACAAGCTCCACCAATCTGATGCAAGACCACCTCATATGTCACTCATAATTTAACACATCTGATCTTGATCATATAAGCCATACATTCTACCAGCAGTAGGATAAAAATACCGTTTTATAGTTCAAATCTACCACTTTTGAAAATTAAACATTTTTAAAATACATTATAAGAAAAAAACAGTATTTTTACGTATTCTATCCAAAGAAACCAGTCATAACCAGTCTACAGGGGACCAGAACATGCTAAGTGATTACTAATCCGCTTAATCATTGTTACACAATGGCTGACACATGTACACAACAAGCTGTAAATTGATTGCCTTACTGTTGTAACTTGGAGAGTTAAAAGCCAAAGGCAGGATATTTATTTAGGTGTTATAAGTAATAATGGGATCAAAGGTGGTCCATGATGGCTTGTGAGTCTTTGAATTAAAAACTGGCCAACCTTTCGTGGAGGTGAGATAAAAAAGAGACATCGACCAAAAATGATTTTAAATTCACATTAAGTCAACTTCAAAACAAATTTTCCCACTTTACAACCCATATTTCTTTTGTCTACTTCCTCTTTCAGTGTCATTTGGATTGAAACTATCATTTCAAATCAAATACATGTATACTTGAGCAAACAAATTTTCCACCTACCTTCCAATCTTTCCTTTGTCTATCAGATCTTTTAGTGTCAGTTTCATGTATTCAACACTATGGATTTTAAGCCATTCTTCAGAAGTCTGATATTCCGCATTGATGGCTGCTTCAGCATGACTGAGACGCTACAATGGGGAAAAAATCCATATTATAAAAATCATTGGCACAACAGGTATCATGTATATATAGTATAGATTTCTCATAATCTCAAGTATATACTTTTTTTAGGTTAATAATGTTTTTAAAAATGGTACAGTGAAATATTTATAATCCACACAAGCTTTGGCCTATAACAGTGCCGTCGCAAGTTTGCACTGGACATAATGGAGTCACGGGCAAAGGTCACCTGTAGCGCCCTTCACCCTCAGAAAAAACACAGCAAACTGTTAATTTTTTTAATGTATTAATAGTTATGAAAATAATAACTAAACATAGGTATTTTAATGAAAAAGCTGTAGGTTTATTTAAGAAAAATACAGAATACGAAGAACATCCTCAGAGAAATGGTGCCACTTACGATGGCCCTGTCTATAAAATATGTTCTGTTTAGAATATACAGAAAGTCTCATAAAAAGGTTAATTTTGGGGACTTAATGGTTAGGACTATAATGCTTGTTCAGATTTGATAAGTGGCAGTAGCCGATGTTCACATTGGCCAGTCTCACTGCAGGCTCGCCACTGGCAGCTAAAAAGTGGTGTGGTCATCAAAGTGTTATGCTGGATTGGTGGATGGAGGGTGAAAGGGCTTTTCCCCACTTTAAATACAGTTCTTTAGTGAAACACAGAATGCAGCATCTGATACAGGTAGCATTTTTCATCTCATTTTTATTTCATGGAGTCCTTTCGACATATATAATAATAATAATAATAATAATAATAATAATAATAATAATAATAATAATAGTAATAATAATAATAGTAACAAATAATAATAAAATCTCTTTCTTATCAGATATCATCACTAAACTTTAGATAGGCCTTAAGTTTGACATTGATATCCCTGATACATTTTTTAGAAGGAGGTATTCTTTCTTTGTTCTGTTATTTTCTAGTTTTCACATGTGCATGCACTTTTCATATCAAAATGTATGTACATCAATTTAAACAAGAGACTCCCGTATCATCTAGTCCATCTTTTATTTTAACAAGAAAGTAAAATAATTTTAACATTGATTTAAATACTGTGAGTATGGTATATACTTGCATATAAGTTGAGTCCAACTGCAAACAACATACGCCCTGATCTGCTGGTGGATTATGCTATGGCAGATCAGGGTCTATATTATTTGTTCTACTAATTATTCCTAACAAACGGCATAGATCCAGATTTTCCTGCACATCATGTGATGGCCAATCTGGGTCTGTGAGGTTTGCAGTTGGATTCACCTTCTAATTGCATATATACAGTATCATCTGACACATTGAATCACAAAACATTTAAGAAACTAAAGTGTTCGATCAGTTGTAGTTTGAATTATCAATAAAAAAAAAAAACAAGGGGCGAGTAATATTCAGGCAGATATTCCATTCATTTTTCATTTTTGGAAGTGCTGGACTTTCTTAGTTGGAATTTTGCAAGTCTCATACCTCAAGCCTGGAAGTTCCATCATTGCACTTACTTGAAACACATAAGTATCAAAACTTTAATATTATTGAGCAAAATTAAAGAATATAATACTAATATATTCTAAAAGCATGTAAAGATACATTTTGTTTAGATTTTTGTGTTTGCAATTGTTATTTGCTTGTGTCATAACTTAACCAAAAATTTCATTGTATAACATTTAAAAACTGTATCCTTTTTCCTATGTTTAAGATCTACTTAGAATAACACTTTACTAATAAAGTGACTATTAGTATATATATCCTTTGAAGTCAGCTACCCATTAAGGTTGGTTGGTACATTGGTTGTTATGGGTTTAACACCATTTTTCAGCACATGATAGGCTATACATGGTGGCCAGTATATTTGGTGGAGGAAGAACCCGAGAAAACCCCGGGAAGAAGCACCAACCCACAGGAAACTACTGGCAAGCTTTCCCACATACCCACGTTGGCCAAGCCCAAGATTCGAACCAAAGCGGACAGCGGTGAGATGTCAGTGATCTGTAAAGACGAGCGCCTTGGACCACTCGGCCACCCGTGGCCCCCATTAAGGTTGTAAAATACACATCTTTTGTTGTTGTTAGCATTCAGTATTAGCCACACTGTCACTTTAAGTTCTGAGGTTCATTACACATGTACTCTAAGCAAGAACCTTGCAGCAATCCTTTTGAAGGCAAGTGGCATTAGATAGGCTGCCAGAGAATGAATGTATTGTTTACAGACAATCCTTTTGAAGGATTAGTGGCATTAGATACCGTATATACTTGCATATAACCCGATACCAACTGCAAAGTGCATAGACCCAGATCTGCTGTTGCATAATGTGCCAGCAGATCTGGGTCTATACAGTTTATAAGGACTAATCAGTAGAACAAACAACATAGACCCTGATCTGCTTGCGCATTATGTGATGGCAGATCAGGGATTATGTTGTTTGCATTTGGACCTGACTTATGAGAAAATATGGTAGGTTGCTTGTAAATGAATGTAATGTTTATAAACAATCATTTTGAAGGCTAGACTCATTAGTTACACTGGCTGGGAATGAATGTAATATTTACAGACAAATTGCTGAGATATACCTATATCAATGACTAACACCTTAGATTCAGTTATTACATAACCAGTGTCCACACAAGGCTGACATGGTAATTGTGACGAGGCAGAAAATGACACACGAGTCAGCACAGTTTTCTTTTCTGTATATTGTAAATCAATTAAATGGCACAATTAACTGGCTCATTTGGCAGAGATAAATTGCATTTCAGAACAGTTGGGACAACAGAGGTATATTATTTGGGCATATAGGTACCAGAAACGGAATTAAGTTTGAAATGCCTGGGCTCCCATTTAAACAGAGATGTTGATCCCTACTGGTTGTATTTCTGATTAATGTTGCTACTAGAAAGCTCTGGATCATATTGGATAATTCCTGTTATCTGATACTGAACACAATTAATGTTGTGATCCAGTTGTTTAAAGTGTTTAGACACTGGGGTCTCTCTCTTATTATGGCTGTCCCTTAAGTGTCCTTTTATTCTCACTTGGACTTCCCTTTTGGTCTCACCTACATTTGTTTGCCAAAGAGATGGCAGGTGAGTAAGCAAATAACATTACATGTAGTATAATGACCTCTTAACTTTGAAGTATATTTGAGGTTTGCAAATGTGCTTCTAAATATTTTAGATATATCCATTTTCATGCAAAAGGTGCAATTAACGGTCTCGCAATCTAGTACTTTGTTTGCGAACATTTTACATGTAAAACCGGTGTGTTTACTTGAAAACTTACCTCTTATAATTTGACTTCTTAATTTAGAAGCAATTCTCTGGGCAAAAATGGGTGGATTTTGTAATGTATCTGGCAGAGTCAGATTGACAATTGGCCAGAGAGATTTCTTTACACAATGGAGAAAATAATTATCTTTGTCATATGAAAGGATAGTCAGTATTGCACTACTTATTACAGTGTAGTACCGGTTTTCATAGGGCTAATATACTCTGAATTGAGAGAAAATATTTGGGTTTATTTGTAGATAGAATGTACTGGCTAATGACGTTAATATGGAGCTTCCAAATCATCAAGTAGATTGAGTGAGCAATTGTCTCTTAGAGACTTTCTTGCCTTTTGAAAGGTTATTATCACACATTGTTGAGTGTATGGGTAAAAGAACGGCTGCTTAGTTTTTTTAAGGTTTCAGAAGCATAGTTTTCCAGGAGGATACGAATTCAGGGCGATTTGTAAATCTTGGGCGCAAGTTGATCTCTAGACCTCTCACTGTTTTGCCTCTTAGGCTACACTGTTGAAGATAGTCAGCTACTTTTTTGTAGTTTGACAAACTTTAAAAGGAGGATTAAGTGGTTTAGGAAGTAGCAGACGCTTGACTTGTTGACGTTCTGAAATTGGGTCGTCCAGTTTTCTCTTTGTGTTGGTGTTATCATCTCTTCTAATCATGTTGGATGTGGAAGAGCTGGATAGAAGCACTGATGCACTTCTGTAGAGACTCATCAGGCTCTTGGTTAAATTGGGATCTATATGATTGGTATCCTGCAGAGGGTCGCCTTCATTTCTGATTGAATTTGAATTGAAAGAAGGTACTGCTTGAAGGATGTGGAGGCATTCCCTCCCATCTGCTGGGGTGGTCTAGTTACCCCCAGTCCCTGACCGGTTTTGTTATCTTTGTAACTCATCAGAGGGAATTGGTCTTTTTGATTCATTTTTTCAACTGATCACCATACCTTGTTGGTGTGTAGTTTACACATTGTATTTGACAGTACTGAGTAGCAGCCCCTTGGAATTTCAAATCAACAACATTTGACTGGCAGCTGGTGGTATATAGGTGAAATTTCATCAATTCAACCTGAAACCTCCATATTGAGATTAGACTTAAGTTACTCAAATTTATCTAATTTATCTAAGCATGCAACAAGATGAAAAAATACCCAGATATCATATCAGTAATGAGCTCACTTTGTATCTATGTGAATGTGAGTTTGATCCCCTGTTCCCACATGTAAGGGTTCATGTTGTCCATTCAAGGTCAATGGTTTCCTCCACATCCAAGTCCACATTATGCCAACATCTGAATCACCGAGTGTGCAATCATATAAGCTGGCAGAACTTGGTTTGCAATTGATATTAAATAAATAAAGTTTAACCAGATGAACTAAAGAAATTAAGACATTCCTGAAAGTTCTCCAACTTAATTCTGGGTATACTCAAAGAATGTAAAGTTTGTTTTAACTTCAAGCTCAAGTTCCTTTTCATGACAGATAATCTAATAGAATATAGGGCCAGTAAATGTGTAAAGAAATATCAATGTCATGCATTTACTGTACATATAAACAGTTTATGATAAAGCAATGTATTACTAATAAAAAAGTTTGTCACTGAATCGATCAATCACTAAGGCTGATTGGGCAATCTTCATTATTCAATATACTTTATTCAAATTTCAATTATTATTACCACAAACTTAAAAAAAAAAATGTTCATGAATTTTCAATGTAAACCCCAAATACTGATCTATGTTCAGTATAAGGTACCATATATACTTGCTTACAAGCTGGATCCAATTGCAAATTGCATAGACCCAGATCTGCCATTGCATAATGTGTCAGCAGATCTGGTTCTATGCAGTTTGTTAGAAGTAATCAGTAGAACAAACAGCATAGACTCAGACCTGCTGGTGTATTATATGACAACAGACCAGGGTGTTTGTTGTTTGCAGTTGGACCCGACTTATAAGTGAGTACATACAATACTCTTTTCAAATGAAAAACCCTGTTTCTATAGATTATGCCATGCTAATTATTGGCATGGTTATGTGGGTTCTAGTGATTGATCAATATCCAGGGTTAATCCTTAGTAACGCTTTGTAGTCAGTAGAATTTCTCCTGCAACTTTGAAAAGAATGAACTTGATGCTAAACTGTATGAGATGGTATATGATAATTTCTTATTTTTTTCAAGTGCTGGACAATTCAAATCACCCAACAGTCTGAGACTTTCAGCAATAGAATCTGGGAAAAAACATACAAGAGTTTTACCATTTCTTGGAAAACTTAAATATTACCTGAAGATCATGAGTTTGATTCACATGAGTGACCGTCAATGGATGAGGGGGACGGGCACCCTTGATTGAAACATCATGCCATGGAACTTGTTGAGGATCTCTTCGACTGTGGGAAAGGAATATTCAGAATAATGATAATTAAGACATCAGCTTTGAACTAGCTTGTCAGTGGGCATTACATATTTCACTGACAATATATCAATTAAAAGGAATAAAACTTGACAAAATGACTCATTTACAAGTTCCATCACTATATCAACCTTTATCTTTGATTGTATATACCTATTGAAGAATTTTAACATCTTTACTTTTAATCGTGTAACATGTTTACGTTTATTTGGAAGGGTTCATCTTTCCGAAGTTTTTAAAAAAATTCTTTATCATTACATTTTTACAACTTAACTTTAATTGGCACTATATAAGCAGAATTGTGATGATGTGCCTTCAAATCATATACTTACATTTACATACAAATGCAAACAAACTAAAGTTGAAACATTTTGTGAAAGCCGGGTCAGATTTCCCAAATTTCTTTTGTTTTGGTCTTTCTATTAGGGTAAAATACTGATTAATGAGGCATTCATTTTTTTTTAAATGAAAAGAAGTGATTTTTTTTACTCAGGCAAATCAATATCTAAGTCTGTGTCATCATCTTCCTCTTCTTTATCAGAGACTTTATCATCATCTTCCTCTTCTTTGTCAGAGACTTTTTCCTTCTCCCGATCTTCTTCATCAGCCTTCTCTTTCACTGTATGCCTTTCTCGTGGAGACAAAGGTTCTCTAAAAACATACCATATATACTCATGTATAAACTGAGTCCAATGCAAACAACATAGACCCTGAGCTGCCATCGCATAATGCACTGGTAGATCTGGGTTTATGTTGTTTGTTCTACTGATTAGTCCTTACAAACTGCATAGACCCAGAGCTGCCAGCGCATTATGTGACGGCAGATCTGGGCCTATGCAATTTGCAGTTGGTATCGACTTATATGTGGGTATATACGGTATTCAAAAGACTCTGGTTAAAAGCAGACAGTATCCAACTAAGATAATATGCAACAATTAGAGTAGTGAAACAAATATTAGCTGCTAAGATGAAATACATCATTGGGAAATAACCACCATATTTGACAGTTGTAACTTTATGATTTTTAACCTCATATTTGCAAAATCATCCTTAGGCTAAGATGTTTACGGATGAAATTAAGATTTTCATGATTGACAAGTTTAATGTCACACTGCTGCCACAATGGATGGCATCAAATAAGGAAGCTATTAAGGCTGATGATAAATTAAACCCAAAACAAATAAAAATAAAAATCTGAGCAAAGTGTCATACATCAATTATTATTATTGGCACCACATCAAGATGACATTATCACACCACACAGCATTAACATTTGATTTAGAAAAATTTGTAGCATACTAATTTTTGAATAGATCTCAAATGGATTTTCCAGTAACTTGGTAGTTGTGATTATTAGCTGTGGTAATGAATTCCAATGTTTTATTGTTTGCTGGAGAAATGTCCAATTATTGGTAGCTGCGATAATGATAATCCCTTTGGAGTTTCAACTCAGGGTTATTTTTTATTGGATTTTTATTGTTCACCATCATTCAAATTCCTTTGCAGGAAGAGGGTAATTGAAGAAATTGTGTATGCTTGATCCAGTTAGCATTTGAGCTAATTTCAACAGCAGTATGAAAATCTGCATCAGAAAACCAAAAGTTATTGTTAGAGGAGACATTTTTCTTACAATTCCTTTCAGTTTCAAAGTTGTGCTTATTTTCTTAGCAGTTAAATTCCAGATGGAAAAAGCACCCTTAAGAAAATCTCACTATTAACTGTCTACAATTTAAACACAGACAGGACTGGTCACATGATCATGTGATCATGTAAAAATGGGTATAACCTGTATGACATTGTTAAGATAATAAATGCAGCTGTGCAAACTGACAACTTTAACTTTAAACAGAATTTTATATAGTAATTATTCTGTAAATTAAGCAGCCCCTTATATAGTCATGCAAATCAGTCAAAAGTTTCAAACAAACTATATCCAATTGTAACATAAGGCATAGTTGTGAAACATATGCATAAGTAAGTGTAGAAAGTTCAAAATTTATAATGTTCAAATTAGTCACTTTTAACTTCTGTTTTTGCATATTTTCATGTAAGATGATGACAATGCTGATGAAATACTATTAAAACTTTACAACAATGTCAAAACAATAATTTTCTTATTTTGTTTCACCACTGTTGTTGTATAACATAGTTATGGCAAACTTGAAAATAGGTTGTGATAAAAAAAACCGGCACCTGTTTCCATAGTAGAAGTGATCATCTGATCATTTCATATGTTTATTGGATGAAATGTTGAATAAAGTTATTAATGTTATTAGTAATGGACCTGGATACATCAAATGAGTCATAATTGTCTTCCGACTAAGCTACTAAAATTCAATTTTTAACTTGTCTTTTTTCCAAGGACCATGTTTGAATTTTCAGAGGGAATTCTGAAGATAGCAGTGTAATTTCTACCATTTATGATCATCAAATTAACACAAAATTGACTACAGATGATAAAACTTCTTTCTCTAACTTTCCACCTTCCTTTCTGAAAGGAAAATGGACACAAAAGGTGACATTGCACTTTGCATATTAATTCTTTGTCTTGAAACAAAAGGGGCTTGAGGAATGGCATGAAATTAATGCAAGGCAAAGTGAACTTCGCTTTTTGGACATGTTTAGGTGAAATGACAGACTTAAGTACAACTATTTCATCTGATCTCAATCACCCACTAGCATCTATCCCAGATCATATGACTGCATGATTAGTTCATATATTTAAAATGTCCACAGTTCAGTGAGATTTTTACTTGGGTGCTGTTTCAATTTGGGACTTAGCTGCTAAGAAAGTAATCACAACATTGAAAGTTTAAAGAATTTTTTAGAAAAATGACTCATCCAACAATAAATTTAGTTTTCTGATGCAGACTTTCAGACTGATGTTGAAATTAGTTTCAGTGTTAACTAGGCCAAATGCAAACAATTTTCCTGAATAGACTGTTTAGATCCTGCAATGGGTGAATAATAAAAAGCCAGTAAAAAAAAATCCCAAGTTAAAATCCCTGAAGAGATTATGGTAATGAATTCATACAAGATGGATCATAGAGTATACCAATGTTATACATACAGGGACACCTGATACGGAAGCAGGTCAAAACATACCCCACCAAAACGTAGTTAAGACAAAACGTACTCAAGCAAAAATGTACCCAAGTCAAAACATACCTAAACCAAAACGTAACCAACTTACAGCCAAAATGTATCCAAGTCAAAACGTATCCAAATTAAAGCAAGTCTCAACACATTAAGGTTCGAACATTTACTGTTTGAGTTTTGTGTGTTGCAAATTCTGCATATCAGTAGATATGGCTTCTCTGTACATTGTAAATAGACATGGCTGGTTTTAGATTGATTTTCGATGATCTGTGTACAGAATATACCTTGAATAATATAAAAACATCTTGACCACTGAAATTTCCTTTGATTCTGAGACCCCTTTAAATAATTAAATTGGGAATAATTCAGGAGGCAGAGCCTAAACACCGAACTCTAAGTTCCAGATGTTGGAAGTTTGAGTACACCTAAGCTCTACCCCCTTTGCCAGTTATCTGATACAGTGCAAGTGTACTTTAACCTTGGCCAGGTTAAAGATGGACAAGGGGATGAAAGAGTTGAGATTAAAACTAAAGCAGTAATTCACGCAGAATATAAGCTATAAACACATAATTGTAATATATGGTCTGATTTTATAACAGGAACATGTGACACTGCATTTTCATTTTACACTGAATCATCTGCTGATAAAAAAAAAAGAATATCATATTCAGCTAAAAATAGCTAAATTAAGAAAGTTTTTGTACTTAAGTCCACCAATAAAGAAAATATCAGTCAAAATCCTTGCATAAATATACCATCAAATTAATTTCCAACACAATTATTAAAACACAAAAATAAAATCCTAAAAGTTCCTGTTGAAATATCTGTTAAAGCTGCTAGTTTGTCATTGAAACAAGTCAATTTTTGGTATCTTATAGATTAAACTGGATAATGCCTATGCCACATTCTCTATATATAACAATGAAAATCAATCAGTCATATATGTGCCCACAAGCTCTTAAAAGCTGGTCTGTCATCCTGAGGTCATTTCGACATTCATCCCAGTACTGAAATGTCTTCTTGTTTTCTTTAAAAAATAATTGGAAAATTACAAAATACATTGAATACTTGTTTAAAATGAAAAACAAAATAGAAATAATAATATTTAGATAGCAGGTAAGAAATGAAATAATACTTTTGTATTGTCTTGTAACTAAATTATCATTACTAAAAGATATTTAAACTTATAATGTAATCATAATATTAAGTTATGTAATCATAATATTAAGTTAACTGAATGTGTATGGATATTAAACAAGAATATTATTATTATTATTATTATTATTATTGCTCTCAGCTAATATGAAACATGTTATAGGATATCAGATGTTTAATAAATATTATATATTGTTCTACTTCTCTTGTATCTTTTTATTAAATAAAGAAATAAATAAATAAACTTACCAGTGTTTTCACTGGGTCTGTGTTGCCATAGGTCACAGACATCACAATCTATTGCCTGTTCACATCCCATAACAGGTTTTCTACTGTCTATACATTAAGACATGCTCTGTGTATTGAGGAATTCAAATCAAAACTTCCAAAAAATGACAGTGTTTTGTATATGCAAGAATTGCAATTAATATATCTTATGTCAGTCTACTATGCAAACACTTGCAAGAGCTCCTATCACAAGACGATTGTCGGCCATTCAAGCTTTGTTATGATAATTAGCATTCCTACAATGATGAAAGAAATGCACATGGCGAAGTTTTGATATTGACAACATCATATATACATGGCTCAGTTACTGTGTCAGTTAACTACTCATGATCAAAAGTTGTCGACAAGACTGAGAACAGAAAGCGCTACATGTTAAATTGAATTTAGGTGGATTTTTGCAGGTGTGTTATCATATTTCTCCAGTTCACTTGTCACTAAGCACTAATCTGATTAATGTTAAAATGTAATTGTTAGGAATAAGTTGATTTTAATGTAGCAAAGTATTTTATATTATTTTTTAAATTCGCTTGCATTTAACAAAGATAGGCATAAGAAAATGATCACTGATGATCAAGTTGTTCAGCTGCATAGATCATTGGACCAAAGCTGATCTGGCCCAAATTATCATGGTTTACTTTATACCTATGATAATATATTCTGCTTTTATAATTTGGCGGATGAACTGCAAAATATTATATTATATCGTCCAACAGCCTGAATTCATGATAGTCCTTCAATCGTGCGCCATGTTTCTTGTGACCTAACACACTTTTTTCGAGATAATGATGTCATCAACTGTGTCACCAGCATTCTTCAAGAGTGACAGCAAGTATTTAATATGTAAAATAACACTAAATGAAATTTAAACAGGTAATTTCATGTAATTTAAAAAAATCAGAATGAAAATCTCTATTTTCACTAATACCTTATTTGTGTCCTGCATTTTGGCATTGAATTTTTGTATTGTATGCTAAATATAGGTCTGCTATCACATGTTGGCTTTGTTTACATATCTTGAACAGAAAACCCACTTTGGGAATTTATACAATGGCAAAGCCAATGTAAATATATGCTATTATTCATGTGGGGTTCTTATACAACATATGAAATATTTACACTGGAAAATGTATATTCACTATGGACTTTTTCATTTCAGTATTATTTCATAATAAACATATATTCTACATCAAAAGACATTGAATCTATTATAATAAAATGTGTATCCATTCACCAGTGTATACTTTTAAATTTCTCTCTCCCTCTGTCTCTCTCTATTGATACGGTAAAGAACAAGCAAGCAGTAATGTAAGTGCAAAAACTGCATATAGAATGAACAGAAAAAAAATGCATTTTTAAATTTTATTGTTTTTTTATTTCAAAAACACGGAGACGCTATAATCTCATAATATTCATACCTTGACCTAACTGGCACATTCTGGTCATATGTCATGTGACTTTTTAGCCAGTGTCACAAACCGTGGACACACTTCTGAAAATAAGTA
Organism: Margaritifera margaritifera; assembly: GCA_029931535.1. Taxonomy (NCBI): domain Eukaryota; kingdom Metazoa; phylum Mollusca; class Bivalvia; order Unionida; family Margaritiferidae; genus Margaritifera; species Margaritifera margaritifera. The sequence continues at coordinate 4,779,029 of JAQPZY010001643.1, forward strand.
AACTTACACATGGTCAGAAAAACGGTAATTCTGAACTAATGTACATGAATGCCAAACATTTTTTAACAATGATGACATGAAGTAGATATAGTTGAACACTTTCTATGGTTATTTGAATAGATTCTCACACAATTATAACGAATGCATTAAAATTCATGTTAAGGTCACGAAATATGGCTGTTTGAGGATGATTTATTTTTTAATAAATCGCAGAAATCAGGTGTGTTTTGGTATGGTAATGTTTAGACTTCATGTGTACGTTTTGGCTTGGATACGTTTTGACTTGGTTACGTCTGACTTGGGCACGTTCTGGCTTCAGCACGTTTTGACTCGAGTACGTTTCGGTCAAGGTACGTTTTGACTAAATCCTTGACTGTACGTTAAGAATGGCGACAGATGTGGGCAAATCAAATAAACATCACAATTAGCAAATGGTATGCACCCACTATTAGTCCGTTGAATCAAGCCCCAAACCTGTATTGGTACGCATCAAGACCAATACATGTTGAGGGCTGGGGGGGGGGGGGGTAGACTAGCCCACTTATTATTACAGACTATAGTTAATCAATGGTTTTCACCCAAGACTTTACCAACAAATCTATCTCGATAACGAACTTTTTTTTATCCATAACTACCATCAGAATACAAATTTCGTTATCGAGACAGATTTATCGGTCTAACTCAGCAACATTCTTGATGGTTTGCGAGCTTCAAACAATAGTTACAGTTACCTATGCTCCTCCTCTAAGCCATCCAAGCTGAATTTTCGCCCTCGCGTGCCTCTGCCAAATATGTCCATATTGATTAGTAAACTTTTAAAAAACAAGATTAAATTCACGGTTCATATTCTTGCTCTACGAACTGTTGTCATTGTTGCCAATACCAGTGCACTGCAGCGATGCAATGTTAGACCTGTGATTGGTTAAAATTCCGAGCACCGACTCCAAATTTGTGACGTAGTTGTTTTCTTCTATTTGATTTACATCCCGAATATTTAGAGGTATGACTCTTCGAATGAATTTTTTAATCATCTGGTAGCACAAACAGATCACACATACTTGCACATTTTTTGTTGTTGTTGTTGTTAAGGTCTAACAGTTCACAGCAGTTGAAGTCAGCTTACTTTAATTAATTTTCTTAATCAGGAGACTGGATTAGGGTATGTCGATGATTCGTCTAATTACATTATGATTCCAAACTTTCATTATTTAGTCAAGCGGTTGCAATGCTGATATTTTCATTTTTCTCTTCTGGGTGAATGAGAATCACACATCCCGTAAAAGTAAATATTAGACTGTAAAATGTTATATATTTGAGATCGATGTGTGTCGCCCTATGCTATAACGGTCTCCATAGACAGAGGAATGTATAGTAATGTACAGTAGTGGAGATGAAAGTAGAGTAAGGGGCCATCCATTTATGACGTCACGCAGTTTGGGCGGATTTTTCACCTCCCCCTCCCCCTCCTCACATTTCGTCACAAAACTCAGATGCCCCTCATATATGATGTCACGAAGCTTTGAACCCCACCCCCACCCATAATAATTTTCAAGAATAAAATTGGATTGAAATCACTTTTTATTAGAAAATCACAAAACAATACAACATTGCATTCTGATTTCTGGCTGATGGCGCTGGTGTTGTTTTTGTGACATCACATTTTTCAAAACCCCCCATCATCACACAAGTCGGACCCCCTCCCTCCAACCCTCCCTCAATGCATGACATCATATATGGACAGCCCCTAATGTAAAAGAAATTCAAGTAATGGAGCACAAAATTATAAATACAAATAACTTTTTTCTGGTACAGTTTGTTGTTGTTGTTTATCCATTGACATTAATATGAAAATTGATTGCACTGTGTAAAGTAATGGAACTCCAACTTGAATATACAGTAAGGTATACTATACCATGGTAACAAATATAAAAAAGTATAGTCATGGAACTAAGCATAATTATATTTATTTATTTATTTCTGTACCCAGTTTGGTGACTTTTTATTCATTGTTATTATTTTTCTAAGTTTTGATTTAAAATATTTAGTTACAGTAATGAAGAGGAAATGCAGTAATGGACCAGAATTACAGTAATGGAAATTAGGCAGTATGTACTAACAATATAGAGATTAGAGATGTTGTTGAATTATATAAAAAAAAAAAACACACACACACACACACACATATATATATATATATATATATATATATATATATATATATATATATATATATATATATATATATATATATATCTTTTTAGTTGCCTTTTGTTGTTGTTATTGTTATTCTGTTTATTCTGTTGACATTAATATATATGATGGCGCTTGTGCACAGTACTGGAACACTAATATACAGACCAGTATATACTATTCTATTGTAGTAAATAAAAATGATGTATAGCCGTATAGCTGTATAGTCATGGAACTTAATATATTTATATTTATTCGCTTATTTCTGTACCCATTTAAGAGACTTTTTAAAAGTTTTTATTTCTCTAAGTTTTCATCAAAAATGGTTAACTGATTTATATTTTAGGACCAACAGCTAAAACATCATTGATAATTTTATAGCTATTGTTATTTTATTTTATAAAATATTTATAAAATAGATAAGACAAACTTCAATTGTGTAACTAATTAAAACTAGTAGATTATGCTTTCATCAAATGCTGCATCATATTCACACCTGTTGCATGTGCCACATTACTTGCACAGATAATAATGACCACCACACACTATTTTGACTTTATTCTACAATTTCCGGATCTGTAGAGTCTAAAACTACCAGCTTGAAGTTCAGAATGAGATCTGTTCTCAACCATTAATTAAAGACTTAAAATTTGTATCATCATATTTGATTGGCTGAGAATTAAAACTAAACTCACTCAGACTGAAGCTGAAAAAGTTTATATCTTCAGCCCTGATCATTCAAAGTCCCCCTTATCCAATAGTATTCTTTGCCATGATCATTCAAAGTCCCCCTTATCCAAACAGTATTCATTGCCTCATATTGGGTAGAGTATGATCATTCTTCATATAATTTTGTTTAGTTGTCACATTCTGTAATTGTATCTTGGTAATCTTGATCAGTGTGAGATCTTAATGATCCCTAAAATTATGAGAAAATCATAGATCAGCAAGGTCAGATTAACATAACTAGACTGTATTGAAGCCCTTATCAAAACACTTCATAAAGATCAGCTATGTATGGATAATATTTGACAATTAAAAGACACTGAGAATTGATCCTAGCATCCATATATTGTATTTTTTTCAGATGCAGATGCTAAATCTAGATGCAAAAATGCTGTATGAAACAGGAAAAGCATGGACACGTGCTATTGCTAGGTTATCATGGACAACTGCACGGAGACCATTGCGTCAAAAGATCACAATCTTATTTCCTATCTTAATCATTGCCTACATCATCTATTATCGTCTTGTTAACTTTCAAAACCGTGATACCCGACAGTTTATTGATGTATGGAAATGGTGGGAAAATCCATATGAAGCATGTGATGAGAATTTTGTGGGTTATGGCCATGAGTTTGCATGGCTAAAGATGGCCACCATAGATCCAGCACGACCAGGAGTCTTTGCTATTTCTTGTAATGACTGGACTTTGCCCTCATACAGTTTTGAATATGGGAAAGAAAATACACATTTGATATCCTGGATGTCTTATCTGGAAAGGGCTAAATGGAAGACACCTGAATCAAGTGGACATCCAATTGATGACACAGTAACCTTTGCTGTACAGAGATATGAAAGTCACAATTTGTACCACACCATGACAGAATGGTACAATATTTATTTTCTGTGTCGCAGGTTTAAAATTGATATGAAAAAAGTGAATATTTTATTCACAAACTACCAGCCACGAGGACACATGGAAGGTGTGTGGGAAGTACTATTCCACAACATTTCTTTCGTCAAAGACTTGAAACAGACCACAATTTATAAGAATCTTATCTGGAATATACTTGGTTATGAAAGTCCATTGAATTTCCATTGGCAACATCATTTACCCTGGGCCAAAGGTTTCTCTGAGAAATTTGTGCAATCTTTTGGTCTGAATCTTGATAAACAGCTGGAGTGTTCAAATTTGACAGTTTTGATTATTTGGAGAAAGGATTATAAAAACTTTGCATCTGATGAGAAGAAAAGAACTTTATACAGAAAAATAAAGAATGAAGCAGAGGTACTGGAGCATGTTCGAAAGAATCTTAAAAGTGCTACCATTCATGATGTCTTGCTTGAAGAAATTCCCTTCAAACAGCAGCTTGAGCTTGTAGTTAATACAGACATCTTAATAGCGATGCATGGAGCAGGGAATGCCTTTACAATGTTCTTACCACATCATGCAGTTTTATTTGAGTTATTCCCAAACTACTGGGGACTTCAGGCACATTTCCGTGCATTCGCTCGCTGGCGCAAACTGAAGTACCGTTACTGGATGAATGAAGATCCAGCCAATGAATTTCCAGATTATTACACATACATTCCACCAAGCGTTATTGATTCCAATGTGAAACAGATTAAGAATGAACTCTGTGGTCACCCAAGACTATCTGAACTTTGATTTTCTGAATTATAGGTTTAACTAGACTGGCAGCATAATAATGACCACCACACTATTTTGACTTTATTCTACAATTTCCAGGTCTATAGAGTGTAAAACTACAGCTTGAATTTCAGAATGAGATCTGTTCTCAACTAATCATTAAAAACTTAAAATTTGTATCATCATATTTGATTGGCTAATAATTAAAACTAAACTCACTCAGACTGAAGCTGAAAAAGTGTTTAGATCCTCAGCCCTGATCATTCAAAGTCCCCCTTATACAAACAGTATTCTTTGCCATGATCATTCAAGTCCCCCTTATCCAAACAGTATTTATTCTCAACAGTGAGTTAAGAAAATTGAACTTTAGTTTTATGTACAATGTGTATACAAGAATTATCCATCCATTTTTGAAATTTATTTTGAATGAATTTCTTAGGTTTAATTGTTTTAGAAAGAATAATCAGAGGATTTTTTGCTATATTTTCATCCATCCTTTTTCTTTGTCAGTCCATCTGGTGGCATGTAATGTTCCTGGAGTGGCTATAAAAAAAAAGTGTAGGTTTTTTTCCTGCTAATACATGTAGTATGTTAATAGTTGAGTAACTTTTATGGATAATTTTTTTTGTACAATGTCATTCATGTGCATTGATGCAAAATGCAATCAAACTGTCCTTTTGATTCACTTTTACCACATGTTAATAAGATGTAGATTGTATGGAATCAATATTTGAAACTTGGCTAAAATACATGGGTCCTGTGAAATCTGATTTCAGGGCCAGACAATTTTAAATATGGTATGGAATATGCACACAATAATGACTAAAGCTCGTTGGTGCATTCATTCTTCAGATTGACTAAAACTGCATTTTATTATGAAGACACTTGCCAAAGTCTTGTGGTTCTTACTTAGATTTTTGTATAAGTTTTCCAATTTAAATATTCAAACGATAGCTCCAGGAATGATCCTAACAGAAGAAAGGTATTATTCTGCAAGAAATAAATTCAGTCAGTGTGATGTTTCCAAAATTCTTTGAGATTTGTTTCTCACTCTCTGAAACATCACAGGTATTGGGGTCCTCACTCTCTGAAACATCACAGGTATTGGGGTCCTCACTCTCTGAAACATCACAGGTATTGGGGTCCTCACTCTCTGAAACATCACAGGTATTGGGGTCCTCACTCTCTGAAACATCACAGGTATTGGGGTCCTCACTCTCTGAAACATCACAGGTATTGGCGTTCTCAGGTAGTAGGCCTCTGTTCCATTGAAAATATTTCTGATTATGCAAAATTCATAATTTTGAAAAGTTCAAAGCATTTATTCTTAATTAGGCTATATTTGCCTGTAAACAGTGAGTCCATTCTGGATCACCCTAGAAAAATCCCTGACAGCTCTATAGAATATTTGCCCAAAACATTGTACCAGGTAGGATGTTACTATGGAAATTTTCATGTAAATTGCTGTGACCTTACGTTTTTGTGAAAGTACCAATATAATTCTAAAAAGTCTGAACTTAATGCCTGAAAATTTTTATGGAGTTCTTACATGAAGTTATTTCAGAGGTATACTTTAGAAATGTATGCTATTACTTTCATTTCAACTAGTGTGTATACTCGTGTAAAAACCGGGTCCAAATGCAAACAACATAGACCCTGATCTGCCGTTGCATACTGTGCCAGCAAATCAGGGTCTATGTTGTTGGTTCTACTGATTAGTCCTTACAAACTGCATAGATCCAGATCTGCTGGTGCATTATGCAACGGCGGATCTGGGTCTATACAGTTTGCAGTTGGTATCGTTTATACGTGAGTATATACGGTAGCTCATGAAGGGGGCCCAGGTTAATTATTAATTGCATGTTTTACTTACACCTGTATTGGGAGAGTAAGATGCATAAAGTGGAGGGTTGGCATTTTCGTTTGGAATGGAAATCAAAGTATTATATAAAATCTGAATTGTTGTTTTTTATGATTTAGGCTGTATGTACAACATTATTATGTATATAGGACTATTTTGCATATTTTTTTTACCTCTACTGGTCAAAGACCAGAAGAGTTTATGCTATAGTCTGTTGTCAGTCAGCCATCCATCTGTGATCCATCAGTTGGAACAACTTTGTTGTCACTTCTCCCTGAAACTATTTGGAAGATTACCATGAAACTTTAAACACACGCACACACACACAAAGTCATCCCAAGGTCTTGTTGATCCTATATGAAAATGAATCCCATCTTGAATATATTGTTATTGCTTCTTCTCCTGAACAGATAGTCATATTGACATGGAGTTTTCACTAAAAGACTTCTTATGATGTCTAGTTGGTTCTAAATGAAAATGGTGCTAATCTGACATCCAATATAGACACCTTGGTGGTAATTTTATCACTACTCCTCCATAATGGATAGTCATATTGACCTGGGGTTTTCACTAAAAGACTTAGTTGGTCCTAAATGAAAATGGTGCTGATCTGATACCCAGTGTGGTGGCCATTTTGAAAATCTTGTTATAGCTACTCCTTAATGGATGGTCATATTGACATGGGGTTTCCACCAGAAGACTTCTTGTGAGCTGTACTTGGTCCTAAATGAAAATGGTGCTGATGGGACATACAATATGGTCACCATTATGGCCATCTTAAAAATATTATTATTTCTCCTCCTTCTGAATGGATGGTCATATATCGACATGGAGTTTTCACTAAAAGTCTTCTTAAGATGTCTAGTTGGTCCTGAATAAAAATGACATCCATTATGGTCGCCGAGTGGATATCTTAAAAATCTTGTTATGCTACTCTTCCATAATGGATGGTCATATTGCCATTGGGTTTTCAGCAGAAGACTTCTTATGATGTGTACTTGGTTCTGAATGAAAATTATAGCAATCAGACATTCAGTATGACTGCCATGGCAGCCATTATGAAAGGCTTACTGATGTTCCTCCTTAATGGATGGTGATATCAACAATGGGATTTTTACTAGAAGACTTCTTATGAAGTCTGGTTGGTCCTAAATGAAAATGGTACTGATATGACTTTCAATATTTCCACCATGGTGCCCATCTTGAAAATCTTGATATCACTAGTTAGTAGAAGGTCATATTGATATGGGATTTTCACTCAAACACTTCTCACTATATGTAGTTTGTCCGAAATTAAAATGATGCCAATATGACCTCCGAAGATTTGAAAAATCTAATAGTTACTTTCCCTGAACTGATGTCCATGCTGACATTTTTAAAAAATGTTTCTTTCTTGCAGTATACATTTGTTCCTATATTAAAATGGTGCTGATCCAACCTCCAAAATGGCTGCCTTGATGGTTATCCTGAAAATCTTTGTATGGTTACTTCTACTGAATGGATGGTCCTGTTGACATGGGTTTTCACTAAAACACTATTATAGCAATGTAGCTAGTTCTGACTGAAAATGATGCTCATCTGACCTCGAACATAGCACCATAGTGGCCATCTCCAACAAAACTGTTATCACTACTCTGTTTGCATGCATGGTGGCACTGACATAAGATTTTCATTAAAACATGTCTTGCAGTATTTAATTGGTTCTGAATAAAAGTGGTGCAGATCTGACCACCAACATATCCATACTTTTGTGTAGGAGATTTCAAAACCAGACCTAAATGACTTTGAAATCAAGTCAAAGCTCCATTCCTTGCATGTTAGTACTCAATTGAGCTTGAGAACACAGTGATTTGTAAATATACAGGTAGTCTTGACCAGGCTTTTCATTTCATTGGGTGCCAATGAACAAGTTGATAGTCAACACTCTGACATTGATTTTAAGGTCAAAGGTCTTGACCCTGGTTTTTAGCTCTTCTGGCTTGTGATCATGATAACAGAAACCAGTATTAATGGATTTTTATTAAAGCTCATTTTGTAGCTATATTAGACGAATACTTTAAATTATGCTACTTGTGTTTTGTTTTTTTCTTCAAAACAAATCTTTATATTAGATACAACCAAACTTAGCTTGTGAATATATTTTGACATTGTCTGAGATAATTTCATATGATTTTATGTTTTTGATATCAGCTTAAAGGTCAGAAGCCATGACAAAGAATTTTGTACTGCACTTACAGGTATCTTGTGAACATGTTAACCTAGACATGTAAGAAAATATTTGTGTTACCAAATTTGGTATGCTGGAGTTTCTCAAGAGTATTGGAGATGGTTTCAATAGTCAGCAATTAAAAAGAATGAAAAGACAAGAAACTGGCTTATCTTGAATTCCTAGACATTCTTTTTGACCAGTATAGCAGCAGGACTCCTGTTTAAAATAAAATTCGTCTTTTTTAAAAAAAAAATTAAACCTTTTTTTATCTTAATTATTCAGTTCTCGTAGAAGTTTCATCTAAATAAATTTACTACATTTGTCTTTTGACAAGTCCATATTTCATAATAAACCCATCCCCCATTTTATAAAGATTGGCAAATTTTTTATTTAATAAAGTCCTATCCAATTATAAACCCAACCCCAACTTTCCAACAATTTTACAAGGTAATACATCTGTGCTTATCATGGGAGAAATACTGTATATCACTGCCATTGCATATTGCTGTATTTTCTGGGTTCAGATAAAGGACTTGCAGTGACCCATAAATCATGAAAACCTCCTAATGTTTGCTTTGATATGAAGAATGTCTTCCTTCTAGCCCTCCAAGAGACTATGCTTTAAATTCAGAAAGAATCCTGCTAATAAACCATGATAACAACTTGAATTTAAACCATGGTTTGAGTCAATAGTGAGACAAATTTGCATGGAAATTAGGTTGTAAATCGCTTAATAAATCAGTAACAACTGGCAGCAATGAGTCCTTGTGAATCATAAATAACATGCAAATAAACCAGATTAATTACCCATATTCAAACCAGCTAATAACTGACATTTATGCTATGGTTTGAAAATGAGTTAAAAGAAAGAACAATTCATATGCAAACTAACAAATAGATCATTAGGAAATTGGTAATATCTCACCTTTAAAGCCAAATTATTGTGGATCATGAATAAATTGATGTGTAAAAAAAACAAAGTTTTGTTTGAATATTTGGTTAAAATATTATCATTACCAGTGAGCAGTAATATAATTCTTCCAAATATTTGTGTGTTTTTTTTAAACTTGGAGTTGAGTTATATTTAGTTCATGTAGAAAAGTAGAAAAATGGGCAGTTTTGAAAAGTTGATCTTACTTTAGTTAATTTACAGCACTGATCATGGATAGCCAAAAAATGTCCAATAAAATTTTCACCCATTGCCTAGAGTGGAAGTTAATCAGCAAAGCTAGAAAAGTTATAAAATGTTATCAAAATCCAGTAATAGTTCAAGTTTCCTCTGACATATCAACCCAATGTAGATATTTTGATAATTATACATAACTGCTTAAACGCCTTATATGGGGTGGGAAGGTGTGAGGAAACTGTTTATTTAAATGCCATCTTAATTCATTGCAGTAACGAGGAACACATTTTTGTTTACCAATATATTAGTACATGCTGGTACCTACCAGTATATTAGTATTTGCTGGTACTTACCAATATATTAGTACTTACTGTTTAATTTGATGTTTATCATGGACACAGTTGTAGTTTAATTCATCATACTAGTAAGAACTCCATATGTAGTAATTTCAGTTTGTATAGTGTTTGTTTAATAAAACCACAGCCAAGTGAATGGAGTTTGCACAATCAGTTTGATACAGAGGAATGTACTCAGATTACTGTTACTGTATTGCTTGGATTTTGAGATCTTAATTAAACATGGTGTGTTTCAGCTATATTTTTAGTTACCATATGTGCTCGTGTATAATCTGAGTCCAAATGCAAACAACATAGAACCTGATCTGCTGTCACATAATGCACCAGCAGATCAGGGTCTATGTTGTTTGTTCTACTGATTAGTCCTTACAAACTGAATAGACCCAGATCTGCTGGTGCATTATGCGACGGCAGATCTGGGTCTATGCAGTTTGCAGTCGGTATCGGATTATACTCGATTGTAAATGGTAGTCACAGAGACAAAAGTACAATTTAATCAATTTTTTACATTGTCATTGCTTTTGCCTTTTACATTTCAGAATAGGCAGTCTTGTTATTGTGTGTGTGATTTTGTGTGCTGGCACGGGAACATGTTTAATGTTTGAGTTAGATCTTTGCATTTTGAAACTAGTATTGATTTGTGTGAGGTTTTTTTTGTTGGCAGTAGCGTATAGTTTTGGATTTTTTCTTCAGAGATTAATGGAGCATATTTTTATTTCTGACAGTCATGGTAAAGAATATTTTTTGTTTACCTTTAGCATGTTTGTTAAGATATAATAAAAAATACAAGGTCAATTTTTAGCCTGCATCTACAAAGTAGAGGAGATATTGTACTACCCCGGGTGTTGGTGTTGCCATTGGCATTCACACATTTCAAAGCACATGCCTCACTTCATCTCAACCATACCTTCTTCCAAGGCTCTAGGTAACAGCTTAGAGTGGGTTTCATGGCACTTACCTCTTGGGCAGTGGGCCAAGGGGTCAACTGAACTTTGTACTGATATGACTCCATTCTTTGTTAAGTTTTTTACATCCACCATAAGGCAGAGCATATTGTTTTATGATGTCCATCCATCCATCTGTCGCCTAGTTTGTTTCTAGACCATAACTCAAGTTTACCACCATCTACCATTACCAAACTTTGTAAATGACTTACATTTGAGGTAAGGAAGAAGTCTATTGATTTGGGAGTCAAAAGGTCAAATATCAAGGTTGCTGCCAGAAGAAAAAGAAGTGGTTTCTACACAATGATATTATTTCTGCATCACAGACCTGGACCAGACTTTGTGGATGGCTTTTACTTGGGTAAGGAAGAAGCCTATTGATTTTGGGATTAAACGGTGAAAGGTCTAGGTCACTGTGACTGAAAGAAGAAAAATGGTTTGTATACAATAAGATTAGTTCTAGATGACATACCTAGACCACATGTTGTGGATGGCTTGCACTTTGGATAAGAAAAAAGCCTATCAGTTTTGGGGTCAACAAGTCAAAGGTCAAGTTCATTGTGACTGAAAGAAAATTGGTTTTCATACAACAAAATTAGCTCTACATCACAGACCTGGATAAAACTTTGTAGATGGCTGGCACATGGGGTTAGAAAGAAGCCTATTGATTTTGGGATCAAAAGGTAATGATTTCAGTACAAAAATTTCAGTTTTCGACCATCAACCTTCACCAAAGTTTGCGGATGGCTTATATTTTGGTAGGAAAGACTAAGAGAAAAAAAGTTTTTGCATAGTAACTTTAGTTCTAGACCTCATACCTTATCCAGATTTTTTGGATGGATTGCACTTCAGGGATGGAAGAGGCGTATTGATTGTGAGGTCAAAAGGTAAAAAGTCAGGGTTATTGTGACTTGTAGAAAATTGGGTTAAGCACTACAATCTTTGTTCTAGAGCATGTTTCTTGACCAAACTTTGTGGATGGCTTGCGCACAAAGTTAGAAAGAAACATTCAGATTTTTGGAGACAATATGTCAAAGGTCAGTGTTATATTGAATATAATAAGAAAATAATTGTTTCTGCACAGTAAGTTTAGTCCAAGGTCATTGAGATCAATGATGCCCTACAAGTGCCAACACAGAGAACTATACAACAAGGCTTATAATGTGCTGCTCATGTTACTCTTGTTACATTTGCTCATGATCATAGAGGGTTTTTTTTGTTCCCTGTATACATACTGTTGTACCTAGAATCATGAAATTTTGTGATGGGTTGCTGCTTAATGCTATACCCTTATTGCAAAATTACATCACTATTACTCATAATTTACACTTCATTGACTTGTTCAATTATGCATTTGTATTTCTTGGCTACTGTTCATGCTAGAATCATGAGACTTGATGCTTGTGTGCATCTCTATTACTGCCACACCCTTTCAACAAAATAAGTTCACGCTGACATATATTTGACATTTTACTGGCATTGTTAAAGTTTTTAGCTCACCAGGCTGTAAGGCCCAGTGAGCTTATGGCATGACTCAGTGCCCATCATCAATCATCCATTGTTCATCTGTGGAACAATTACTTGCTAACACTCTGAAGTCTGTATATCTTGCAATCATCCATTGTTCGTTGTGGAACAATTACTTGCTAACACTATGAAGTAAGTACATCTTGTCCAATTTCAATAAAACTCAGTATATGGGCTTTTGTCATAAAATTCTCAATTGAATTCAATAATGAGCAAGATCAATGCATATTAATACAGTACAGTAATCTTGCATTGATTGGCTAACCTTGTTACTACTCTGGAGACCATATTTCAGATCCAATATTGATCAAACTTGGAATACAGATCCACTATTGATCAAACTTGGAATATATGCTTATATTATTATGATCTCAGATGAGTTCGATAATGAGCAGGATCCATGTATACTAATGAGATGATCTTGCATCTGGTTGACTGAGTTTGTTACCACTCTAGAAACCATATTTCTGATCTGATTTTGTTCAGAAATGAAATTCTGGGTTTATATCATCAGGATTTTGGATGGGTTCAGTAATGAGTAAGATCCACACATATTAATGAGGTTATTTTGCATCAGATTGGCTGTACTTGTTACCACTCTGGAAGTCATATTTCTGATCCGATTTTGATCAGACTTGGATTATATGCTTCATCAAGATCTTAGACAAATTTGATGACTGTGATCCATGCATATTATTGGGATGATCTTGCATCTGATTCGCTGAGCTTGTTACCACTCTGGAAACCATATTTGTAATCTGATTTTGATAAAACATTTAATATAGGCGCATATGATCAAGATTTTGCACGAGTTCTATAATGCTTGGTATCCATGCATATTAATGAGGTGATCATTTATGTGATTGGTTGAGCTTGTTATCACTTTAGAGACTGCATTTCTGATCCAATTTTGATTGAACTGGGTAAATAGACTTAAATCATCAAGATTTATGATGAGTACTGTTATGAGCAAGAAACATGCATATTAATGAGGTGATTTTGCATCTGATTGGCTGAGCTAGTCAACACTTTAGCAGCTCCATTTCTGATCATAATTTTTATCAAACTTGGTAAATAGGTTTATATTGTCATGATATATAGTTTGTTTTATTCTAAGCAAGATCTATACATATTAATGAGGTGATCTTGCATACAATTGGTTGAGCTTCTTACCACTTGAGAAACTGTATTTCTGACCTGATCAGACTTAGTAAATAGGTTAATATCATCAAGGTATTACATGATTTTTATTATGAGGTGATCTTTACACCATTTCACTGCACAAGTGCACGCGAATTTTTTTTATTTTTCATTTTATTCTTTGATTGGCTGAGGTTTTCTTAGCACCCTAAAGACTATTTTTTAAAATTTTTTTTTGATAAAACTGGGTAAATATGCCTGTGTCATCAGGATCTTGGTTGAGTATGATTATGAGTGAAATTCGTGTGTATTAATGATGTGACCTTGCATCTGATTGACTGAGCTTGTCAACACTCTAGCAACTATATTTCTGATCAGACTTTGAATAGACTTGTTAAATAGTCTTATATTATCAAGATGTTGGATGAGTTTGAATATAAACAAGATCTACGCATGTTAATGAAGTAATCTTGTATCTGATTGGCTAAGCTTGTTACCACTCTGGAGACCAATCAGATTTTCTTCCTCCTGGATAAATAATCTTATACTATTATTGTCATTGGTTCTGTAATTGGTGAGATCTGTACATATTAATGAGATACCATGCATCTGATTTACTGAGCTTTATTACCTCTTTAGATCCAGAGACTGTATTTCTCATGCAGTTCTCTAAAACTTGGCAGATGGGTTTATATCAAGAATTTTGGATGACTGCAATTATACATGAGCAAGAGGCCATGCATATTAATTATGCCTTAGCTTAAAAAAGAATTGTCATCAGGATATAGTAAAATAGGTCAAATCAACACAATATAAAGTTTGGGAGCTAGTTTACATGGGTTATATTCTTACTACTCTACATAACCCTGCTAAGTGATATGGTTAACAGTTACCGTATATACTCGCATACAATCCGATACCAACTGCAAACTGCATAGACCCAGATCTGCCGTTGCATTATATGATGGCAGATCAGGGTCTGTGTTGTTTGCATTTGGACTGGGCTTATACGCGAGTATATACGGTAAGTTAAATGTAAGCCAACTGAGTTGTGTCAAGTCCACTTAGGCCTCTTTTCCACATAAAGGTATTTTTGCATGCTATATGCATACTGTCCTACATAGAATCATCCAACTTGCTATATGCATACTGTCCTACATAGAATCATCCAACTTGCCATATGCATACTGTCCTACATAGAATCATCCAACTTGCTATATGCATACTGTCCTACATAGAATCATCCAACTTGCTATATGCATACTGTCCTACATAGAATCATCCAACTTGCTATATGCATACTGTCCTACATAGAATCATCCAACTTGCTATATGCATACTGTCCTACATAGAATCATCCAACTTGCTATATGCATACTGTCTTACATAGAATCATCCAACTTGCTATATGCATACTGTCTTACATAGAATCATCCAACTTGCTATATGCATACTGTCCTACATAGAATCATCCAACTTGCTTAGGGGATGCAGCTTGATAAGCACTATTCTCTTGTCACAAAATTAGTTCACTATGAGCAGTATATTATGATTCATTGACTTGGTTACATTTTTTCTTTGAAGTTCATTTCTCAGGCACTCTCCATGCTGGAATCTCGAAACGATGATTGCATTATCTCAATTACTTTCACACTATTACAACAAAAGAAGGTCACTGGGACCCTTTTTCACATCTTTCTGGGTTTGGTTAAGGTTTTGGCATTCAACTCGTGACCTCATAGATTTTTGCATACTATATACATGCTGACCTGCTTTGAAGGTCCTTCCTGACTACTGTGGTTGTAATGTAAGAACATATATCTTTCTTTATTCAGTGGTAAACTATCAATATTACTGACTATATATTGTATATTTTGATGTGGGTTATTCTCAACAGGTTTACTGTTTATTATACATGTATGACTATATATTGTGTATTGTGATGGTTTATTCTCAACCGGTTTCCTGTTTATTATACATGTGAATGAATAGGCAATTTGGATGTAACCTGGTACAGTTGAGTGGATGCTTTTAATGTGATGCCTAAGTTGTACTAGTTAATGTGATCACTCATGCATGAACCTTGCTTGTAATAGTGATCTTAGTTGCTGTCACTCCTAGGTTACACAAAGCCTGCTATTAAGCAGATTTTATGAACAGTAGCGGGTTTTTTCATTCTGAAAAGAAAGAAAAATACTCTCAGGTTTGTATCAAATCATTCTGCTTTGATATTGTGGAAAAGAATGTTCTATATTATTATTTTATGTTTTGTTGTACACTGTAACATGGACCAACATGTCAAAGGTCAAGGTCACTCTAGTCTGAATTTATTTTCTGCATGATAATTACAGTTTGCAATGGTTGCTGGAGACTACTATAAGCTTTATAGAGACTAACTCTGTAATTGGTAATTACATTCTGGTTTAAATGTGATAATTATATACTTACAAAAATGCGGACCAACAACCCAGGTGCATATCTTAGAGACTCAGTTTCCAGTTGAGTCATAAAATCTTATATTTGTAAGATGTCACACTAATGCGCTAGATCGACATTACAAAATTATGCCATTTTGAACTTTTTTCCCTCAATTATAGCCCAATGCATGTATATGCATGTTTATTCCTTACATTTATTTTGAAGTTATATCACATATATACTGGGTACATGTGTCCATGACAGCATGCAGAACTTCACTATACAGTGTATCAGCCAAGCAGACTTTAAGAAAAGTTATGACAATGATGATAATCATTTTTCTCATTTGGTCAATATTTGCACAATTCAGTTTTTTTTATCCATGCTTTGTTTATCCAAATAACAGTTACTGTAAATCACACAGTTTTAGCAAGCTAAAATTGTTAATGAATATGGTGAGGAAACTATCTTTGCCAAACATTTATTAGCAAATATTGTATATGATAAACATTTAGCATTGGATACTAGCAAACGTTTTATATCTCTAACAAACTAAATCAACTTTATGCATGAAAATTTAATGATACTAAAATATAATGATTTACATTATTGGGAGCCAATTTTGTCCATGATTCTTTAGACCAATCTCGACATGACATGTATATAGTCAGGGTTGTGCTGATGTGCTATTAAATTGTACACATACATACATCCGTTTTACTTATTCATTAACACATATTCCTCAATTACTTTGAGGGGGAGCCTTTGCTGGCAAAAAATTACTGTTGATTCCCTGTTGGTCTATATGTTCAATCTTATTAGGTGGAACAAATTTGTGCATTTGCATCTTGTATCTCCTTTAACAGATCCCACCCACCGACCCCTACTGAAAGGGGAATTGGCATGTTTAATATCAACCGTATGTACTCGCTTATAAGTTAAGTCAAACCGCAAACAACATAGACCTTGATCTGCCATTGCATAATGCACTGGCAGATTAGGGTCTATGTTGTTTGTTCTGCTGATTACTCCTAACAAGCTGCATATGATCCAGCTCTGCTAGCACATTATATGATGGTAGATTTGGGTCTGTGCAGTTTGCTGCTGGACTAGACTTATAAGCAAGTACACACGGTATCTATCTGCTGTCTATCTATATATCTGTTGTGTATCTATCTACCTATCTATATATCTATCTACCTATCTATATATATATCTACCTAACTATCTATCTACCTATCTATCTACCTATCTATCTATCTATCTATCTATCTATCTATCTATCTATCTACCTATCTACCTATCTATCTATCTACCTACCTACCTATCTATCTATCTACCTACCCATCTATCTACCTATCTATATACCTACCCATCTATCTACCTATCTATCTACCTACCTATCTATCTATATATCTATCTACCTATCTATCTACATATCTAGCTACCTACCTATTTATCTACATACCTATCTACCTATCTATCTATCTACCTACCTATATATCTACCTATCTATCTACCTACCTACCTACCTATCTATCTACCTATCTATCTACCTATCTATCTATCGATCTGTCTGTCTATTTATTTATCTATCCTAAAGATGTCAGCTTCTAGACAGATGATTAAATTTCATAGTGTGTCTCAGTATCTTTGTGAAGTAATTTATTTAATTACTGTTATCTATTATTCCTTAAATAGTATTCCAATTTGTACATATTTATTGATTTTGACGTATTGCTTTTTTACCAATTTTATACTAAGTTTGAAGTGGGTTTTTTTCTTCTAATTTTGAGTATAACTCATTCTAAACATTCTTTTGTAGCTGTTTATATTTTCTCCATTATTTTTACTTGTATATTATACAGTACTTGTATACTGGTACTTGTTGTTCCTTATGTAGAAAATCTTTATTTGTATTTAAAACTATTAAAGTTCAATTTTTTATCTCCTTTTTACTTGCCTTCTTGTAAGCAATACAAAGACACAGATATAACGCCACAGTTCTGTGTGAAATTTGCAGATTCAGTTTTATAAAACTCTTCTTTTCTTATCCATGTTATATACTCAATAAAACTCTTCTTGTCCATGTTATATACTCAATAAAACTCTTCTTGTCCATGTTATATACTCAATAAAACTCTTCTTGTCCATGTTATATACTCAATAAAACTCTTCTTGTCCATGTTATATACTCAATAAAACTCTTCTTGGCCATGTTATATACTCAATAAAACTCTTCTTGGCCATGTTATATACTCAATAAAACTCTTCTTGGCCATGTTATATACTCAATAAAACTCTTCTTGTCCATGTTATATACTCAATAAAACTCTTCTTGGCCATGTTATATACTCAATTTAATTGTTTTGATTTTCCCTTTTACTGTCAGTAAATGTTTTAACTCCAACCTAGCCCCCCTGGTCAGGGCTTTACAAATCCACTTGCCTGACTCCTGGGACAAGCTCAAATTTGGCTCGGGCAAGCTCGTGTTTGCAAGGTACTTGCCTGCAGGCAAGTCCAAAAAATTGAGAGAGAGAGAGAGAGAGAAAGATTGTGTTCAGTTCGTAATGCATTATGTTCTGCAAGTTTAATGCTCTGTGATTTCACCACAGTACACATATCTGCACCTTTATTTTGTGTTTATATGTATCGCATTCTTCAAATACATAACTGCCTGCAGTTTCTTTCATCTATCGATCCTTTATTACACATGATATACTAACAATCTGTCATGTCCTTGTAGTCAGTGTCAAGCTCAGTCTCGCATTTTCTTGCACAGTCATGATAATGTGAATGTACTATTTAAAGCAAGTTTTGACAAATAGGAAATATTTATATTTTAATTTATCAGTTATTTTTTAATTGTAATATTTGTACATATACTGGATTCGCTGACGTGATTATTACAGGAGCCCAGTACATACATACTGTTTTGAAAAGAATTAAACAATCTAAAATGTTCTCAAATCATTCTCAAAGTCAGTTTTGTCAAAGATTGTTTAGATGCATGTTGCCAATTCCAGGGTGAAAATTGGATGACATGAAAATGAAACAGACATGTGAGTGGACACAACACTCCCCAGAAAAAAGCAAACACTGAATTCACTGACACTGGAATATTTCAGTGAGGGACTTGGTTTTACCTTCTTTTCTCACTGGAATTGGTACTAAAATCGTCATGATCAATTGAACTTTTAAGTGGAAACATTGATAAAGAATATGTTATGATATATTACAACATGATTAATTTTTGGCTGTTTAGTTTTTCAGTTTAAGGTCTTTCACCTAAACATCACTCTCTCTTAAAAATCTAGCCATTTCCAAAACCCTTATCTATCCATCCATTTATCAATATTTTCATACATGTATATGTCTGTCTTTGCTCTTCTAACTATATCTGCATTCTAACCCTTCCTTTCTTTCCTCTGCTACATCCTTTCTTTCCTCTGTGTACTTGCCATATTACCAGACAGTGTTGGAGGGGGTGGGGGTGGAGACTAAAAAAGTGTGTTTTGAGGTCCCAAGGGGGGGTCAGTGCACATGACACCCCAAAAGTGATGTCATCCAAATGAGAATAAGCTATCTTTTCAAATCAGGCTATAGCAAATGACTGGAAATTCAAATCTGAATAAAAGAAAATACCATCTGTTTTCTCTGAAGCATTTAATATACTTACAAAAAAAATAAAAAAAAAATGGTAGACTTAGCATTGTCAAATAACATCACCATACACATGGTCACAACCTCACATACATTAAATACAAAAATACACCAAGTTACTGTCTTTAAAATCCATGGAAAGTGGAATGTTGTTTTAATTACATGCAGTCTTTGCTGCTTTCAATAGTTCAGTAGTTGGTTTGACGGTAATGCAAGTGTCATTTGTGTTCACAATTATGCCTACAATTTTCCTTCGCGGATGTGCATCCACGTCTATGTTGGCGCAAGTAACGGCCAAAGTAGCTAAAAGTGATAAAATGTGGAAGATGGCAAAAAACGAATATCCATTTCAAAACAATGAATCTGGCAATGAAAACATTCAAGGTTTGTGGTAGTCGACCGAGTTGCTCAAGTCTTTGACAGCCGCTATTGTAACGTATTTTCGAGGTTAAAGTCACATCTAGGGCAGTGAAGATTTAATTTATTCTCATGCTGAGTTAATGAAAAAAGGTACTAATTTATGCAGATACACGATTTGTCATTTGAGTAATGATTTAATACTTTTAAATTATTAAAATTCCATGGTGCAGTTCTACACGATTTGTCATTTGAGTAATGATTTAATACTTTTAAATTATTAAAATTCCATGGTGCAGTTCATTACAGGTTAACCAGATATTCAAACTTGTCAATGTTTTTACGAGTTAGTTGCTCACATGATTAAACGTTTATTGCAATAATGTAAATGTCCAAGGAAAACATGAGAAAGTTAAGGTGGCAAAACTGTCGAAGCAAATAAGATTGTCTCATTTTTTTTAGCACTTCTAGTGCATTATGTACTACAATTTTCCTTTGTCCCTTCAAATTGTTGTGTTCCGCAAATCTGGAGGGCGAGGGACACAGTGTCCCTGACCTTGGGATCCAAGGTGCAACACTGCATTAGAGACTGAATGGTGATGTTGTTCAACCTACCGAAATAATCATGTTTTGAATTTTATATATGGAGTAAAAATCCGACTTCACAGTCTATAATAAAGATAGCTTCAACATTCTCATTCCATGCGGTCAGTGATGTGAAATAGCAATTGTTCTTCAACACGCATGTTTTTGATGTACTTAACTTCAGACAAATTAGGTTGTTCCTAATGGGCTCTCCCTCAGCAGTGCTCAAAAGATTTGACATGACACATCACCCTAGCTATCGTGAGTCAATTTAGTAAATCTCTGAAAGGTGTCTCTTTATCTCTGATCGCCTTACCTTTTAATTGCCTCTAAAACAGCTGTTTAAAATGCCCCGAGGATTTTTTTACACGAGCTCTGAGCAAGACTGTTTACTGTTTTTATACATACCACATATTACGGGCATATATCATGGTGATCAAGATATATGTTGTTTTTTTTTTTTTCTTTTGTGGGAGTTTTTTTTCTTTCTTTTTTTCTCTCGAAGATTGTTGAAAATCGTGTTTTTCGAAACACGACCGTGTCGGGGAGTTTGGGAGTCCACAATCGTGTTTTTTTGCGTGACACGTCGTGTTATGGCATGTATGCCTCTGCTACATATCTATCTACATCTAGTATTTACTTCTATCCTTTTTCATAACTTTAATTATTTATATTTGTTTTTAAGATGCAAATGAAAATTACAAGACAAAAGTTCTATATTTGTCAAATAAATATAATGTGATTTCCTTAAAACATCTTATACTCTGTATACTATATTTTATACTTTAGTTGCGATATTTTGTTGTCATATTTTGGGGCAAGCTCAAATTCACCAAGGGCAAGTTCAATTTTCAGTCAGTTAGCTGATTTTTTAAAATAAAATTTGTAAAGCCCTGACTGGTTCTAAGTTGGAGAATATTAGAGCTTGCATGATGTGCTAATATATTTTTCTTTTTTTCTCTGTTTTTCTTCCTTCCTTTCTTTGTTATCCCTGCCTTCATTCACATATTTTTTTACCATAGCAAAACTAATGATGCCTATCGCTTCCCTGTCTAGTGTATAAATATGAACTTGAGTAGTAAATTCATGCATATACCAGAAGAGAGAGAGAGAGACAGAGACCGAGAGAGAGACAGAAAGAGAGAAAACATGAAAATAATATTTTTGTATTTTAAAAAAATGCTTGAATTTGCTTTAATACACTTGTATGGCCAATTAAAGAACTACCTCATTAGTACCAGATAAACTAATTCCAGATGAAAATAATTTATCTCGCTGGCATATAAATGTTGATGATTACAGGGGTACAAAAACCAATCGTACCAAAGCCATTAGGTACACACAAAAATACAGAGAAATGTGTAATTCACTACAGAAATGTAAAGCTTTACATGCAGTTAGGTTTGAAACTGAAAAACATAAGAGTTGCTTTGTTTGAACAAAAACCATGACTTCAATCCGACATTGAATACAAATTGGAGATAGAAAAAAATACATACCTAGTTTTGATGAAAGCCTTTTTCAAATTGATAAATAATGGTGCATTTTGTAAACAGATAAAAAAAACTCATGAAAAGAACAGTAAAATATGTACTGATGAAAATACATTTTTGAATGCAAGAAAAGATTTATCATTTGCCAGAAGAACAATTATTGGAAATGACATGGTGTTAGACACTTTGAAAGTCAAGAAGATCAAGTTAGCAAAACTAATTTGTGTTGAGTTTAAATTGTTAGAGTTATCTGAATGGTTAATGCATGAATATACTTTACATTGATAAAATTATACTTTTAATGACCGATACTGATTCATTGTGTATGTTGAGACAATAGACTTTTAATGACCAGTACTGATTCATTGTGTATGGTGAGACAATACACTTTTAATGACCGATACTGATTCATTGTGTATGTTGAGACAAAACTTTTTCAGTGGTGAGAAGGATAATATATTTGGATTATGACAAATGAATAAGAAAGTTCCTAGAATTTTACAGGATGAGGTGAATATTGTTCCTACTCAATTGCTTTGTGGGTTAAGGTCAAAACTTTATTACTTCGCAAACACTCAGATGAAAAGAAAGATTGTTAAGGAATAAAAAAAATAATGTGTAATAAAAAGAATTTCAAATTCTAAATGTACAGATTATTGCTTACATGCAAATAAAGAAAATTACCAAGAAATGAATTTACTTAGATCATACAATCATAATATGCATAACATCAAAATAGAAAGTAGCATTGTCTGTGTATGACAACAAGTGTTTCTTGGTTGACAATTTCAATGCATTATCTAATGGAAATGTAAGTACTCTTTAGCCAGATTCGAGTATCCTTAATAGTTGGGGTTTTTTTTCTTTCTGTTTATCTACATTTTCTTCTTTCATTAAATCTGGAATAGAATGGTTCTCTTCAAACACAGATTCAACTGTTTTTTTTTGTTTTTTTTTTATTTTTATTTGTCCTGGCTGTAAAATACAACCCAAAAATGTGACTTCTGTCAGAAATCTTTGATTACAGAGTTGTACTTTTATACAGTCACACAAACAGATTAAAAGCAAGTTTGGTTTACTTTGTTTTTTTACATCGTCAAGATTGACACAAAATCATTAATCAGAAACAAAGTATTGATTCTTTGGTATACATCAATTAGTAACTCTAATTACTTATCTCATAAGTTCTCAAAATATGGGTTGTGGCCCA
The DNA here is from genome assembly GCA_029931535.1 of Margaritifera margaritifera. Taxonomy (NCBI): domain Eukaryota; kingdom Metazoa; phylum Mollusca; class Bivalvia; order Unionida; family Margaritiferidae; genus Margaritifera; species Margaritifera margaritifera. Next base: position 4,802,482 of record JAQPZY010001643.1, read on the forward strand.
CTTGTGGGCTGCGGGCTTGCTGTAGGTGTTATATTAACCATGCATAGAATACCCAGAAGCGAGCCGCGCAGGGTCCATTGGTGCAAAAGGTTTCAGAAACATTGAATTAACTAATTTATCATTGGGCTCTATCACAATAACTTTTTTTGTCCTTAAATAACCACTTTCTGTTGTCAGTCTTCCTAATCAGAAAAGTTGGACAGAGAATAAAGATGTAACAAAAAAGTTATTGTATTCATTTTCCATCCAATTTAGTGCCAACAGTCTTTCCACAATTAGTTACTACTCAAGTTATGAGGCTCTTTCAGATACACTTATCTGTAAGTAAATGCTACACAATTTATCTCGCTAAAAACAACTGGTTTTAGTCTGTTCATCAATCAATCAATCAATCTTTATTTCCTCTATAATGAGAGTTCATTTACAAATATAGAAAATAGAACAGAGAGAGATACTTTTAACAATTTACATTGAAGATTTCGGAAAACATTCCAGAAAGTCAGTGATACATATTACACTAATACAGATGAGGAAGAAACAAATATAATATCAATAGTTAGGAAATACATGTAAACATACAAAATGGCACATAATCTTTGTACATAAATCTACAGAAAAAAATCTTATTACAGTACTGATCCATTAATGATTATGACTTTGCTTTTAAAATAAGGTCATATTAGGTAGAGAGTTTTGGTAGGATCTGATTTGGGAATTTTTGCTTTTGACACATGTTTGGTCTTCAGGCTATGAAGTACACTCGTGATATAAGGACGATAAATTGGAATGAAGAGATCTAAAACTGGTGAAATCATGTTTTCTCAAGTCTACTTTCAATGTCAGTTCTTAACAGTTTTAGCAACTGTGATTCGACGTTACTTTGGATAAGTTCTATGTGTAGTTCAAGTCCAAACTTGTCAAACACGTCGTTGGCAATTTGTCTTGTTAATATACATGATGTGACTACATGCTGAAGGAGGTCGGTATACTGTTGACCACATTTTTGACAGTGCTATTGCTGAATTATACAACTTTTCTCACTTACTTTCTCCGTGAGATGTAAAAGGCCTGTCTCAGCCCACCAGCTGGAAGGGCAAATGACAAGAAACAAAATTTAGACTTTTATCACCAAACATGAGCCTCTCTGCACGTCCTCTGTATCTAGGGACATGCTGGCTCGAGCTTTTGGCGATTAGCATCTCACGAAATTCTACCAAAGTTCAAGCAGGCAATGCCTCGGTGCTGGTAATGCAGCATAGCACTGACATGGCAAAAACTTAGCCTATCACCGACGACTCCGCAGCATATTGCCTGGCCAGGTCAAGCCCATCTTCAGACTGGCCCTGCGCACCTCATTTATTAAAAAGAGACATGAGACTGTATGATATAATGACATTGACATGCCATGTCAAGGTCAACTTACATGTCAGTGGAAGATATTCGGCAATTTTGAGCCCTGTGGCCACACCTGCAACAACACCTTCTGCGCATTTCATGCATACAGATATAGGCAGGGCGCTCGGGTGGATGCCTGCTGGAAATGCGGGGCAGGTACCACAGATGCCCACAATCTATGCAACAAATGAGGAAAGAAACATCAAGCAGACAAGCTGCGAAATATAGAAAAAAAGGTGAGAAAGCAATACAGAAAGGTTAAAGCTGAGCTCCAGAGGATAGTACAGCATACCACGATATTAAAAACCCTAAAAGCATCAATTTGGAGCCATCACCTCAATGGCCAACTTGCAGACCTTCAACACACTGTAGTGCACGACCACACCCAGTGAAATCTCTCATTTAGCCAAAAGCTGTGTGTTAGAATACACCGTGCACCACCTCACATACAGATGTGAGGTATCGCACGTTTCCATAGCCAACCTCTTGCAACAAGTGAACAGTACACGTCTCTATAGCCAACCTGCTGACCTGCAATGCAATCGTTCATTTAGACAAAAGCTGTGTGCTAGATTACACAATGCACCACCTCAAATACACACATTTGGTATCACATGCCTCAATAGCCAACCTGCTGATCTGCAACGCACTGTAGTGCATGACAACACCCAGTGAAATCTCTCATTTAGATGAAAGCTGTGTTGTAGTTTATACAGTGTACCACCACACATACATGCGTGAGGTAAAGTAGCAAAATGTCAAGCGTCAATTGAATCAATGATGTGCTCTAAGAGGGGCATATCATGCTTAAGCAGTATAATGGAATGCTTGAGTTGGTACGGGCAGCTATGAAGAGGAAAGCAGCCTCCAGTATTAAGACTGGGCCGCCAACAGCAGCCCCAAGATGCCAAAAGCCCCAGCCCACCCCAGTAGCCCCATCAGCAAAGACAGCCAAGCTTTTGGGGTCCGTCGGGTGTCAAGCCGCGTGACTAGCCGCCAAACCAGCGGCAGTGGCAACACCAGCGGCAGTGGCAACACCAGCGGCAGTGGCAACACCAGCTCCAGCCCCTGCAGCCCCAGCGGCGGAACCAGTCAAGCTCTCTAAGTCTGCCAAGCGACGGGCCAGAGCCAGAGCTGCCAAAGAGCCAACCTGGGAGGCCACGCCCACCTCCAAGCCCCATTTGATGCCACGCTGCCCCTGCCCCCTCTCATTGAGCGCGTGGAACAAGCTAGTAAGGCCACTGCCCATACCACGGTAGTTGACTACGTAGCAACGATCCTGGTCGGCCATCCGCTGGAAGTTGACCCATAACAGCTGCTCATGGCCATGACCCCTGGCATTATCGAGAGATCGACAAGAAGGGTGTCAAGTTTAACCAGATCCTTAAGGTGCTGCTTGAAAAGCCCATGCCTGACCAGGATACTACCGTAACCAACATGGTTTATCTGTGTAGCAACCGGGCTGTGGTAGCCCTGGAGGCCAACGACCTCAAGAGCCTAATCGCCACAGCCATTGCCAATATCGCGGCATGGCTTAAAAAGTCTATGGGCAACGGCTCAAGCTTGCAGGTGGTGAGCTTTGAGTTGATGGAGCTGCTGATCTCGCAGTACTGACCATTCTGCGGCAACAGTCGTATCCCAACGCCACCAAGCCTACCCCAAATCATCATAAACGTAAAAAATGGCGACAACTTATGCTTTGAATGGGTCTTACTTTCCGCCCTACACCCCACCTCTGACCACGCCAAGCGCGTCAGCAAGTACGGCCAGTACCAGGGTGAACTACGATTAAATAAGCTCAAGATCCCAATAAACATCTCAGACATAACAGAGTTTGAGAACCTAAACTCCACCATCGCCATCAACGTCTTTGGCTGGGACCCCCTCAGCATCACGGAGAAGGTACTGGACAAAACAGTAAACCTGCTGCTAATCTCCGACGATGAAAAGCTACACTATGTCTAGATTAAGGACTTTTCCCGAATGGTGTGTAGAAATATTAAACACGAGCATTGCCAGCACATTTGCTGTAGAAGCCTCCACGTCTTCTCCCAGGAATACCTGGAGGACCATGTGAAAGACTGCCGCGGTATCAGCGATAAGTCACTCCGGACGACCCTCCAACCGCCCGGAAAGAACAAACTCTTCTGGAAGCACATGTTTAAACATATAAAAGTGCCATACCTTATCTATGCAGATCCTGAGGTGCTAAACGTCTCGGTAAAACGTGAAGACTTCGACTATGTCTACAGCAACACCTACAAGACCACAAGCCAGACCCCATGGGGCTACAGCTATATAGTCATCCCATGCGATGGCATGACAAACCTCTGATAACATACTGGGGGCCAACCGCCATAGCCAACCTCATCGAGCGTCTAGAGGTCGAGCTCATAGGCATCCACAAAATGTTTACCAAGCCAAGATCCATGGAAATGATGCCCACAGACACCAGGGCTTTTAAAGCCGCCTGGGCTTGTCACATATGCGAAAAGCGTCTACGAAAGAAACGGGTCCAAGACCACTGACACATAACAGGCAAATATTGGAGGGCCGCCCACAGCCAATGTAACCTCCATCATCAGTGCATCCCCCAAAGTGGTGACGGCGCTAGCCAGGACAGCAGCCCCGATGGCCGGCCGTGGCCTCGCGCATTTCTCAAGAAAGGGCTTGCGGTTCTTGCAGCTTAGGGTGATAAAAAGGATGTATAAAAGGTCTTAGCGACAGCGCATGAGCGTCTCAGTCGGCTAAAGCTGCCAGTGACTAAAACATGCCGCCCAACGTGTGGTTTGTGACCAACGAGACCGGTCAACAAAAGGTCGGACAGCTAGCATCCAAGGGGATGCAATTGTCTCTAACTAAGCCATGGGCGCAGGCCTGCACTGCTCTCCTTCTTAGAGTCGACTCGGGGGCAGCATGCACTATGGCCTCCTTTTAGGACGTGCAGGATACCGCCCTCAACATGGGGGCACCAGTGCTTGCACGAACGCAGCACACGCGATCTGCACCTCCCACTACTTTCTCCCAGACGAGGCATACCTCGAGATCATGACCTGGATCTCAAATACGTCGGACAACAGCGACTACGCCACGGTGGACAAGGTAGCGCTGGTCAACAATGGTATCATGGCGCTGTTTGACAGCATCTGGTATCTCATTGACAACCACCAGGCAGAGGTCTGCCACGACCATCCTAGGCTTGCGCAGGGCCGACGATGATGTTTGTGAAGGATGCCACAGACAATGCCGACGAGATCCAGTTTACCATGAAAAACTTTAGGAATGCGGCTGGAGATGCGTAAAATGCCGGCGTTGAGCGCCATAAATGCCAGCTTCAACCTGGGCTTCGAGATACGAAAAGGGCTGCTAGATGCGCATGGCAACTATTCCTGCGTCATCCCTCTGACTCTCATTTTTGGCTTCTGCTGGGACCTGCGCAATGTTATCTTCGGCGCCAAGCACACCATGTCGCTCACTTGCAAAAACACCAATGACGACGCCATCTTCCCGAGCAAGGTTAAGCTCTTAAAGCTGGCCCTGGGTATGCCGGCATGACTCCAGTCCTGGAGGTGGAAACCAACATGATTAACTTAGAGGCCATGACCACGGACACCCAGCACAGCACAGTCAATGGTCGGTTCTCCTGGCACATCAGCGCCAGCAGGACATATTCGCGTCCAGGCACGTTTTGGTAGCCCTTCAGGACACGACGCTGGAAAACAACCAGGAGCGCAACACGATGGTGTTCAACAGACTTGGCGTCACGTAGGTGAGCATGTGCCTCAATGGACGCCAGGAACCACCCGAGGAAATTCTTCTATGCGACCAACAACGTGGCCGGCGCCTACCGCCAGATCCAAAGCTTCATTGGCCGCGACCAAAACGTGGATTCGGAGCTGCAGATCAGCCAGAAGGTCTTCACCGGACTCTACCCGATCTACTGCTTCATCGTGTCAAGCAGTCGGTCGTAGACATGTACTTCAAGGCCCGCGTCGCTGCCTACCGAGCCTTCGCCGTCATCCTCTCGGACAAAACGATGCTGCTCGAGGGGCTGGTGAGGGAATTCGGGTAGTCGAAGTCCCGCCCGATCATACTAATTAAAGCTCAGTGCGTATATATATACACGCGATGCCACACGGACGACACCTTGTGTCCCTCACCGAGAGTCAGTTGAATAAGCTCGCCACGTCCTGGAGAGCCCGCCGCGGCGATCCCAGCCCTTGTGGCCGCTTGCAAGGCGGAGGCCCTGGGCGTGGTTTGCGTGTCTGGTCACATGGCTTCCCAAAAGGGTATGGGAGACTCCGTCGGTCGACGATCAAAAAAAGGTCCAGGCCTCAGACTCGCGCGACGGCGGTGACGAGGGCCCTTTCCAACTTTGACCTGCTTCGGCTCGCCAGGCCCTGAAACGCTTTACGGGCGTCTGCATGCGAGGGCGCAGCGGGAACGAGGCCGGCATTGTTAACCTCGACACCTCGCAGAACCGCGGGACACATTAGGTGGCGTTCCGGGCAACGCCTGACCGTCTGCTCTACTTCGATTCGTATGGTCTCAGGCCTCCGTTAGAGCTCGTTGCCTACCTCGGTCAGGCCCGCGCCGCGACAGCGACGCACTGACCCTTCCGCTTACCTACTCCACCGTCTCTGTTCAGGGAAAAGATGACGGGCCAATCTGCGGCCACGCATCCATGGAAGTGCTTAAGGTGCTGAATCGCAATACGACACCCGGCGCTCTGATGAATGCGGCGCTGTCGCTGACTTGCCGGTTCGTTTAGAAATAAGCCTACTGTGGCCAATATACACCATGCCGTTAGACATCTTCGGGCGCTTGCAGACAGACGAGGCTGTATCCGGGGCTCCCGCGGACCTTGCCAAGGCTGAGCTGACGGTCTACAGCAACCGCGTCGACGATTCTCTCACAAATGACCTGGTTATATTCGCCGACAACGCCGAGAATCTGAAGGCCTCCGGTGTGGACCTCTCCTCGCTGTTGACCCGCCTGGCGAGCCTAGATTCGCCAGGCAACCTCGCCGTCTTCTAAGCCGACGGCACGCCGCGCGATTGCGACAAGCCGTTCGATAGACTGAAGTCTGAATAAGCCGCCAGGCGGGCCATTCGAAACGTGGCTAACCCCACTCGGTCAGAAAATGCAGCCACAAAACGATACGTCGACCAACAAGATGCGGACGCAAATAAGTATGCTGACTACGAAGACGCGGAGGTGAAAAAGTACGGTCGCGGGTCGAAAACAACACCTCGACGCAACGATCGAGCGCTTGGGAATGGCCGCGACAAGGTATGTTAACGAAGAGGTCGTTCTCCGGGTGGACAAGGCCGGCGACAACATGGCTGGCGACCTAAACATGGCAGGAAGCAGGATCACGCCTCTGGCGTCCCCAACTGGCGACCACGACGCGGCGAGAAAACAATACGTCGACGCTGCTGTCGCGAATTTAGATGCATACATAAACCTCCGGACCCCACCAATCAGTGGCACCGACTTGGTTAGGAAACAGTACGTCGACGCCGCAGTATGAAATATAGTCACAAAACTATGTTTTGATTGATCTGGAAATGGAACCATGACCCCGGTAAGTTGTGATCAGCTGTTAAATGTAATTATGCTGAGCAAGTGCTGTCAAGTCTTGGTGTGTGTAATGGCTTATAATGGCACTGTCACCCCTAAGAATCCTAGTGTGATTAGAATGTTTCTCTGAGTTGACCTTGGAGAAATGTAATATGTAATTATATAGGAAAAATAATGGTGGTCTGACCCGTCTATGAGATGAACATCAGAAGTAAAGCATAGCTGTGCACTCTCAAACCCACATCAACCTCATAAGTCAATCATCAAAATTAAGAAAAATGAAGGTTCTTTAAACCTACCCTTCGATATACACATTTCTCTTTTCGTAACAAGGATTACAAGTGGGAAAAATCAGGGGGATACCTTTCTTTTAAATTTGTGATCCTGTGCAAAAATGTGAAACTCGGGAATGGAACCTTAATATAAATTTGGACATTTGCGCAATAGAGTTTCTCTTTTTCATATCATCATGTATGATTTTATGAATGAAATAGTACATTAATATTGATGCTATGTATGACAGTTAGCTAATTGTGCCTATTTTGCTCTTCCATACACAATAAACCTTGCAACAGTATTGTGTGTGAAATGTCTTTGCTTATGGGAACATTAAAAATAGCAATAAATCAACTTAAATTAAAAGCTGCTGGATTAAATAAAAGAAAAAATATAGCAAAAAATTCTCTTTTAATTCGTTTGTAATAAAATTTAGCAAAAATAATGACAGACTAGATTCACATGCTTCCATATACTCGTGTCAGAAAAATCGGTAAACTTTTTGCCATTTGACCCATGTGAACCTGATCTGTTCCATTCCTGTTCAAATTGTAGAATTTTATCAGTGACATCTCGGAAATAATTGTGGCAAGTTTCATCTTCATATCCTTTAGCGTAGCATTGGTTGCTACGCTGAGAAAATGCAATGTACATTTTGACAATAGCTCACTTTTTACTATTATATGGTACGAGAGGGGAATGTGTGGGTGGAGGCTTGTGGGGGACTCTGATACTAATTAATACAGTTTTGTGGAAGAAATGCATAATAATTATTCAAAAAGTCTGCTTAGATGGTTGCGATTGAATTTTTTCATCTATGCAACCAAAATTAAATCATACAATAAATTCTGTTGAAAGTGGGCAAGGCACAGGGCAATGTTGTTTGCTCTGCAAATCTTTCAATGTAGAGAAGTTAACATACATTTACATGAATTTCACCTACTTGAACTAATATTTATTTGTGATCGCTATTGGGAAAACTGTGTTAAGGTTTTTCTTTTTTATTAACTGCGACCATATTTGATGGCGAATAGGCATTATTTGTACAATTGTGAAAGGTCTTCATACCAAGATGCTTTCTATCAAGTGAGATAAAATTCTGTTCAGCGGTTTTGGAGTGGAAGTAGTTCAAAGATTGTTAGCTTACCTGGCCAAGGTCAAGTGGGCTGATTGCATCGCCATGCAACTGCCGTGTTTCTTATATTATATGTCTGTCTAAAAGGTCTGTTTTAAACTTCTTCTGAAACAACCACTAAACCAATTTTGACCAAATTTGGCCCAGACCATCCTTGCCTGAGGGGCTTACAAATTTCTACAAATTATGCTGATCCACCATAAAGTTTGGCCACCATTACTAAAATCAGTAAAATCTTTAAACAACTTCTCAAAAACAATTCAACAGAATTTGATCCAACTTGAGAAAAAGAATCATGGCAGAAAGACCTTTCAGTTTTATAAAAATAATGCACACTCGCTTTCAAATACCCCTGCCGTTGTTACTAAACATAGAAAACCCTTTTGACGACATCATCTAAAATACCACTTAACATAATTTGACAGACTTGAAAGAGAGTATCCTGACATGAAAACCTTTCAAATTTATACAAATGATCACTATCCACCACCAAGTATGGTCACTGTCTAAAAATAGACAAAAATATAAACAGTTTCTCAAAAACCGCTCAACAGAATTTGAACAAATGTAACAGAAAGCATCCTATAATAGAGGGCTTCAGTTTTACAAATGACTAGTATGCTGATCTGTGATTAAATATGTCCCGCATTCATAAAAATAGAAAAACCTTTAAACTTCTCCAAAACTGCTGAATAGAATTTGACGAAACCTGACAAATCATCCTGGCATGAAGACCTTTAAAAAAGATGGGGGTATTACTATATAGTAATCCTTTTGTCCATCAGTCCTTCCGGTACAATCTGCAATTTGTGACAGAATTGTGTGAATTCAACTACTATTGCAGTTTGTTGCATTGGTGGGGTTAGGGAGAGGTGGGGTATATTTATGTGAGCAAATTACTAACCATTCTTGTAGTTTATATTATCCATTTTAACACCCAATGCAGTATTTTGTATGTACATTTCCATATCGAATTCAGTTTTGAATGTCTCTAAGTTTTCGTTTATTTCAGTTTTAACTGAATCAGTGTATATATAACCATGTAAAATTCAATGCAACAAACAGAAGAAAACAGAGAAGGTATATATGTATATATGAATACAATCAAATACATGAAACAAAGGAACCCCAGGTGGGCGAGTGGTCTAAGGCTCTCGCCTTTACAGATCATTCACACATTTCACCCCTGTCTGCGTCAGTTCGAGTCTCGGCTCGACCAACGTTGGTATGTGAGAAAGCTTGCCAGTAGCTTTTCGTGGGTTGGTGCTTCTTCCTGGGTTCTTCCTCCAACAAAATATACTGGCCACCCACCATGTATAGCCTATTATGTTCTGAAAAATGACGTTAAATCCCACAAAACTAAAATCAAACATAAAACAAACATACAGTGGTAATTAAAACTTAAGATTAATTCAAGAATGCAAGAAATAAAAGTTTACAAGCACTAAAACAAAATATTAAATCATAACATCTTGAAAATGTTAGATGCTCCATGAATTGACTTCGTAGACCATTAAATTTTACAAAGCCTGAATGTGTTAGTGATTTAGACATGGATGATATCATATCATGTGCCTTTATTGACCCATCTGACCCTGAACAACAAAGAAAATATTGTAATTGGTCCAACACTAATACATCAAAGCCAGCAAAAAAAGACGAGGTGATAAAATGCCTTCGAAGAAAGAGGTAGAAGAGAATAACAAAACAATTGAATCATTAAAGATGGCTATCTTGATAATGAGGAGATTACCATGCATACTCACTGATAACTCGAGTCCAACTGCAAGCAATATAGACCCTGATTTACCGTGGTATAATGCGCCGCCAGATCAGAGTCTATGTTGTTTATTTTACTGATTGCTCCTAACAAACTGCATATACCCAGATCGACGGCAGAGCTGGATCTGTGCAGTATGCAGTTGGACGCGACTTATAAGCGAGTATACACGGTATACTAGCACACATTGCCCATATAATTTTTTTAACAGTCTTGTTTATTGCCTGGTAAGCAGCTAGTCCTGTAATGGCAACTATTGTAACAATTGTGGTTAAAGTCACAACGCATCAACATCAAAGTAACCAGTACACATTTATTGGGCATTATTTACCAGTTCTGTTCTGTTTCCTTACTTTCTGTTGGAATTTTAAATTAATATGTTTGAAACTCATTAAACTAGCATTCGGTGCAGAGAAAGGTAATTCCAACCTTAATGACAAAAATTCAGTGAAGTATCTAATTTCATATAAAGTCATGTAATTCTCTTTCAGTTCATTCTGTAAACTAAGTTGTCGTTTGGATGAAATCTGATAATCAGTGATTTTAATGTGGAAATTACAACATCTGACAATGATTTAGACATTTTTGCAGCTCTAGCCTTGACAAATATTTCACGTCTTGTTCATTTGTTTTTCATTCATATTTTCCAAATCTTTTTTTTTTAGTTACATTTTTACCGGTTATATCTTAATGTGTTCGATTTGTAATAGCTGTATTCAATTCTTATTTGCACTCTTCATTTTCTATATTAATGGAGCTATTGATATTGTGTCTTCCACAAATACTAATTATTATTCCAGTTTTACTTTGCCCGTTTATCAACGATAAAAATTATTTTCACTACAGATGCGTTTCTTGTTTGAGTAAGTTGAAAATAATTCAGTGTTTTCCTTTTACAGCAAATCCTTAACTTTCCTCCTGTACAACTTGTTTCCTTCATCAAACTGCATCTTTTCAGGTTTTCTCTCTTTGAATATTTCTCTAAAAGCATCGCATAGCTCATCGCCCTATTCTTTTTAACTTTTTCAGCCCAAGAGTATTTGCAAAGAAAAAATATCTATCACCGTCAGCATGCATTTGTATCCAGCGTTATATTTTTAATGTTTGCATGTAAATAATGTCTGTCTGCCACTAGTCATCCACGTGACTAACATGGACCATTCTGTATGGAAATCTGTTTCACACTTGCTTCTTTAATGTGTTGGTATATTGTTCAGTTAAACAAAATTTAAATTATGCTTATTTTATCTTTTTCAATCTCATTCAATTTGTTCCCACAGTTGGTTGATATTTTTTATAAACATCTTGATTTCAGGACCGAGGTAAGGATGTCTTTAATTTCTGTTCTTTATCACTCATTTAAAACGAAATAAAAACGTCTAGAAAATACTTTATGCTTGATAAATTGTCTTTAGTTGTTATCAACAAACCGATAGGACATCCATCTACAACAGGAATCTTTATTTTCAGCCATTTGCACCGTTTCTTCGGTCCTTTCAAATGTATGAATGATTTCATGTGTCAGATTTTGACATACCTGTGGTTGAATCTAAAACGGCTACTGAATCACCATGTGCTATTTTTACTCAGACTTTGGTGTCTATAAATTCTATCTCTGTTTTTGTAGAATTATTGTAGATTCACCTTGTAAAGTTTATGAGATTTTCAAGTTGTACTGTACATTTAGCCAAATATAAATTTTGGGGTACATATTGACATCATATATGTAATTTATTCTGTCTTCATACTGCACTGTTTTATCCATCATGCTATCAGGATTGATGCTACTTATTTCGGTATTTTCATCATTAAATTTAATTTGCAAAAGTAACATCTTTTCTCAAGCTTTGATTGTCTGAAATCAACAAATGTGCACTTTTATTTTATTTAATGTTGTTCTTCAACACAACTAGCTTTGACTACACCTTTATCCCATCAAAACATGTAAACAAATATGAATTATCTCTAAGTACTGACATTGTTGGTTTCATGTAAACTCGTGAATATTTCTATCACCTCTCTGAAAACTGTTGAATTTAATACAATGTAGCTTGATGCCAATATTTATGATTTGTAAAAAGAAAATCTCAAATTATTGTTCACTCCACTGTTTCGCTGCGCCCGTTCCCTATGAATTTTTGACTTTTTATGTTAGTGTTGTCGTTCCTACACGAGTGGGAAGATAATCATATAGAGAAATCACTTTGTTCCTGCAATATTTGTTAGGAGTTATTGCCATTTGATCTGTAGCTCAATGCAATATATGACACAATCTCGTTAACGCAACTAACTAGTCAACAGTTTTGCTAAACAATCTAGCCATCTCATGAAGATGCGCATATCGACCAATCACTTTGCTCACATGTACTGTTTGTAGTCATGTAATAATATTGATAAAGATAATTTAAAAAAAAAAAAATATAGCATGAACGATCATGAGAGACAATATATTTATTTTCAACAAATAAAAATATGCTTAAGTAAATAACACAAATATGCACAAAATGTACAGTACATAATATATTTGATTTAATACACAATATTTTGAAATAGTCAAGCTTAGTTATCCAGACTTGTTAAGAAACATACATTTCATCTGTAATAAGACTCTCCATAACTAATAAGAGTGCTGTCTACAAACAGTATGTCAAGGATATATAACCCTTCAAAAATTCTTATCTGTAAATCTAAACATATCAGATGAGCCGTTGTTTTCAAACGTGGACTAGTTAATGTTGTTGTCAACAGAGCACTTAGGATGAAAACAGTATATCAACAAGAATTTACTCCTTTTACATTACAAACCTGTTTTTGATAGGAATGAAGTTCCAGATACTTATAATACAGTACACAAGGAAATCTGCGTCCGAAGCTTGCAACATTTGTACGACGCTATTTGGGGCAAATGTTTGCCCGTGAATAGACACTGCTAATATGACCATTTTGTAACACATGCATAACATAGAACTCTTTTTCTGAACCGTCCATTTCATGTTTATGTTTGAAAGAAACACGTGTATTATAAGATCTGTGTATATCTATATCAGTAGTAATATAATATTGTTAAATATGGATATTTCATTACAACAACCCCCTGCGGGCTCGGGAATATTCAAAAGGCCTCCCGCATGTCATAAGAGGCGACTAATGAAGGCAGGAGCCACGGTGGCACAGTGGGTAGCGAATTATACCAGTTAATCAGCCCAGGTGGGCTACCGTTGTGTAGGTACTTTACTCCAATCCTGTCGGCTAAATAACCTACTAGCTTGTGTTACTGTGTAAAACACTAAACCAAACCAAACATTGTTTCCACCCTTGTGGTTTACAAGAGGGGCATAAACTGACATATCACCAGAGCAGAGACAACAAAGTCTACTGTGACCCAGTAGCATACCACGTCATGTAAAATTTAATTATCTTACTATGACAATCAACCCCACATAAATTATTATTAATTTTCAGTTTGTACCTAAATTTTTAATAAAAATTGTTAAAAAATGTTAAAGTTATGACCATCTGAATCTGTATATGTTATAGTGATAGACAAATACTGATTTGTCATGGACATCACACACGAATGTCCAACAAGCTTTCAGTGTGTCTGTCATTATGTAATGCTTCACAGCATTGTCAGCAATGGTATTGGTCAGCGGTCTGTAGGTATGGGGACATGTTAGTTTAATTGACATATAATGAAAGGTTACCTGTGGTTGGATGAGCACTCAAGGTGAAGAGATACGTGAATACTGAAAAAAGGTGACTGTAACGTATGGATTTTAAGCATACTTCGAGAACTGTTTTAGCAATTACTTATTAGATACCAAGGTAAACTTTCTCCAATCTTTGTAACATAAACAAATAAAATATTCGTGAAACATTGTTACAAATTAAGATGATTATTTAGAATGTTCTGAAATATAAAATTGCAAAATTATATATACACATATCAGTAATTACAAACAAGTTCAAAACAACATTTTTAGGTAGACTTTGTTTTGTGAAGATGTCTAAAAACACAGTTTTATGAGCAAAGTACACAAATAATTAAAGTTATATACAAACCTTAAAAACTGGATATTAAACAATTTTCATGGCATCAGAGAATTTATGGCATCTTAAATTATGTTATGGTGTTTGTTTGTTTTTTAATTTGAGCTTGAGACATGAGCCAGAAAATTCATAGTGCAAATCATTTGTTATTTTTAAAAAAAGCAACTTCATTGGTTATGCATATTCTGAAATAAGAATGATTCTCTCTCTCTCTCTCTCTCAGTTATGATGACAGTTTTAAAAATTTCAGTTGTCACAGCATTATATGATTATATGCATTGAATTACATGATTATATACATTGCATTACATGATTATATACATTGCATTACATGATTATATACATTGAAGAATTCTTCTTAATACTGGTATCCCAGAATATTCTTGTATATGATATGTCACAGCGTGAGATAAAGTCTCACTGAAATATGGGCAATCTGACACTTTGTGAATTTAAAATTTATTTATAATGCTAAGAAGTTTGCTGCTCAATTTTTGGATATTTATGTTAAATATATCGACTCCTTACCTAAACAACAGGAGATTGAAGTTTAGTCGGTAAAATGAGAGATAAATAAAAGAACGTATACGAAATCCCAATTTTATAAAATAAATAGAGACATATATTAAAAAGATACGGATTTCATCCATTTATTTTTTTAAAATTTTTTTCTTCATATTATCAACTAAACACCTAGCTCTAAACTGTGCATAAACGTACGTCAAAACCTAATAAATGTTTCCTGCAAGTGTTTTCATAACCAGTTTCAGCTGGAGTATTAGCTAAGTTAGTCGATACATAACATAAGTATCATTCAGTCTTCACGATTCATTTTTCAAGCCACTGGCCCACTGGTCCAGCGAACATCCAAAATGCACTGGACCGAACTAAATTTCAATGGCCCACAGAAAAGTCAAAATATTAAGCTTATCATAGTATTTCCTCATAATAACCTTAGACTGACTTTAACCAAATATATACTGTGTTAAAAAAGATAAAAAAGCATTGTATTTATCTTCGTATATATTCCCTCATAAAAAAATATATTATAGAATTAACAAGTTCTGTTGACATCTCCTTTTCATAATCAATAGCTTAATCAATTTCAGAACTGCTACCGTCTGACTCATCACTACTTAATTCCGGTTCTGTTTATTGAGAGGTCCAAGCCTATAAAATAGCACTTTTAATTTTATTTACCCTGCATATGTGATGCACCATCAGCTGTAAATCCTACTTTAAGTTTCTCTTTTAAAATGGTCTCCACTCCAAGTGTCTTGAAGACCCGTATGACATGCTGATATACGTCTTGGCTGTAGGAGGAATCTGCAGGTCCAATATAAAAGTGTCCTCAAGTTAACCCTGGTTGCATGTTCTAACATATATGTTCTCAAGGTCATCACCAGTGGAGTCAATTTGTACCATCAGTCGTCAAAATGCACAATCTGGACGTCTCCAACTTCTTTACTACACTTTGCCTGACAGTATTGGATATGGCAGTTACAAATGTGGCTGCTGCCTTGTCATTCAAGTAGTTTGAACCAACTTTCTGTCCTTTTGCTTTGTCTAAGCGACATCTGGTTCTATTGAGGTTACATCTCAGCTGACATTTTGCTAGGGTATGTGCAGTTCTAAAATTTATAACCAGTTTTGTCGTATTCTGCTTGCTTTAACTTTAATAAACACCGAACTGCTGCACTAGTTGCCACTGGTTTGGAAGCAGCTTTTAAACGAGAAATGCACTTTGTCTGCATTTTAGAAGCCTGATGAGTTTTGACGGCATCAATTTTGAAGTTGTCCCTTCCTTTGACAAATGGTGAGGGTTCATAAACTGCTGAAATTGTTTTACATGATTTGTTTCTCCTAGTCATATCTCAGCCATTCGAATTCTTTCAACCATCTGGGTTGAAAGGAACGCTGTTACCTAGTTTGTTCATAGAATCGTTCAGCTAGCAGAGATTGAGATTCATCTGGAATGGCCGGGGGTCTTTTGCCAGGTCTAGCACCCTCAAAATGTCGTAGAAAATTCATTAAATGGCAACGAATTGAACTTACTGTTTACAAATACCGAAACCGGAAACAAAATAGGATGATGTCACGAAGCACAGAATTCGGATACTTAGTAACTCGAATAATTCAGCGCCCTCCATACAATACGTGATGGCTTAAACGCCCCATACCTAAAAATTACGTTACACGTAGTCTGAAACTAGACAGCCAATCGGATACGTCCAGTAAGGATGGTACTAATGAGTCTTTGCAGTACAAATATCCAGATCAATATTAAAAATTCAAAATGGGAGACGAACCGCTTCATTCTGAACAATTTACTTGTATATGCTCAACCGCATGTTAAAAATATTTTTCTAACTTCACCTTCTTTTCGCGCCAAAATGTAAGAAAATAATTAATCCGAATAATCCAGTCATTATTTTTCACCTCTCTCCGTTTGCTACTAGAGGACACTGAAATATTCCAATTAGGAAATGATATTCATACTATAATTCAAGTCTGACGCGTTTTAATTGATTCCGCCTTCATGCGTTAATGTAACGAACGGAGAGAGGCAGAACATAACAACTGGATTATTCGGGTTAGATACTTGGCAGTTCGGATACGATGAAAGGACAATATATTTTGGACAATATTTTTTGCTTCTGATAGATTTTTGGACAATATTTTTGGTTTGCATCTGCATTTTTATTTGCATTTCTTTAAATATTTACTGGCCCGGCGGGCCTGTGAACTTATAAATTTTGCTGGACCAAGTAAAAAGAACACACACTGGCCTCGGGCCTCGGACTGGTGTTTATTTCGAAGACTGATCATTTCTGTCATAATGATGTCCAAACACCATGCGAACCAGAACTTATTCATGTCTGGTAAGAGTGACTTCCCCACCCCACCCCTGAAAATAAAAATGGTATGTATGTATTAGTGTTTAACGGCACCTCAGCACAGCAATGGCTATGGTGCTAATTTTAAAAGTAAAGTTGTAAATATGCAAAAATGAAGAATTTAAGAAAATATTTAGGAAATAAAAAATCATCCAGCATATGAAAGACAATTACTTCAATTGCACGTAATATTTTCCCCCATATATCACATATCGGTGCCTTGAAAAATATCACAGGTATTAGTATTTTGAATTGTTACTACGTTGTTCACTTCACATGGTTTGCAAGCCATCTGAATGCTGTTCCATAGCCCTGTTGTTGTAACACGCTGCACATAAATAACTCAAACGGTCGACCATTTAACTGGGTATCTGTGTCCTGATAAAATATTAAAAAATTGCATTTTATTAATAAAAATGAAGAGATTAACGAAGCTGTAAAAAATAAATACAGTAATTAAGCAACGAATTTGAACATTTAACAATGAATATAGTAATTAAGCAACGAATGTGAACATTTAACAATGATGTTTAGGTATTACAAGATATATATTAAAGAAGAAAGAACAGATGTGTGTACAATTATTAACTTAATGGCATCTGTGTACAATTGTTAACTTAATGGCATCTGTGTACAATTATTAACTTAATGGCATCTGTGTACAATTGTTAACTTAATGGCATCTGTGTACAATTATTAACTTAATGGCATCTGTGTACAATTGTTAACTTAATGGCATCTGTGTACAATTAGCATAGTGCCAAATTTAGAAAAAAATAGCAAATCCTTTATTCCAGCTGAAATTTTGTCATATGCATTTTTAGAGAGAAAATGTTGCGATACCTTTCCAGTTCGATATATAGTCATCCCCAAAATATGAGACAGTTTTTCCTCTTCCACAGCTTCTCTTCTGTCGTTTTTGTTGCCAAGTACAACAATAGGAACATGAGAGATTGTTTCATCATGAAGGATGCTCTGTAAAATCGGAACACTTTAAATGAGATTATGTCCCTCATTACTCACTAGCACTCCAGTTAAAAACCGACATTGGCTGGTACCTGATTAAATTGGCAAGCCAAAATCATGAACATGCAGTTGTCAGATATTCTTCAATGGTTTCATATCATTCACGCATATTACCTCTGCAATATGGCGGTGCCGAACACGGGTTGATACGCTAGATTTTCATAAGTTCGAACTAAGATATTTCTATAGGTATGAGTGTTTCCAAGCTTCATTTACTTTTTCCGTATTTATTAGGTTCATATCTATCAAATAATAAAGAGTGAAAATTGTCACGGACTTTCCCTTTAAGCGATGACAAGAGTACAACAATTTACGACCTGAAACGGACGAGGACAGACGGATTGATGTAACCACGTGCCAGTGGATCCTACATACTACCCGCTGTCTACATTATCATTATAACCATAATAATAACAATTTTATAAAAACTGTAATTCTCCAACGATAAGGTAATGAAGGTATCCCTTGTGTGGGTTTTTTAGTATGATCTCTCTCTCTCTCTCTCTCTCTCTCTCTCTCTCTCTCTCTCTCTCTCTCTCTCTCTCTCTCTCTCTCTCTCTCTCTGCTCTGTGTGTGTGCAGGGCCGGTTTAACCACTATGCAAACTAGGCGGTTGCCTAGGGCGGCAAAATTTGGGTGGCGGCAAAAAGACTGAATGAATAACAAAAAAAGAAAGAGAAATAGCATAAAAGAGAAGATAATAAGCGTATAAAAATAGAAAGAGAAAAACAGATGCAGAAATTGTATTCATACTAATGCACAATATTCATATTCAAAAGTTAATTGGGGGGGGGCTGAAGGTTCGCATAGGGCGCCAAATACGCTTAAGCCGGCCCTCTGTGTGTGTGTGTGTGTGTGTGAGAGAGAGAGAGAGAGAGAGAGAGAGAGAGAGAGAGAGAGAGAGAGAGAGAGAGAGAGAGATTGTTTTTTTTTTACATCCAATTCAATGCTGGACTCCTGGAATCTAGCGGAATCTGCAGCGTCCACCAAGAAAACGATCCCATCCACGGCAGGGAAGTAATCTCTCCACACTCTTCGTGCTAAAGTTTTGAAAGATTTAAAATGAAAACTGAAAGATTAATGAAGAAATCTTAAATGTTTATTTACCGTCTGTACTTGCTTGTAAGTCGAGTCCAACAGCATAGACCCTGATCTGCCGTTGCTGGCAGATCTGGGTCTTTGTAGTCAATTTATGTAGAAACTGTATAAGGGTACAATAACTCCTCATCATAAACAATGAGAGAGAAAGAGTGGCAGAGGAAGGTGGTTGTATCGTCTGACATAATGCATTTGAAAATGTCCAGATAAGTTTACTTTTAAATGCCTCTGCACTAGTATTTCAGCCTCTACCTGTAGACTTGTGGATTCACAGGACTTGTACGGAAATCTATGTATTTCAATTTATAGTGTGCATATATGTATGTGCATGTTTATGTCTGTCATTTTAAGTCTAAAGATTTTATGACATAATACTGAAGACCCTAAAGTATGCAATGGTATGGAATGATCATTAGATCCAACTTTTCCGTTACTATTGGATGCATTGCCATGCCAGTGGGTGTGTTTATATATATATATATATATATATATATATATATATATATATATATATATATATATATATATATATATATATATATGTGTGTGTGTGTGTGTGTGTGTGTGTGTGCGTGCGTGTGCGTGTGTGTCTGTCTGTCTTGGAAGACTGAGATTTACCTTGAATATGCCCTCCAAGATCATATGCAGTGAATGTAATGTTGCCGAGTCGAAGCTCTTTCGATCCTGAAATATACATATACAATTATGACAATTGGTGAATGCACAAATCGTTTTTTAGTTCAGTACCATACTTACCCCAATCGCCCTTAACCGCGCCCAAAATTGGGCTAAGAAAATGACGCACACTAAAACAAAAAATTAAAAAAATTTTTTTAGATGAAAGGACTTGATTTGAGTAACCAATGCAACAAATTGATAATAGATTGGCGAACCCCTTAATAGTACATTGTATGAAAAACAATACAATTATTTTCCAGTTTTTCAAACCATAACCGATTAAAACGAGATAAAATCATCAGTAGAATCGATCTTTCACAGAAAATCAGGAATCATAAGAACTTGTAATGGAAATTCTGGCCAACAGGGCATATTTTTATTTTTAGCAAATCGAATTACAAAATAGTGTCATCGTCAGAAAAGTTATTTGCGCTATTACCTACATATGAAAATATATCGCTACAAAAATTAAAATCGTGATTACGAAGGGGTGATGTTTAAATGTATACATTTTTTGTTCACAGAAAAAACTAAATCTTTGGCAATAATATAAATATTTCAGAAACTCTCTCTCTCTCCATTACTTACTTGCTTGATTGGTGGGTGGGTGTTGGATAAGACGACCACTAGCCAGTCTGTCTATTAGAGTAGATTTGCCAGCATTATCCAGGCCGATCAAAAGAAGCTTGGCCTGCCGACCGAACCCTGGCAACATAATAATAATAATAATAATAATAATAATAATAATAATAATAATAATAATAATAATAATAACAACAACAACAACATTAATAAATAAACAAATAAATAAATAAAGAGATAAATAATTTTGGAAACAGCATACAAGTATATCCCTCCAAACAAAAAACTAAGTCTTAAGTTATTCAAAAACAATTCAAGCTTCGTCGAAACAAACGCGATTATTTCAGTCTGAACATGAAAATAGAAAGGTTATAAATACCAAAATAAGCGATAATATTCCTGATCCATTCCCAGAAAAACACCATGATTATTCTTCTTTACTCTAAAACATCTGACCGCATCAGCATATAAGCCGTATTTATATTAAGCGATCTTGGCGTCAATAGCTACACGACCACGAAATATACAATGCTGACAGCGAGTTCCAAAACACGTCATTTCGGCCAAGGTATTAGTTTTTGAGATCATTTGGAACATCGCTCGGCCATTTCCGTCAATTCGAGAAACGGATGTAGTTGTGGCGGAGTGCACCACATATGTTGCGACAGAAAAGGCCGACGGTTCCAATTGTGAATGTGTCGCCTTCTGACGCAATATTGCGTAATCTTTCGCAACTTCGAGGTCAATCCTACGATTTCATATTTAAGTCTCGCGGAAATAGCCGAAGAATTTCTGAATGATTGCGCCTTGTTAGTCTGGTTCGCTGAATAGTCTGGTTCCCTGACAGAGGTCGTTGCTCTTGGTTATGAGGGTCAGACAAAGGTCTGGTTCCCTGACCGCTGTTCACTATGGTCCTCTTCGTTATGTATTCGCAACCTCAGGGTCCATCCTACAGATCATACCTCAAATGAATGCCGATAGGTTCGTTCGAGACCACCACGGCTATTTACGAAACCAGGATTGACGGAGAAATTGCTAATGCATTGAACTGTGGTATCATTCGCAGCTCCTCAGTCAATCCAATTGTAGAAATAGCAGAGAAGGCCCGAATAGATTGCAGGTTCTTTTTTAAAACGAAATTTCGGGGAACAAAATGTATCATTTTTTTTCCTGTAAATTACTGCGCCGACATACACGCGATTAATATTTTCGCAGAAATAGCCGGGATGGTCCGAATGCGTTAGGAGTGTCAGGCAACACTCAGCACGATCGCCGCTAAGTAAGCGTCTCTGCTATCTGGTGATTTACTATCCAATTTTGGATAATAGACCTATGTCGACCAGCTAAGATGACACGTATGTGTGTTTAGAGTCTAATAAAATAGTTCCAAACAACTGGCCCCATTATGTATTTTGTTGTGATGACTTGCTAAAGTTAGTCTGTCTTAATTGTAGTTTGAACTAAGTAAAATTCTTCGTAAAAACGTGTTAACGTGTTTTTGCAAAACGTAAAATTGCCCATGCTCATTGCAGCACTTCAAATCGACTGTTTTGGAGGTGTGTAGTTTTTGCACGTTGTCCCATTCGCAACTTCGAGGTCAATCCTACGATTTCATATTTTTGTCTTGCAGAAATAGTCGAGGTCCATCCGAATGATGTTGTCCAAACTTCATAAGTTCAAGTGTTATTCAAACTTACTTAGCGGCAATGGTGTATATAGCGCACGTTGTCAGCAATCCCAAATTTGTCAAAATACCTAAATTGAAGTGATTTCAACACTGGAAATGGTGGAATTTGATGCGTGAGTGCAATTAATGAGAATCCGGTATGTGTATTTATATTTGTTCCACGAAAAGACGATTGTGTCTCTGCGCAATTTTAAAACTTTAATGGACGCATAGAGTTACCTCCCATGTGTTTCCGGGTTGTCAACAAAAATTTAAAAAAAAATATATATATAAAAAAAAGAGAGAAAAACACATAAAAAAACCAATTCGTAAAGTCGCTCGATTTTTAGGTGATTATATAGTCATGACGAAAGTAGAATATTGATAAATCTGCGGAACAAAGAAGAGTACAAGATTTTCACAAAGCTCGGAATTTTTATGGATCAATGGTATTGAAAGGAAGCGTTCTAAGTTGCAGCAACTGCATGTATTGTGTATAGCTACTAAGTCGTAGCCAAAACATAGTCGACGAAGGAGTAGGGAGGGGTACTAATACTAGTACTACTGCATCTATAATGTAGGCTACCTGCCAATCTTCCAGACAGTGTTTGGGGGGTTTTGAGACTCAAAAGTATGTTTTGTGGTCCCAATGGGGTCGGTGCGCGCGACAGGAAAAGGCGACGTCGTAGAATATTGAGAACAAGTTATACCTGTAGAAGATAACTGGAAATTCAAATTTTGATAATAGGAAATGTATGTTTTCTTTGAAGCATTTTATACACTTTCAGACAAAAAAATAGTTGATATATTTGGTTTTGTCAAATATCATCATCATCACAGCTGTATTTCAACATATTTCCTTAATAATTGAATCATACTTCCACACTATTCTAAGTACTGAATTAATCATGTTTTGCATTTTATATAAAGCATAAACTATGACTATAAAGAAATACTCCCACTGATCACATACTAGCCAATAATCTTTAATAAAGATGGCTTAAACATTCTCATTCAAGTCAGTGAAGTCTAATAACTTTTGTTTCTTTATCAAAGCACATGTCTCTGATTTACCTAACTTCAATGAATTGGGTTGTTGCACTTCATGTACTTTACCTAGGCAAATTAGCCTAATGGGCTCTCCCACAGTAGTGCTCATAGGACTCTTAACACAAAATCACTGTTGCTGTTGTCAGTCAGTTAAGTAATCTGTGCAGTGGTGGTTGTTTATCTCTGACTGTCTTTAACTTTAATCACCTCTATGACAATCAGCTGTATGAACTGGCCTGTGGTGATAGTTTTCCATGAGCATTAAGTATGACTGTTTTCTGTTTACACAGGTCATGGACATATAACGTGCTGTCAGATAAAGGTATAACTTTTTTTTACTTCATGAAATTACTGGAAATCATGTTTATATAAACAAAACCATGTGGGAGGGTTTGGGAGTCAAAAATATTTTTTTGTCTGTGACACATTGTGTTCAGGTAGATGAGCAGGTAATAATATTTGTACCCCTAACTCCTTCATCAACAAGTGCCCCCGGTGGCCGAGTGGTCATAGGTCTAAGGTGTTTGCCTTTATAGCGATCACTGCCATCTCACCTCTGTCCGTGTGGGTTCGAGTCTGGGGTTCGGTCAATGTGGTTATGTGAGAAAGCTTGCCAGTAGCTTCCCATGGGTCAGTGGTTCTTCCCGGGGTTCTTCCTCCACCAGATATACTGGCCGCCATGTATAGCCTATCATGTGCTGAAAAATGGCGTTAAGTCCATAAACCAAACCAAACCGTCATCAACATTGATGAGGCTAAAATATCGTACCTACAACTGCATCACGTTTATTATAGTCTCAAAAGTAATTGTCTCCATGGTGAGAATGAAGAGATTGGGGGGGGGGGAGGTGGAGTAGTGCACCAAAATAGGGGCTTGGTATTTTTGTTAATTGGGGTAGGTGGGGAAAGGTTACAAATACATGCAACCATCATTTTCCTTAATTGTGTCCCTCAGAACTAAGTCTAATCACAGTTGGGAGTGGATATGTGTGAGTTTAAAATACCACTTTATGCAGGTTAAAAAATAATATTAAAAACAGGGTTTCTGACATTAAAAACTGAAGGTGGCCAGGACCATTTGGAAGGATTCCAATGTGGGCTGTCAGATCAGGCTCTTAGGGATGCTATTCCACATTATAACAGGATGGAGGAAGAAGTTCTTCTTGTAGACAGATGAGGTTGTTTGGAACTGCAGATATTTTATACTGTGCCCTCTTGTGCTACAAGAAGTAGTTGTTAGGTATGATTGGCAGGTATCTCAACTTCGTGATGGGTAGTCTGTAGGGGTGCAAGATAATATTGAATACCACTATATTGAGGTATTAAACCTGCGATACAATAATCGCGAAATAAATTTTTATATCGATATAGTTTGATAATTATGTAAATGTTGAAAAAAGTTGCAATCGAACTCTATTATTTTTATAATTTAATATTAGTAATGTTTTACCACTTAAAATAGTTTCCGATTGACAATCTCCTATTGAATTGGATATCTGTACCTTTGGTAATCTGCTTCTGTAACGTTTATACTTTGTTTCCCTGGGAAGTTGCAGCATGGGTAATTGGAAGCTACATCAATGTCAATATTCATCCTTTTTGAAGCTTTAACTTCTCTACGTCAACAAATAATTACCTTGCTGCCATTGATGACTAACTGACATTGACCTCGAGCAACAGGTGTTTCTAGCATGGCTGAGTATGACCTGGTTAAAAATTTTAAAGTACAGTTGGCCATATGGACTAATTTTGCTTTAAGAAAGAGCAAAATGGACGGGAAGATTGATGAGGCAAATGCTGTGTGCAGATTATGTGAGGCTCATGTTAAGTTTTCCGGTGGAACCACAAATCTAATCTACAATATGAACAAGCACCCTCCTGGGAAAATTGATCATTATGAGAAAACAGACATTTGATCATCTGTAAGCTTTCTTAAATCAATATATTGTAATATTTCAAGTAATATTGCAATATATTGCAATATGATTTTCAATTCAATACCCACCCCTAGTAATCTGGTATAGCATGGTCACTTTAGACTTATCCCTTTTTTTTTTTTCAGACTCTCCCATTCCAGGTCTTTGAACATTGATGTTGCACTGCAAGTTTGCTAGTAGTTATGTTTAACAGATCTGGTTGCTCGTCTCGGGAGTGATTCAATATTGTTGATGTCACATTCTGTATGTGGGGCCTCTCTGTAGGAGAGGCATATTCAGGTATGGGTCTTACAAGGGTTTGGTAGGCTTGTTCTTTAGCTTGTGGAGACCCGGATCTTATGCTGCATCTTAAGAAATCCATTGTGGAGTTGGCCTTTTTGGTGATGTTCAATGTGCTTACTCCAGGACAGGTCACTAGAGATGTTGACTCCAAGATATTTCGTACTGCTAGTAGTCTTCAAGGTATGTTCATGGATGGTGTAGTTGACAATAATTGGGCAGCTCTTCTTTGTGATCCTTAACACCTCACATTTATCTGGATTGAAAGCCATCTGCCGTTTGGACTCACACTCCTGGAGATGGTCAGGGTCCTTCTGAATGGTAGTACAGACCTTGGTGGAACAGATGATTCTGTACAAGAGTTAATTATCTGCAGATTGTCTGGTTGTAGATGATGTACACTCTGACTGATCATTGATATATACCAGAAATAAGAGGGGACTTAAAACTGTGCCTTGTGGGATACCTCATGTGACTGGTGTAGAGGTGAATTTGTTATCAACTAGAACAATGTCTGTGCAGTTGGAGAGAAGTCCTCAATCCAGCAAAGTGTGTTCTTCCTTATGCCATAGTAATGAAACTTCATAAAGAGGCATTGATTGGGTACTCTGTCAAAGGCCTTGGAGAAATCCAATGGGAGGGCATCGATCTGCTGGTTTTTGTCCAAGCCCATTGCTACATGTAGGTCCTTAATGGAGAGGATAAGTTGTGTATCACATGACCATCTTTTCTGAAATCCATGCTGGCAGTCACTAGGTATATTGTAACATTTGAACTGTGACATGATAGAGCTGTGTATAATCCAGTGTCTTACATATGATATAAGTTGGGGTATCGGTCGATAGTTTGTTGGTGTAGAATGGTTTCCTTTCTTAAAGATTGGTGTAACTGTGGCGGTTTTCTATTTGTAAGGGATCTTATCACTGTCCAGTGAGATTTGAAAGAGTCTCATAAGGCCAGGTGATGGTTCTGTGGCAGCTTCTTTCAGTCATCTACCAGGAATTGGTCTGGCCTAGTTGCTTTGATGTTTGATGTTACGAAGTAGCTTCATGACTCCTTGTTCAGTGACAACAATATAAAACATGGAGGTTGTATGGCTAGTTCCAGGGTCAGGTAGGTGTGATATGTCTTCTTTGATTAACTCCTCCGGCAAATTTGTTGATTTAAGATCTTTGCTTTGTTGGTACTGTCGCAAAAGGTGGGACAATTTTTTTTTAAAGGGAGCAACATCTGTGTAATCCTTTTTTCTTTCCCTGATGAAATTCCCAAAACGTTTTTGGATTTGATTTCTCACTGCTCAGCGTATCATTGACATATGTTACTGTGTTTGTCTTTTTATTGCCTTATGCTTTAACCACAACTCAGCTGAGTTGGAAGACAAAGCAAGTCTGAACCATCAATGTTTATATTGCATAATTCTTATGATCCCTCTGCTTATCCTGGTTGGCTATAGGAGTTCATCCGAAATGGAACGTTTTCTTTAATAATATGATGGCACCCATCTCAGAAGAATGTCCAGGCTGTGTTGATGTTACTGGCTGATGTAAATGTGTCACGAATTGACTGGGATAGTTGGGTGCACAGGTATTTAATGTTGATATATTGGCTTTAATCCACATACAGAGCTTTCTTTTGCCTGGTTTCTTTTTTGGTGCCCTGACATTAGAATCAATGAAGATGGCATGGTGGTCACTAATGACAGGTATAGTCCAACATTTGTTCACCAACGATGTTCTGTTTGTGAAGAAGAGGACCAGGGGATACTGTCTTCTCTGGTTGTGAAGTCTACCATTTGGTTCAGACCTTACTTGTTTTCCAGATGGTTGAAGGTTTCCCTGATAGGTTATACTGATGACTGGTGATAGTGTTGCTTGACCAATATATATCTGGGGGATGAAGTCACCAACTATCCAGATGACAGCTTCCTGGAACTTGAGGCATACTCATCTGACAATGTTGCTCAAGTCCAAAGTGTATTCAATGTTATTATTAGTAGGATCGTACAATGAACCAACAAAAAGGGTTTGAGAGTTTGTGCAGTTGATTTTTTGTAGAACAATATTACAATCAGTGTCAATGTCAGCAGGATTGCTTTTTGATAATATTTGTCATCAGAAGTAATGTGCCTCTGTACCCATCAGTTCTATATTTTTGATAGATGTTAGAGTCACCATTTGAAGGGAGACTTCACTTTCTCCAGTAGAGTCATTAAGCCAAGTTTCACAACCACGGACTATGACAACATTGACATAATCCAAGAAGTTCCAGAAACTAGTTTTTTTTCTTGCACTCATAACACTTTGCATATTTAGGGATGACAATCTGATGTTATTTGTCCGTTGCTGTTTGGGGCTTTATTTCAGAGGACTAGAACACAAGGGGGTGGATGGGTGGTCTTCATGAAGTGAGGCATAACTGGTATCGGTGACATTCAAAGTACTGGATAAGTATTAGTTAGACTACATGTGCGAGTGGGATACCAGAGATATTATGGGATGGGGTGACAAAATTTAGCACCAGAGTATCACATGAGAAAATATTGTCTAACTCATATGACCACAGCTTTCGTTTTGATTTTTACATGATCAACTCTCTTTTGGTTTTTTTCAACAAGATCACATATGTTTCCCTTATGCGCCTCTTTTCTGGTATTGCAGTTGTTATTTTTTATTTTCTTTTAATGTTGCATTGTCAATTTAGACAAATGTATCCGATTATTTTCAACTGTTCACGTTGATTGAACTTGTGTCTTGCCAAAATTTGTCATTTGTACATGTACATGGGACAGTGCTGTGATGTTGTAGAAGACTAGTCTATTATACATCATTTGTCACATGTTTTGGACCATTTTGAAGGCAGGGCAGAAAGTGAAGACATTATCTATGCCTATAAAATATATATACAAAATTGCACTTACAGTGACATTTTTTAATATTTTTAGACCAAATTTAATACATATAAAGTTATAGTGAGAGGGCACATAATACATATATAACAGATTGTGGGTTAGGACCCCAGGGTAATGGTTTGGCAGAGGGGGTTGGAGGGGGGATATGTAATAAAAGGGTGCTGATTTCCCATGCAGAGCCATGTGGTAGCTCTCATCAGGTGATGAAACTCTTCAGCCTTAATCATGAAAGTTAATGGAATGATGAAATACAAAAAAGTAGATTAAAAAATGCCAGTGTCTTTCCTATCTATGGCTCTTTACTTATGATATATGTCAAGGCCAAGTGCAGGTATGATATGAAATTATGGGAGAAAAATCCATGTAAGCAACCAGCTTAGCTAGAGGCTGTATGTCAAATTTGTCATTACATTCCTATAAACCTCACTTTATGATTTTAAAATGGAACAGGCCTGGGTCATAAAACTCGAGTTTTTTCCTCTATTAGTCAGTCAGAAATAACCTTTTAAAAGTAACATAAGTTGTAATTGGTCAAAATAAAATCTCAAGCTCAAGAGTTTTACGACTTACAGGCCAGGTCTCCAAAACTTAAAGTTTGCATTAACCTTTAGGATTGTGACAACTGAAGTATTCAGATGTTTTGTAAAAAAATAACTGGAAGTTGAGCATAAAATACATGTAGAAAACTGTTGGCCCAAGTTTTTTGGGATAGTCCTGGACAATGAATGATCATGAAGTGAATATTGAAAGCTACTTAACTACCATAATACTAGATAAAATATGCAAGAGCCTAAATTGGCTTTGTTTGAATTTGGTAGTTTGTCTGGAATGGATTACCTTTCTACAGCTTCTGTGATATTCATTACAAAAAGATCTAGAAAATATTGTGATTCAATAGTAACTGGCATCTCTCGTCAAAAGTGGGGATCATATGATATTGTCTGTGAATGTGTAATTTTATGTGAATCCTCTTGTTCCGTTTTTGCATACTTTGAGTTTATTTATTTATGTGGGTATTGAATTAAGTGGTTTTGGAAATAAATATATTGTTATCAGTGCTTTAAATAGTAAGCTTGGGAAGGGACTCTTGTTTCCACAAAATGGATTATTGTTTGTTGAATCATTAAATGTATGGTTTGTAGCAACAACAAAGTCATTAGATTTGGTGTCCAAAAAAAGGTGATTTCACAGTATATATATACATTTTTCTTTTTCAGATGGACTCATTAATTATTGCCATCATGCTGATCTTTATGTTCATATTGATGCTGTTGTACAGGAGATATAGAAAAAGGCATTATGAGGTGCCAGCACGAGATGTAAGTAAAGGACATCGCTGGATTATGGTTGACATTTTCCCAGAGTCTACATTCTGTAACATAAGCCACATCAGAATAAAAGATGGGGCAAAATGTGATTCATGTGGTATTTGTGTAGATGATGAAAACATGAAAGTGGCAGACAAAACAATCGCCTGTAAGCCATTATCAATCAAAGGGGATGTAACTCCTCACTTATGGATGTGTGGTAATTGTCCCCTGCACAGTAAATGCAGTGTTTGTAATGAAAACTGTGGAGTTCTGCCAGAGATATCTGACTTTAGATGCTGCTGGTGTAAGCAAACAGTTCATGAAAAATGCATTCCACTTTGTTCTGAGTCATGTGACTTTGGTTCCATCGCTAAGTTTATTGTTCCACCTCACTGTGTAGAGTTGAGAAGAATTGGTCTGCTAAGAAGACGACAACGCCTGATAGTGGCAAAAGCAAGGCATCCTGGTGTTGAGAACTGGCATCCTCTCATTGTTGTAGCCAATAGAAAGAGTGGGAATAATGATGGAGAAGAAATTTTGTGTCAGTTTCGAGAATTGTTAAACCCAGCTCAGGTGGGCTCTTTTTATCTGTACCTTTCTACTCTTCTTTTAAATACTGACATACCACTTTACTTTGATACAGATTTGAAACAAATATTCTTGGTTAAATTTGATAATTAAACATCCTGCATGTTTAATCTTTATTGCAGGGGCTTGGGGCTCAAACCCCAGCTCTACCATTAGAGTTTGTTTTTGAAATCATCTATGATTTACTGCAAAGCTTTTGTTATATTTGGCATTGCAACTACTGCTTTACTGGGGGCACTTTGAAAACTTTGTACATTTTTTAGAGATATTAAAGTAAGGCAGACCAGATAAAGAAAAATGAGCAAAAATGAATGAATTAACCAGAAATGGATTAAAAAGTACTTAAAATGGATGAATTGCAACTGATAATGAAAATACATGTATATAATAAAAATAAACTCACAAAAAGATACGTGAATTATATTATTACTGAAAATGTTCATTTAAGTGTAACCTAACAGTATTTTATGAATTCTTATTGTAGTGTTATTATGCTGTATTTTGAAATATCAAAATTATCTTCAGGTAATTTAATTGACTGTGAAATTAGTTTCCGGTGGAGCAGTCAATTTTTATGGAGCAATGGGGTGGGGATGGTGAATTACAAAGCATTATACATATAAAATCTACAGCATTCTGAATACCTCTGGCTGATTAGATTGCATGCATCCAGGTGTCAAATGTATCTTTTAATTTGTAATACTAACAATTATTTTCCATCCCTTTTTTAAGTTTCATTCCTTTTTGCTCATTATCCAGTTTCGTTCATTGTTGGCTAATTTTCATTAATATTATTTAGCTCACTTTTGCTTATTTTCAGAATTTAGGCACCACATCTACAGTGTAGCAACTATCATTACAAGTTATTATTATTAGATTAGATGTTTAATAATGATAATTAGGACTAATGCAAACAAAGTAAGCAAAACATTTTATTTATATAAGAAAATACTTTTATGCCGTTTACTGAAACAGTGGATGAACTGATTGGAAACATTAAAAAGATTATGAATTAAATATTTATTTTGGCTTCTCTCCACAGATTGATGTACCAGTGTCATTAGCTCTACTGGTCGTAGACCAGAAGAGCTTATGGGATGGATTCTTGTCTGTTGTCTCTGATCTGACATCCATTCATCTATTAGCACAAGTTTGTTGTCACTACTCCTCCCAAAATACTTGGAGGATTGCCATGAAACTTTACACACACGTTCATTCTAAGGTCCTAAATGAACATGGTGCTGCTTTGACATCCAGTATGGCCACCACAACAGCCATTTTGAATATCTTATCACTTCTTCTCCAGAATCAACGGTCATATCAAGATGGGGGTTCCACTCAAAGTCTTCTTATGATGAATAGTTGGTCCTAAATGAATATTGTGCTGATCTGACATCTATTATGGTCACAATGACAGCCATCTTGAAAATCTTGTTATCACTTCTCCTCCTCAACAGAAAGTCTTATTGACATGGGGTTTTCACCAGAAGACTTATTCATACATGTGACAGAAAAGAGATTATGTTCGGTTATAAAGTTGGCAAATAGTGTCTTGGCATGTGTTACTTTATCCACAGTTGATGCAGATTCCGCGAATATGGATTTCAGCAATGGCATATTTGTTGTCATGGTTAACATGCTTTTATGCAATGGGGTTTCTGCATGTGATGTCATTTTTGCCAGTGTAACAAGATTTTAAAATCAGCTTTACTGTAGAAGAGCAGATTGCATATTCATGTCCCTTTAAACTTGATTCCAACCACTGAAATTCCCATTTTCATCCATCATTGAATTTTGTGATATTTCTGTTGCTTAGATTTTGGTGTTTTGGCATTGGGAGATAATGCACGCTTAGACATCTCTACAAACTTTAAACACTGAAGTCACACTGACCCTGCTTTATTCTGCTTAAGCTCTTGAGTAATCCA
Source organism: Margaritifera margaritifera (assembly GCA_029931535.1). Classification (NCBI taxonomy): domain Eukaryota; kingdom Metazoa; phylum Mollusca; class Bivalvia; order Unionida; family Margaritiferidae; genus Margaritifera; species Margaritifera margaritifera. Next base: position 4,834,647 of record JAQPZY010001643.1, read on the forward strand.
ACCATAGTCAATTAACATCTTTAATCCTGTCCAAATTAGTTTTGATTATACATAGTATAGACTTGGATCCATCTCGACAACTTTAAGCACCAAAGCAGAACATACCCTCTAGAGAGAATCAAAGTAATGTTAATTGTTTTATGCTGATTAAGCTCTTTAGTAACCCAGTCATAATCAATGAATGTCTTTAATCCTTTCAGAATTACTTATGCTCACACATAGTATAATCAATCTCAACAAACTTCAAACACTGAAGCCAACCAACCCTGCCGACAGAATCAAAGGGATGTTAATTGTTTTATGCTACTTGAAATTTGCAACTAAATTGTCTTGCCCTGCTAAAGCCAGTTCACAGTCATATGGACACAGGCAGTATTACCGTAAATATACTTCAACGGAACCAAAGTGAATAAAATGAACAAATTAAATTTTTCAGAAATAATTTTGCATACACAGGAGATTTTATTTGAGTGACAGGAGACACCCCTCAGCTCAGGAGAAGCATGCTCCCATCTCAAAGGTTCATATATATGCTTCTTGTGATGTTTAGTTGGTCCTAAATGAAAATGGTTCCATTTGGACATCCAATATGGCTACCACAGTGGCCATGTTGAAAATCTTGTTATCACTGCTCCTCCTGAATGGAGTGTCACATCAACATGGGGTTTTCAGTACATGAAAATGGTGCCAATCTGACATCCAATATGGCCACAATGGCAGCCATCTTGAAAATCTTGTTATTTCTACTCCTACTGAATGGAAAGTCATAATGGCATGAGGTTTTGACCAGCAGATGTCTTATGATGTCTAGTTGGTCCTAAATGAAAATGCTGCTGCCCAGACATCCAATATAGCCATCACAGTGGCAATCTTGTAAAGCTTGTTATCGCTACTTCACCTAAATGGATGGTCATATCAACATGGGGTTTCCGCTAAAAGACTTCTTATGATGTTTAGTTGGTCCTAAATGAAAATGGTGCCAATCTGACATCCAGTATGGCCACCACAGTAGCCATCTTGAAAATCTTGTTATTGTTACTCCTCCTGAATGGAAAGTCATATTAGCATAGGGTTTTCACTGGAAGACTTCTTATGGTTGCCAGTTGGTCTTAAATAAAAACTGGGCCAATCTGATATCCAATATGGAAACCACAGAGCCATCTTAAAAATCTTATCACTACTCTTCCTAGACGGAAAGTCATATCAACATTAGGTTTTCACCTGAAGACTTCTTATGATGTCATAGTTAGTACTAAATGAAAATGGTGCCAATCTACATCAAATATGTCCACCATGGCAGCCATCTTGAAAATCTTGTTATTGCTACTCCTCTTAAGTGGAAAGTCATATGTACATGGGGTCTTCAGCAGAAGACTAATTGGGATGCCTGGTTGGTCCTGAATGAAGATGGTCCCAGTCTGACTTCAAATATGACTGCCACAATGAACATAATGAAAATCATGTCACTTTGTTAATTCTTCTGAATGGATGGTCATAACAACATGGGGTTTAGAAAATCTTATTGCTCAAGAATATCAGAGATGGTTTGAACAATCAGCAGTTAAAAAGGAAAAAATGGTTTTATCTTTAATTCCTGGAAATTCTTTTCAAACAGTAGAGCATCAGTCCCTTTGAGGGACTATTGTTTGGTTACTTGTAATACTCTGTCTTTGAGAAGGAGGTGGTGTGGAGAGATTTATTTCTTCAGTATGTCCTAGCATCCATTCTTCATGTCCAAGTTTTAACTCTTATTTTATTACAGACCAAACTTGTTGCATTTAGGGAATACGATATGTTTCCCATCAAAACTGGGTCACTTTGACCTGTTTTTAGGGTCAAATTAAACTTTGCCTTAAAATCATATCACATATTCTCCAAGGTTTATTTGATACTACTTAAAGATACTGTTAACTCCTGCTCGCTAACACTTCTAGTTTTCATTTCTGTGAAGATTGTTACATAAAGTTGAGAAAGATACAGTGGAAAAAATTGGTTACAGCAAACTAGATTGTAAACAATTTCCACATATTAACAAAATGCCAGTTTCAGTCAATATCTAAATACAATTTTTACATTTATTCCAGTTTCTGATCAAATTCAGATTTAACACAAATTCTAGGGTCACTAGTAGCAGTCGTTAGATAATTTCACAGATTGTTCAACTTCATGCAGTGGTCTAAGGCGCTCGCCTTTACAGATCACTGACATCTCACCTCTGTCCTCGTGGGTTCGAGTCTCGGGCTCGGCCAACGTGGGTATGTGAGAAAGCTTGCCAGTAGCTTCCCGTGGGTCTGTGGTTCTTCCCGGGGTTTTCTCGGGTTCTTCCTCCACCAAATATACTGGCCGCCATGTATAGCCTATCATGTGCTAAGAAATGGCGTTAAAGTCATAACAGCCAATAACAGCCAGCCAAAGTATGTTCTAATATCTCTGCTAAATTTTAGCTTTATTGATTTTTATGTAGGTACTGTGACTGCTGATTTGTTTTATTGATTTTTATATAGGTACTCTGATTGCTGGTTTGTTTTATTGATTTTTATGTAGGTACTCTGACTGCTGATTTGTTTTATTGATTTTTATGTAGGTACTCTGACTGCTGATTTGTTTTATTGATTTTTATGTAGGTACTCTGACTGCTGATTTGTTTTATTTATTAGGTTATTGACCTTCATGACATGTCTCCTGAAAATGCTCTTGAGTGGTGCCATCTACTTCCAGATGTCACATTTCGGGTTCTTGTTAGCGGTGGAGATGGAACTATAGGTTGGGTGCTCAATTCCATTGAGAAAGTCAATTTAAAGGTAAGCATCAGTGACACAGATCTGATTGCTTCCCTTGGTATAGGGATTTTTTTGGTCAATACCATGGTTACAAAAAATACATAATATATTTATTATTCTTATTCATTCCCTTGGAAGGTGTATGCCTCGGGATATTGGTAATGATCAGATAGTATGACAACCATATATCCTGAACTTCATCATAGGCTAGATCACTTTGAGCCGTAACACATCATGTGGACAAATTAATTGATGTTAAATAAATTACCAATCTACACTTGTGTTGTAGAAAAGCAATACATTTTTTATTCATTGATGAGTTGAAGCCAAACACAAGCGCAAAAGGTTTAATGCACCTAATTGTGTGAAGCCTGCAAAGAAAGGTTTTTACCCATATTTAGTGGAGTGCATAGCACATTAAGAAGGTAACCAGACTAACGTATATACTCGTGTATAAGCTGGGTCTAAATGCAAACAACATCGGGTCTATGTTTTGTTTGTTCTATTAATTAGTCCTTACAAACTGCATAGACCCAGATCTGCCGCCACATTATGTGACGGCAGATCTGGGTCTATGTAGTTTGCAGTTGGTATTGGCTTATATGTGAGTATATACGGTAATAAATAGTTGGAGAGAAAACTTGTGAAACATGGAACAATAAAACTACAAGTGAAGCAACCGCAGATCTGGAACTGAAAATGGCACATTTTCTAGTACATTTAATAATTAAGTACCTATATATTATTGTTTTCTTTTCTGTTACAACTTACTATACCTTCTTGTAATGTTTTTATATTAAATTTCACAAATATGTGACTGCCATGTTCATTTTTGAATTTTGAATTTTGGGAAAAAATATTAGGCAAGAGCTATTAGAATTTCAGGGGCATGTTGGATGGTAACATTTCTGCCAACCTCACAGACACTCTTGGGGTTTTTTGAGAATCAAAAAGTGCATTTTTAGGTCCCAAGGGAGGTCGGTGTGTGTGACATTAAAAAAGTGACATCATGCAAATGAGAATAAGTTATCTACTCATTCAAGCCTAGAGAAATTTACTGTAAATTCAAATTGAATAAAAGAAAATAATGTATCTGGGTTTTTTTTAAAGCATTTAATACACTTACAAACAAAAATAGTTGGTGGACTTAACATTGTCAAATATTATCACCACACACATACAAACACACATATGCACACACACTCACATAATCCCAACCACACTGACATTAAATAAAAAAATGCACCAAGTCTCTGTCTTTAAAATCCGTTAGACGGTGGAATACAGTGTTAATTAGATGCAGTCTTTGCTGCTCTCAGTAGTTCAGTAGAGGGTTTGAAAGTAAAGCAAATCTCATTTGTGTTTATCTATGCACTCATTAGAGACAGGATGGTACTATTGTTCAAACTTCCCTGAAGATCATGTTGACATTTTCTCAGCATAGAAAATGAACTTTCTGCATCTGCATTGTTTTGAGGGAGTGTCAAACATGCAGATCTGAAAAATGATCTGCAACTGCAAACAGCAGATTGTGCTCTGCAACGTACTTCACCTCTAGTAACATGGTCTGCTGATGATTGTTTAAACATGGTAGTTACATTTGGGATTTAGCTCTGCTCTCATTCATTGTCTTGATGCTGGTTGGTGTTTGTATGTCAATGGATGTTGTGCACTTGAGAATGACTCATGTTGATATGATGTTTGCAATATGTGCCAAGAATACAATGTTCTTCCTTGCTGCTGTGTTAAATTCTATAAACCAGGAGTTCTGAAATTTAGTTTTGCATGGCTTTGCTCGCTTCACAGATCGCTTATTCTGCCCAGAATCACAGCTACGTTCCGACATTTCGACTTAAAAAATAAATCACACTTATACACTATTCTGACTACCAAATTAATTATATTTTGTGTTTTATATATGAAGTAAAATCTGACTTCAAAGAAATGTTGCCACTGATCATGAACTTGCCAATAATTTTTAATAAAGATGACTTAAACATTCTCATTTAAGGCAATGATGTTTAATAACTTTTGTTCTTTAACACATATCTCTTTGAATTGGGTTGTTCCACTAAGTGTACTTTACCTGTGCAAATTAGCCTAATAGGCTCTCCCACAGCAGTGCTCAAAAGACTTAACACTTAGAAGTTGTCAGCCAATTAAGTAATCTGTGAAATGGTGATTGTTTATCTCGGAATGCCTTATGTTTTAATTGCCTCTATGAGAGTTAACTATATGAACTGCCCGAAGGATAGTTTTACATGATCATCAAGCAGGACTGTTTACAGGGCATATATTATGGTGGTCTCTCTGTATCTCTGCTTTTTTTGTGGCTAAGGTTACTTAAAATTGTGTTTTTCAAAACAGAACCATGTCAGGGGGTTTGGGAGTAAAAAAAATCATGTTTTTTGCGTCACACATTGTGTTATGGCAGGTATGTGGTTACAATACTTTGACCAATTGCAAAATATTCCTGTCAGATATTCATAGTTATGAATGTAAATCTTATTCTTTTTCTTATATTTAACTTCACAAGTGTAAAATCTAATAATTTCTAACTCCTTATCATACAGAACAAGCATTGAATGGCAAATCTTCATATGATTGTATTGAGCACTGGTCATAGTTGCACCATAATCCTGGCTTTGCACTTCCACCAATGAAGCAGATTAATTCATATACTGCCATGCTCAAATTATCCCATCTATAATGCTATGTACAGTACACTGTCGAGCATCAAACAGAATCTCCACCTTACATTGTTGGCATTGCAATAGCAATAAAGACCATTGCAGCTTTTTTTCAAATAAAAGTAATGACACAGAGAACAATAGGAAAGTAAAAACCAATCAAGCAAGCAAGGCACCTATCTGAGTTTTGCTAATTCGTTGTTTATAGTAAACAACAGCCAATAAAATAAGTACTTGTATAATTAAGAAGGTCATAGGATAGGCTAGATCAATGAGTAAAAGTGCTCATGGCAGAGTGAAAAGTATGAAAATAATGAAATATCATCAGTAAGAATCAATGTTAGAATATTGTTTACTTGAACATTAACAAATTCAAGAAGGAGTGAGAAACTTTGACAAATAAGAATGCTAACACCTAAACTGGTGTAGGTCAAAAAGCCTCAACCCTCATGCACCAAAGCCCTTTGAGCTACATGTACAGTGTCTTCACCTAGACCTATTTTTTCTGGATTACTGTTCGTTTTGATTTGTTTTCTGCATGGCTTCATTTACCTGATGTGCTGTAGTTTTAAGTTCTTCTTTCAAATTCACCTTCTCCATATTTGTATTTTCTAATTTTTCTTTCAATTGGTCATTTTCAAACACTAAAGACTGCATCCTTTTTTGCAAATCATTCATCCTATCTTTTATTTCTTGCTCCAGTTCTCTTTTCAACTCCATTTTCATTTTGGCAAACAGTTGAGACAATTTCTGACACCACCCACCTAATTCCTCTCTGTTACCAGTAAGTTGATATCTTCCTTTGTATGAGCCCCTTTTGGGGTCAATTTAATTTCTTGCAAATCCTTCTGGATTTGGTAAACACCACTCTGTTCCTCAGTGTCCATAATTAAATCTCCTGGATCATGTGTTGTACTCGATTGTGAATCAGCATTTGACCGGTTTGGGACTTTGAACTATCTTTCCATCGTCCCTGCAAACTTGAGTTAAGGGTGGTCTGAACTGTTTTCTTAGTATTACTCATGACTCTAATATTAGAGCTGCAATCAACCCAGCTATTTACTGGTCAAAAATCAGTGGATTAGGCTACTAATAACCTGAATGTATGAATGCCTCTGCAGAAAAGCACATAGGTGCAATAGGGGGTCATCTCAAATAGTCACTTTAGGTCCTAACATATTAATGAAATAATGCCAAGAACTTTTCCATAGAATTTAAAAATAAAGTTGCATATTCCACAGTAACTCGGAGTAAATATCACCTAAAAGGAAACATTCAAATATGGATACTTCCAACTAGAATCACTCCATCACACTTGTAACCCACAGAAAAAACACCAACATTTGAGATAGATTTACACTAGCGTCTGACTCTGGTGGCCATCTTGAATCCTCTATCCCATCTTGAATCCTCACAAGGTTTTCATCTGGGGAAGAAAAAAATTATCTCATTCACTCCACAGATATCCACATATTTGTTTGCTGTAATGGCATATGAGAGAGAGAGATAAAAGGGAAAGCAGGGGGGATTTTGAAATTGTGTACCATGTTTAATTCAATTTATAAAACAAGGATTATTAATATTTGTTCTCATTCTTTTCGTATTTCAGTAATGATTATAATAAGTGGATGTAACAGGGAATTATTTCATACTGACTCGAGTTTGAATCTTGTTCAAATTAATTTCTTCTTTTCAGAGGCAAAATGTCCATTTTGTTGTTAAATGAAATTATCATTTTCTTTAATGTCTTCTTACAGAAAATGATTACACTTGTGCTTTATTTTGTAATGTAATGTACCAGTCATAAAGTCGTTTTAGTCTGTGTTGTCTTCATCTACCATCATTGATTCATTCATTCATTCTTTTAACCATTCTTTCATTTGTCTAGTTATTCAAAGCGCGTACCTGTGCAAATCTGTTTTTAGTTCTCGCAATGCAAAACTTGCCAAACAGGTATTATTCTCACTCAAATCACACGTGCATGCTTTACCTGCACTGCAGTTTGCTGTTTGCTGTCAAGAAGAAAGGACTGTTCATCCTTTCTCTCTCATTGTGCATTGAAAATGAAAAATTTGCATATTTCTACAGGTCAGTAAAGTCCTATAACCATATGACTTGTTTTCCATCTCCTTTTGAACACCCGTTACATGGAAATTCATCACTGATCTAGAGAGTATAGAAGCAATAGTCTGCTGTTGAAACCATAGTTTTATGTTTATTCATACGCCATGGGCGAATCACCATTTTGATATGTCAACAGTATTGGTATATCAAATTGCTTTATACCAACACTTTGAAAGACATTATTTTTAATGTATAATGATATTGACTTGCACATACTCTCGGCAGCTGGACATCGGTTATATAAATTCTCAAATATCATTATATCAACTTGTCTTTGATTTGTTGATCGATTACATTCCCTCTCACTGCGTGGTTGTCAGCACATGATACCTTTAGAACAAAATATGTGAAGCCTAGGCCCAAATTAAGAAAAAAATGATACTAGCAACAACATCTAACTTTAATTATCATCCTTCAAGACTTATTTGGGGACCTTATCAAATAAAAGTTCACCATCCAACTTTACTGGAAATGTCAGTTTAAAAAGGTGCTACATATTTTTGAGGTAGTATGATAGTTTGTTGTCAGTTAATAATTAATTTTAGAAACACTAGAGTGGAATTAAATACTATTGTTGGGTAAAATTCTATAGTATAGTTTTCAGAAAGAAAAAATGATGTTATAAATAATTAGTTTGAAAGGAAACCAGCCAGATGCTTGATTAGTCAGTGCCGACACCAGTTGGAACTGTTCTATATGTTCTGACTTTTCCATCTAGTCTAATGGAGACAGCATTTTTGTGTTATTCACTTGGGATTCTACATATTCTGACTGCTAATTTCCAATAGATGCAAATATTTCTCCATATTTGGCATGACACAGTGCTCAGTATGCAGTTTTTATCTGTCTTTAAAAACTTACCATTAGGGTGAGTACATGAATGTTTCTTTAAAGTCTCCATGCTACTGACAAATGTACTGCACATGCTGCATTAGTAGATTTGCAGGACATGTCACGCCATTTTATTCTTTCTTCACTACCTCCTCACCTGGAACAGTCAGCACTATGCCAAAATCAAATTCTATGTTATTGGGATTCTATATATTCTGACTGTGCTGGTTCCCAAATAAGCATGCCCCAGTTAATCATGGAAGGATAATGATACTAAAGCAGCAGGAAATCCGGAATCTAAAATGACACATATCCAGTATATTTAATAATTTGGCATATCAAAGTTTTCCTTTTTGTCACAACTTGTTATATCTCCTTTGAACACTTTTATATTAAATTCACAAATATATCTCCACCACATTAATTGTTTGGGGGAAAATGTCCATAAAAAACATTAGCATATCAGGATCTCTAATGTATATATCAGGGATCCTGCAACAGCTGTATTGGCCACATATGAAGAGATGACCAATAAAAGGGCTCAAATGCAAATAAATATGAGCTCAAATGAAATAACTTGATATGTCGAACATTGGACATAAGGTGCCTGTAAATTATCTCATGCAGTTATTTGGTCATTAAGTTTTCTCACTTGTCTAAATACACTGTAGCCACAAAGATCAAAGTGGTGTGAAAGCTTATCTCCTGGACTTATGAAAACCTTGGAATTGTATGATTGCTCCAGGGTCTGCACTGTAGACCATATAGACATTACATGAGTCCTTTACACCTTGTGGCTGTATGTCAACACAGATCACACCTTTATATATCATATGACTAAATATATGTAGCCTAAGCTCTAATTACAAGGACAAAAAATAGTACCAAGAACAACTCACCTTTATTATCATCCTCCAACACATATGTAAGTCTGCTTGTTGTCAAAAACTAAATGATTTTTAAAAATAGTAGAGCATCAGAAAATTCTGTTGTAGGGTGAAATTTTATATTATTGTTTTCTAAAAGAAAACATTATTTTTTATAAATAAATAGTTGGAGAGAAAACTAGTGAAGCATGTTATGATTATACTAAAACTGCAATAACAGCTAATCCAGAACCAAGAATGACACATTCTCCAGTACATTTAATAATTAACAGGTATTGCATGGGGCTTTAGGCCTTATGGCAGTATATGGACCAGTCAGTTTCCCTAAAAGAGGTATATGGATTGAAGCTGAGCTAAAGTCCATGTACCTTTTTGGGGTGACTGGCTGCTTCATAAACTGCCATGATGTCCTTCAGTACCATGCAATATTTTTATATATTTATCAAACGAGTATTGATCCTTTTGTGAGAAGAAACAGTTGACTTGTACAGGTAAAAAGAATTGGACTGGGCAGTCTATATCACATATATTGGACCAGTCGAGTTACAAGGGATAAAGAAGAAACTTAAATGTACAAGGTATAATATTTAAGTATATCAGCATATTAATGTTTTTTTATTTGTTACAACTTTTTATACCTTCTTTGAATGTTTTTACATTAATTTATAATGTCAGTCATCCCAAATTGTGGGGTGACTGACTGGTCCATAAACTGCCATGAGACCCTTCAGCACCATGCAATATTTGTTATATCATGCTGAATGAGTATCAATTCTGTTGTGAAATATACAGTAGCAGTTTAGCAATGTATAACTCTCCACATACAGCCTGTGGCCTATATACAGAAATGGAATGTATAACTCTCCACATACAGCCTGTGGCCTATATACAGAAATGGAATGTATAACTCTCCACATACAGCCTGTGGTCTATATACAGAAATGGAATGTATAACTCTCCACATACAGGCTGTGGCCTATATACAGAAATGGAATGTATAACTCTCCACATACAGCCTGTGGTCTATATACAGAAATGGAATGTATAACTCTCCACATACAGCCTGTGGCCTATATACAGAAATGGAATGTATAACTCTCCACATACAGCCTGTGGTCTATATACAGAAATGGAATGTATAACTCTCCACATACAGCCTGTGGCCTATATACAGAAATGGAATGTATAACTCTCCACATACAGCCTGTGGCCTATATACAGAAATGGAATGTGCACAGCATGCGACTTTTGATATATACTTGTTTTAGCAATAGAAAAAACCTAGGGCCTCTATGTGCTTATTTTCAGTATATGCAGATTTTCATGTATGCACTCTCTATCCAGATTTGACACAGTGACTAATCTTGAGATTTTATTCACTTTTATATATTTTCCAGATTAGTAACCTTACAAATATTAAAGATATTTAACACAATTTGAATCACTGGTCACAAAGGATGCTGTACACTTGAGTCACTACCAGCATATTTACGCATACTCTTTCTCTGAGTTTATTATTGACCTTTCCATTCTGGGTAAAGGTTTTATGTTAATGTTCCTTAAGATTTTTAAAACATTGTATATCAGTTGGTTTGTACGTACAGTGAAAGTTTGGTGATGTATTTGTCCACTATTTATGTTCGTTTTTTATTACTTTTAACAATGTGAATGTCTTTGTTTTAAAATATTTCTGTCTGATTATATCTTGACCCTTGGTCAGGGAAGAAGTAAATCTAAATCTACATAGTTTGGCTGATGGTTTTGACAACATTCTGCGGGTTCATTTATTTTTGTGGGCATCATTTCTGATCATTTTGCAAATACCAGTTTTGCATTTTCTTTGAGGTTCCCTGATTGCCTGTCTTGCTTTGGTTTCTGTTGTATAAAATTAATAGGGATGTTGGATTTCAACGAAATGTATCATGTATTAACTTTGGTTTCCCAACACACTTTTCACTGTTAAGGCTCTGCTGGGTGAATTGTTGTGCACAGTCCCCTTTGTAATGCACCTATTATTTATAGCTTCAGTTAGCAAAACTTTTATGTTTTTAATATGCTGAAATTAAACATTTGCTAACTTCAAGGATGCTTAAATACAGTATATACTTATCACTTTTCTGACCTCATTGTTGTCAATAATGTTAAGATTTAGTTTTAAAGTTTATGAAAGTCATATTACATATATTTTATTTGGTAGCTTGGTTATCAGGTGTTACCAGCTTTGTTAATGTGTACTGCAAAGCCCTGTTTTTTTATATTTCAGACAAAGCCTGAAGTGTGCATTTTGCCTCTGGGAACTGGCAATGATCTAGCTCGTGTTTTAGGCTGGGGTGATGGACATGATGATGCTGTCAACATCATGGATATCCTTGAAAATATAAACCAGTCTAGAGTTACGTCTTTAGACAGGTAATTGTATGAACAGTTTCAGGGTCATGATATGATCACAAGTTGGACTTATTTGTATTGTAGAAATATAACAAAGTCACAAGTTTCTTATTTAGATAAGTAAAACTTTCAGTGACCTGAAAAAATGGTAAATCAAGTGACCTCATAAAATTCAGACAGATTCAGTAAATGTAGTTCTGATTAACAGCATCTTTGGAAATGTTAGAGAGAGAAAGAGAGAGAGATAGCAAGGCTGCAAACTCGATAAATAACTATAGCTAGACTTACTTTTTGAAAGAAATAGCCAGGTTAGACATCCACATTTTGATTTATCCAGTTTATTTTTTACTTGTCCGGTTTATCAGGGTTTATCGACATGGAATTCCTTTAGAAAAATATGCTGATTGTCTCTGTAAATCACAACACAAACTTTAGCTGAATATTTTGCTCAGCTTTCCAATAACCTATAAGTACAGCTTCCTCTGTTTTTTAAAGGGGAGAGTCAGTTAAAGTGCTAACGCTTAAATATACTTAAATTCTTAAGTAAAATTGCAGTTGCAGTTGAACAGAGTGCGATTTCTTTTAATTTTATTTAGGTCACAATTTCATATAAAATATGAAAATGCTATTTACCTAATTGCTATGCAAAGCCCACCTATTCAGTCCAGCATGAATAATCAACTCATCATGACCTCGCTAGATTTTACAGTTGTTAGATGTACTTGTTAGCCTAAAGTATAACTTGAATGAAAAGAATGTGGAAATGTCAGGTCTCTTTTTTCTCTCACTCTCTCCATGGATTATCTACATTTTCAGTCTGTCAGACTGTATATTTTCAGTTTTTTTTTTTCAAATCAAAATTACATATTTTTGTATCATTTGCAGCATTTTTATTTACACCATACTTCTGAAGATGCATGAACTGCAGTTTCCAATTGCACTGCCTTCATTGTCGATACAGATAAACATCTGTAAGGATTGACCTTTGGCATTTATTTTTTAAGTTCAGTGAAGTATGAACCAAGAAAATGCTGTGCAAACTGTATGATGATCCACACTTAAGATTGCATAGCAGTTTTTCAGTTCATACTTCAGTGAACTTAAAACAAAAAATTGGCCAATCTTTATAATTTAATTTTACATCAAATTCTATTAATGACAAAATAATGGACATTCTGTTGAAAAGATGTATTAAATATATCCATTCTAACCTTTTTTAATTGTGCATATTACATGCAAACTAGTGATGAGTATCTGTAATTTGCATACAACTAACAAGGAAATGGCAACCAGTTACCTGGCAACATGGCACAAACTTAACTTTGGTCATTAAATGATCATATGGGAAACCTTTATTGGACAATAGAGTCAGATTACCCAAAATTGAAATTCAGCATGGAGAAATATGAATATGATTAAACAGGTTTTTTAAAAATAGCTTTTCCAGTATAGTCTGTAGCTCACAAACATTTTTCAGAGAAAGAGAAAGAGAGAGAGAGAGAGTGTGTGTTGATAAAAACTGATAAAAAGCCTTTTTAAAGCTAAAGAAGGGTTTAGGGACTGCTTGTGATTACTATCAATGAATAATCTTTTCTTTAATAGAAAGTAGGAAGCTATTGTTGTTTTTTTTCTTCAAAAATCTTAAGCACGAGTGACGGGAATAAATGCCAAATGAAGTGGCTGCATAAAATGTTTACCATTGTGTTTTAATTGACAGCATCTATGAAAATGTAAGTATGTGTGTGTGTGTTTATATGAGAGAAAGAGATTGACATTGCAAGGCTGCAGACTCAATAAATAACATTGCTTGACTTACTTTTTGAAACATCTGGTCTAGATTTCCACGTCATTTTATCCCATCTATGATTTACTTTTCTGCTGTATCAACATTTCTCAATATTGAATTCTTTTTTTTTAAAAAATGTGCTTACCATCTCCATAAATCCTAACACAGGTGAGAAGATCTCTCAATATGACATTATCAGCATTATACTGGGTTTTCACAGCAGATAAAGAAACAATGTGATCCTCTGAATTATGCACGTCCATGACCACTTTCTTTAAAGAAGGAAAGGTTTATAATAATGATGAATTACACTACTTCAGCACTTCAGTGACAGTTAGTGACATGTACATTAGTCTGGTTTACAGTCAGTAGGATACAACGCTACATGTACTTTTAAGGAAACCAGTAGCCAGACTCAATGTATTTTTTTTTTCTTTTTGTCTGGGTTCAGAACAATCTGTACTCCACCTACAGACCTTCCTTAGCGATCATGGTTACAAAGGATTAAATAAAGGTCAATAGTATTTATATCTGGTTTTGCAATGCCGTCATTTAGAACAGTGTTGATAAACATATTTTGCTTTAAATCGATTTGGGTCATAAATGACAGGTGGTCACTTATAACAGAGGTCCCTCAAATCAGGTTTTACTGAACAACTGAACAGAATATTTACTTTTTAAAATTTTGTTGAAGATCACAATTAAATTCAACACATGAAAATATGACATCTAAAGCTTGTCTAATCGTGAGGTGAAATACAGTCCCACACAAATAATCAACTCATCTTAATATTACTAGATGTTAAAATGCACATGTAAAAATCTATCTTGGAGGAGAAGAATTTGGAATATCAGGGTCCCCACTTATCTCTATCTTTGCAGTTTATCTAAATGTTTTAGTGATCAAACTTTCAGCTTTATAATTTCAGAGTCATTCACAGCACTATTTATTAGACGCTGTACACATGAACTGATGTGTGATATGTTCATGTGTACATTGTTTTATAAATAGTGTTGTAATAGTAACCACTTCTAATTAAAAGCTGCTTAACAGAATTTAACCAAATTTGATGGAAAGCATCTTACCTTGAAGGCCTTGCACATTTATATCAATGATGCTAATCCACCATCAAATTTGGTGGCTGTTTCTAAAATTTGAAAAAATTGTCACAACTTTATAAAAAAAATGTTTAGAATTTGATCAACTCTGACAGAAAGTATCCTAACAGAGAAGCCTTTCAGTATTTGACAAATGATGTAAATGTGCCATCAGATATGGATGAAACTTTAAAAGAATTGTTTTCATAATATATGCAATAAACAACATTGGAAGAAATTTCAACCAAAAGCATCCTACTGATCCAGACTTTTTTCTAACTGCTCTTGCATTTGCCTCTTAGGGAGATGTCAGACAAGTGAGTGATCTCAGGCCCTTGTGGGCCTCTTCAGGGTAATATTCAAGGTAACAATGTTTGATGGATGATGATAGGTTGTTATTTTCATCCATGTGCGAATGCATGCATACATATTGACCATTTGTAATTTAGTGCATCTTCTTCTGTGCCCTTTGAGGCACAGATTTTAAACTTGCGGGCATGATTGGAATATGTTCATTGTTGTTTACTAGGGTTTTCAGTCTTTCCCAGGGAGGCAGTCTAAGGGGTGATGGCGTGAAGTGGAAGAATGAATAGTCGAAGAATGAATAGTGGAAGAATGAATAGTTGAGAAAAGTACAGAGATGAAACTGCTTTGCAGTAGAATTTAAGTTGTTTTGCAAAAATATGTGTTTGCTCTTTTGCAGATGGAAGGTATGCATTAAACACAAAAGTCACCTTGGAATTTCAAGGCCCAAAAAGGTATGACTAATAAAAGTAAATAGATACATATTTTGAAGATTGAACTTTATTTATTTATTGTTCACAAACCATCATTCTTTTTAATTTTTATCACACTTTGCTATATTAACCAATCCATGATTATATTTTTTCCATGGTAAAAAACAGTGAGTGATGTGGATGTGATTGAAAATAGTGTAATGCATGTTTCAGGTTAAGAAATTGCTATTAGATTTGTTGAAGGGGGGTATCAAATGTATGAATGCACCTGTATATCGCAACTTATTGCTGCGATACGGTGTATTGCCACACAGAATGTTCATCTTGGTAGTTTCTGATACTGCTAGTTTGTTGTCATACAGATATACATTTTTGTATGCCTTTACTGTTTGCAGAGGGGCATCCTGATTTTGTCCTGTTCATCTATCCATCCAACTGTGCTCCCATATTCCATCTGTCTATCTATCCATCCAACTGTACTTTCATAGTCCATCTGTCTATCCATCCAACTGTACTTTCATAGTCCATCTGTCTATCTATCCATCCAACTGTACTTCCATATTCCATCTGTCTATCCATCCATCCAATTGTACTTACATATTCCATCTATCTATCCATCAACTGTACTTTCGTAGTCCATCTGTCTATCTATCCATCCAACTGTACTTCCATATTCCATCTTTCTATCTATCCATCCAACTGTACTTCCATAGTCCATCTGTCTATCTATCCATCCAACTGTACTTCCATAGTCCATCTGTCTATCTGAAAAAGCTTGTTGCCATGATTGTGCAGAAATTACTCAGTGTACTAGATAATTTGGCAGGCATATTTGTATGGATATGTAGATGACTTGATTATATTTTCAGGCCATTACAGAAATTTTTCAATATCTTACACATTTTTGAACTTTGTATGCCCCTTAGATGCGAGTATCAATCAAATTGGTTGTCTGTTTTTGGTTTTTTGGATGGACAGCTTTGGTTAAAGTTTTTTCCAGAACTTCTAGCTCAGTAACCTCTTACCCAGTTCACTTCACATTTGGAATATAATATCATCACATACTCATCTTCCCTCAGGACCACTCCTGCCCCTGGATGGGGCCATAGGTTAAAGAATTATATTGTGGAAACTTTTTTGTCCATCAGTTTATTTCAGTTGAGTCAATTCTACGCATATTTAGAATATAACATCACATACTTACCAGTCACATTGTACCACTCCTACTCATGGCAAACATTCTTGCATTGGGCCATTGGGGCCATAATTTATATTTCAGTATTTCTTTTTCATATTTACACTGTATCTGGAATATAAAAACGTTTTATATTTCATTACTTCTGGTTGCATTCCTGCCATCTGGTCAAGTGAATGGTTGGGGGCCCATGGAGTTATGCCCTTTGTATATATCAACAGCTCATCTTAGGGTTATACTATTTGTTATTTAAATGACACTCATTGTTAAATATTTTTGGACAAAACTCGTGAGCAAAATCCACTTACTGTGTGAGGCATATTTGTATGCATATGTAGATGACTTCATTAGATTTTCAGGCAATTACGGAAAATTTTATATGCTTGCCATAAGGTGGAGCATTTTATGTTACCGGTATAATGCTGTCTGTCAATCCATCTGACCATCTGTCCATTCATCTGTTGCCATGTTGGTTTTAGCACAGTAGCTTGAGTTGCCCACCATCTACAGTTACAAAACTTTGTCGATGGCTTGCACTTTGGGTAAGGAAGAACACTATTGATTTTTGGGCTTAAAAGCTGAAAGGTTAAGGTTACAGTGACTGAAAGAAGAAAAATTATTTGTGCACAATAACTTGAATTGTCCACCATCTTCATTTACCATACTTTGTGTATAGCTTGCCCCTGGGGTAAGGAAGAACCATATCAATTTCAAGGTTAAATGTCATGGTCACTGTAACTGAAAGAAGAAAAATGGTTTCCACACAATAACTTGAGTTCTCCACCATCTACAATTACCAAACTTTGTTGATGGCTTGTACTTGGAGTAGGAAAAAAAGGTAAAAAGTCAAGGTCACTGTGATTGAAAGAAGAAAAATGATTTTTGCACAATAACTTGAGTTTTCAATCATTTACAGTTACCAATCTTTGTGGATGGCTTTCACTTGGGGTGGGAAAGAACCTATTAATTTTGTAGTTTCCAAACAATAACATCATTTCAACATCACATTCTTCAACCAGAATTTGTGGATGGCTAGCACTTTGGGGAAGGAAGAAGTCTATTGATTTTGGTATCAAAAGGTCAAAGGTCAATGTCTCTGACAGAAAGAAGAAAAATGGTTTCTGTGCAATAACTTTAGTTCTACATCTTAGACCTGGAGCAAATTTTATGGATGGCTTGCACTTAAGATAAGGAAGAAGCCTATCTGTTTCAACTTTCTGAATCTTTTTAGCTTGATTAAACAAACACCACTCAGTGTAGACATAAGAAATTTGGCAGGCTTATTTGTATTTATATGTAGATGACCTGCTTAGATTTTCAGGCCATTACAGCAGTTTTTTAAACTTTGTTTACCCAGTTGTAAACTTTTTGGACTTCATCATTTTTGAGGTAAATCTTGTTAGCTTTATTAGGCAAAAACCACTCAGTGTAGACAAATGAAATTTGGCAGGTATATTTGTTGTCATATGTAGATAACCTGTCTAGATTTTCATAAAGTTTTCAAGTTTTTACTTATTTGTAAATTTTGGGGACTTGGACATTTTTGATGAAAAATTTGTTAGCACAGTTAGGCTTAAACCACTTAAGGTAGACATAAAAATTGTTAGGAATGTTTGTATGCATATGTCGATGATTTTGTTAGAGCTTCATGCTGTTGCTGCAATTTTTCAAACACACAAATCTAGTTTTTCCTTTACACAAGACTTTATATTACTAGTTCATAATTTTGGGTACGCTTCTCTTTGACTATGAGTTACAAATTACCCAGTCTGTCAGTTATCAGTGTTGCACCTTGAGTACTGTGTCTCCCAAATCCAGAGTCCAGTGCAACACATGAGCGCACCTTTTTTTTATCATCATGTGTATATACTTTAGGGAAAAATCAGGAAATGTGCCTATAGTTTGTCTTTGGTGCAAGTCTGTAGATTAATGCAAAGGACAATATTTTAGTGTCATTAAAGTTTAGCAAATGTTCAGCAACATACAATTTTGGAAATTATCTATGGGTAAAATATAATTTTTTGGTGTGATTTTTTACCAATCTAATAAAAAGTAATACTTGTTTGTATGCAACGCTACGTCAGCACAGATGAAATGAAGTGTAGTCATTTTATTTCAACATGAGGTATTATCAAACCACGCTAAACATGTATCACTGCCAACAATTATCGTAAAAGTAAATATTATACATGAAACAATAAGAGCATTTCTTAAAAGGTCAGATTTGGAGGTTTCCATTTAAACTTATTTTGCAATCTTCCATACCTAAAAACTCCATATTTAGTCTTCTTATAAAATTCTGTTGCACAATTTACAAATTATTGTGTTTAAAAAAGTGTGACTGTCACAAAAGTTGGTGCAAGTATTACCTGCCCCTGGTTTGTATACAGAAGTGATGTATCAATAGAACATGCAATTGTAGAGATTAGAGTATGGACTTTTTGACAGATTATGACATGAACAGTGCTCTGGTGAAAATTTAAGAAATTGAAATGACTAATGCTATACTTTCAGTGAATATATTAATTTATACATTTTTAAAATGTGAATAATGATGACATTTGAAGGGAAGAATTATGAAAATTGTATGTATTGCAATGCAGTGGCACAGTCTCAGCTTTTGGGGTGTATTTTCAAAACTTTGTATTATACAAGTCACAGAGAGAAAATAAATACATCAAATCTTTTTTGGGGGGTCAAAGTTACAGACAGTAATCATTGGAAAGTAAATAGCAGTTCTTCGAGATGGTAAATGCCACCCCTCATCTCCTTACATAATCTTTTACTATGTTTTTCATACTTGCTGCTTTTCGTCATTCTTTATTAATTGATAAAACAAAAGGTAAAAATGAGGTCCAGTGACCACCTGATTTTTACAGCCAGAATCCTTTGGCACCAACAAGTTTGTGTTAAAAAAAGTACCCCTCTAACGCAGCCAGCGACCAGCATATTCATGCAGAAAATGTCAAATTTACCCCTCATGAGCAGACACATAATGTGGTTTAGAAATGTAAATCTCACAAATATTGGTTTCTTTCTGAATTCAACATACTGACATTTGTTCCAACATGCCGATAAAGTACCTAAATTTTAATTCATACAAAGATGTATTTTAAGTAATCTGATTATTCTTAAAACATTATTTTGACTTTAAAAGACTGTCCAATCAATATACTTCCACAGTAATGAATAGATGGCTTGCCCGGTTAAAAATTTTCAGAACGGTCTTTCCATCCAGGTAGACTCCAGGATTTCTATCATAATATATTGTCGTCACATAATTTTATTGAGCATAAATTTTTATGAAAATTAGTATGCTCACTAAATTTGCTAAAATTTTATGCTTACTAAAATTCTGTGATTTACAATTCATGTAATTACAAACTTATACATATCAACTTCCACATCTATGTTGTAGTGAGCGAACTTAAGCACATCGACTTCCATATCAGTGTTGTAGTGATTACCAAAATTGTGTGGTTTACAGTTCATGTAATTACAAACTTGTATATGTTGCCTTCCAAATGTTTGTTGTAGCGATCAAATTTATACATATTGACTTCCACATGTATGTAGTAGTGATTTCCAGTATCGTGTGATTTACAGTTCATGTAATTAATAACTTGTACATATTGACTTCCAGAGTTATATTGTTGCAGTTGCCAGAGTTGTGTGATTTACAGTTCTTGCAATTATGAATTTATTCATATCAGCTTTTACATCTCTGTTACAGTGATTGCCAAACTTGTGCGATTTACAGTTCATGTAATTATGAACTTGTACACATTGACTTCCACATCAATGTTGTAGAGATTGGCAAAATGATGTGATTTACAGTTCATGTAATTACGAACTTGTACATATTAACTTCCAAATCTGTTTTGAAGTGATCACTAAATGTGTGTGATTTACACAGTTCATGTAATTACAGACTTGTTCATATCCACTTCCACATGTGCTGTAGTGATCACCAAAATTGTTTAATTTACAGTTCATGTAATTCTGAACCTGTACATATTGAATTCCACATTTATCTGGTAGCAATCACCAAAATTGTGTGATTTACAGTTCATGTAATTACAAATTTGTGCATACTGACTTCCACTTCTGTGTTATAGAGATCAGCAAAATTGTGTGATCTATATAGTTCATGTAATTATGAACTTGTACATATCAACTTCCACATCTGTGTTGTATTGATCACCACTATTGTGTGATTTACAGTTCATATAAATACAAACTTTTACATATCAACTTCCACATGATTGTTGTATTGATTGTCATAATTACCAAAGGCCATCAAAAGTTCAGATGGTCATTCATTCAGTTAAAACACCAGAAAGGCAATTATTTATATTCATTACATGGATAAAGGGGTGAAGTTAAATAAGAGTATGATCTTGAATGGAAAATTCCATAGTGCAGCTCTTTTCCAGTAAACCACATATTTGAACATTTCTATGATTCTGTTGGTTACTTGGGCATTTGATAAAAGATTGATTACATTGATGTGAGTATTCATGGAAGAAATGGAAGTGCAGTGAAGACAACAAAATAAAGATGGCAAAACTACCAAAGCAAATGAGATTAATATTATTATTTTGTGGTATTTTTCTTTGACCCTTCGAAATTTTGGAGTCCTACAAATTTGAAAGGCTTGGGGACTCTGTCTCTCCTACCCATGGGATCATAGATGGAACACTGAGTTATTGAATAAGGCTCTATGTTTATCACAGAAGGTCTAGTATATAACCTCATGCCAGGTTCTAGAAAGATGGATAAAGGATGAAATAAATATTGTAACAGTTTAAATCTGGCAATACTCACCCTATTCAGAGATGGAAAAATCACTAGTTTTGCTGCTCATGGCAAGTTGAAAATTTGTTGATGGGCAAGTACAATTTTATAGTTCATGTCCATAATCTTCTATTGCATATGAAGTAAAAATTGGAATGGTTGCATGACTTTATGACAATTTAATTCCCTTTCATGTAGGACATGGAGGGGGGTAATTTTTTCCGGTCCTACTAGTTCCATACTCATTCACTTTATCTCACAATTCTCCAAGTATTTTGCAATATTGATGTGGATGGGTAAAATGCATCTCAAGACAACATTTGCATGGAAAGTCTTGGAGACATACCATATATATTTGCCTATTAGTCAGTTCCAACTGCAAACAACATAGACCCTGATATGTGTTGCATATTGGGCTGTTAGATCAGGGTCTATATTGTTTGTTCTACTTATGAATCCTAACAATCTGTATAGAGCCAGATCTGCCAATGCATTATGCAACAGCAGATCTGGAAATATGCAGTTTGCAGTTGGATCTGACTTATATGCAAGTATATATTATACATGCTGTGAAATTTGATTCTATCCTTCATTTACTGTAAATCATTATATTTTAAATTCATTAAACTTTCATGAGTGCAGTCAAATCAGTGTGTTAGCGACGTAAAATTTTAGCAAGTGACTGATGTTTGATAATTGATTATATAATTTTTGATAAAAAAAACATTTTTGCAGATGTTACTTTCTTGCTGAATTGGCTCAAATTTTGGGATTAACAGTACTTAAGTATTGTTGCATAATTTTTATTTAGAATTGTTTCTTTAAAGAACAAACAGTCACAAACTTTGATTTCATTTTGCTTTTTCAGTTGTCAAGTTTATTACTGTTACATGTATATTGTTTGCTTGAAAATATTGATTTGTTTATTGTTAGGTATTTTATCATTCATTTTCATGGGTAAATGAAATAATCATATTTCTATAAATCTGTATGATATATGAATAATATACATAATGAACATATTGACTTTGTCTTTCAGACTTGCATCATGAATAATTATGCCTCCATTGGTGCGGATGCACTAGTCACCCTTAACTTTCATAAACAAAGGCAATCTCGGCCATGGCTGTTTACTAATAGGTTTTTAAACAAGGTAAGTGTTCAATACAGAGATTAGTTTTTGTAGTTTGTTAAGTGTCCATATCCATTAGATGTAATGAATTTCTTTTGGATAAAGTTTATCTAAACAAATGCAAATGATATAAAAAACAAATTGTAAATGCCATTTATCTTGTATATTTCATGATTGATATTTGGATTATGGATGTTTTACAGTATAAATCTACTTTCTCACAGAGATTTAACAATACAAGTAATTTTTGGAAATAGTTTCAGTTATTTCATTGTTTACTGGGATAGGCATTAGCAGCGCTTTGAAACACAAGGCTGACAATCAATAGATTCCATTCCTTGTGGGGATGAGTTACCTCCCTTTGACTACCAATGTGAACTTAATTTTTTCTATTTTGTTTTTAATATTTTTTTTGGGAGGGTTTCAAGCTCACATATATTTCTTTTGGATCTTCTTCTCTTTCAGTCTTCTGTGGACTTTATATATAAATTGTTGGTAATCAATGAGATGTAGGACACACTTAAGAAATTGCATGTGAGAGAAATACGTTTTTTAGAAAATACTTCACAAAAGATTGGTCTTTTAGGATCTAAAGCTCATAGGGTACTTTGTCATTACAGATTCCAAGTTTACTATTGTAGTACATGTGTAGATTTGGATGGAAGTTCCTTTTGCATAATTTTTTTTCTTCTGCTATTAAACTTTTCTTCACTTTAACTTTTTCATGAGACATTAAACATCACAATGTCATATTCAGTTTGATCATATGAGAAATAAAACAATAAATTCAGTAGTGCGGTAATTAATTATGTACACATTTTAAATTCAGTAGTCCTGTAGTTAATTATGTACACATTTTTAAATACGAGTCAAGTGTTTTCTCTAGGACACTTGATTGTGCAAATCCCCACTAAAATTTAATAATGTTTATCCCAGCAGAATTGGAGAGGGAGAGAAAATTTGTAGTGAGACCAATGAAACCTAGAACTAGATAAATATTGCTTAGTGATCTTGTGAGTGCCTGATTGCTAGATTATGCAGCAAAATCACATCTTCACTTAACTGGCACCGTGAATAATGAAAATGAAACACTTGAATTGTTTTTTAAAATTAAATAAGTGTTTTTGCCAAACACTTATGGAGAAGCTGAAAGTGACAAAAATCTATATTTAGTTTTTGTCAAGCCCATGTTAGAGGTAAGCAAGACATAGCAGTTACTTTTCCAACGTCGGCTACAGTATCATTGTCAACAGTTTGTTAAGGTTTTGATTAAAGTTTTTCATTTGGTTATATTTCCTAAACCCCTTTATATAGATTATCATCATACTTGGTATGGATCATTACGAAGCCAAGGCAAATCATTCTTCAACATTCTCGCATCTTTTTACCTTAGGATTCAAGGTCCCAGTCAGAAAACAATTTGCATTAGGGTTTTTGATTAAAGCTTTTTAATTTGCATATATTTCCTAAATGCCTTGATAGATTCTTCATCATACTTGTCATTAATTATTATGACACTAAGACAATTCATTCTATGACATGCTTGCTTGCTGCAATGAAATTGGTATTGAAGGTCACAGTCATAGAAGATTTTCTTGAAGGTTTTCATTAGTTCTTTCATTTGTTTATATTTCCCAAACCTGTTGATAGATTTTCTTCATACTTAGGATGAATCATGAACTAAGACAATTGATTCAGTATCCCTTCAACCTTGGATTCAAGGACACAGTCATAGAAAATTTGCATTAACATTTTGGTTACAGTTTTTTCATTTGCTTATATTTCCTAAAGCTCTTGATGAATTTTCTTCATACTTGGGATGAATCATTATGAAGCTAAGACCATTCATTCTGTGACACATGCTCTCACCCCTTTGATCTTGGGATCAAGGTCACAGTTGTAGAAAATTTGCATTATGGTTTGGGTAAATTATTATAATTTCCCTACATTTTCCTAAACCCCTTAATTTTTTTTGGTTCATACATCAGATTAATATTATGAAACTTAAATAGTTCATTCTGCTACATATTTTACACCAATTCTTTGATCGTGGGCTCAACATGCAAGCCATGGCCTTCTTGTCTATGCCCTGCCCTATCAATAGAGGAAACATATACTGTATATACTCATGTATAAGCAAATACCAACTGCAAACTGCATAGACCCAGATCTGCCATCGCATAATGCGCTGGCAGATCTGGGTCTATGCAGTTTGTAAGGACTAATCAGTAGAACAAACAACATAGACCCTGATCTGCCAGCGCAGTATGTGATGGCAGATCAGGGTCTATGTTGTTTGCTTTGGATCCGGCTTATACACGAGTATATACGGTACATGTAGTGTTACCCATCTATCCTGTCTGTAAGCTCAACAAAAAGGGGGTATCATGATGGAATGAATCAACAGAGTTTTCAGTATTGACAGGAGTGATATAGCTTCTTATTCTTTTTAGCTACATACCATGTTCACCTGACTGTGAATATCACAAACCCTGATCTGTTGTTGCAGAATGTGTTAGTAGAACAGGGTGTATGCTTTTCATTTCAAATCATGAGTACCAGCACATAGTGAACAGTGAATACAGTTATGTTCTGTTCGCAGTTGGATATGCCAAACAACTGTGGTATTTCTTACATCTTACTCATTTACCCTTGTAAGAACAGAACAGATAGGATGCTTGGTGATCTCTCTGACTTCCTTTGAGACAGGCGTGCCGTAGGTAGCTCCGTTGGTGGAGCATTCGACTTGTAATCCAAGGGTCACAGATTTGATACCCACCCAGGCCAGCCCGGGTCAGCTGCCTTCGTGTGTCCTTATGAAGGGCACTTAGCTCACATTTCCATGGCATGATATGGATGATAATGTGATGAAAGTGACATTAAAAAAAGCAGCAAAAACCAGCATCCTATAAGACACAAAAATTACTACTAGGCTTATTTACTTTTGAAAGACAGTTGTAGACTGCACTGATTTAACTTCACCACACTCTTGAGTCAGGGAAACAGATTGGATAACAAAAGCCAGAATTCCAGATGCAGGGCATCTCAATTTGCTAAACAGAGCATGTAATTCTCTTTCATGCTTTAATAAACCAACAGTAGTTCCAACTGATAAAGCTTTCAAGGTTATCTCCCTTTAACTACTATACAGTCAGGTTGTTGTAGGTTAGAGGACTATGATACCATGGTTGACTGGTATCAGACACATGGTGTGTGATTATCTTCATTTCTTATCTGAACATTGTATCTAATGGTGATTCACTGAAGCAAGTTTCTGAGCTCAGTTTTCAGATTTTGGCGCCTGTGTTTCCACAATTTACTGTATACAGTTTGACTTGATAACTATGTTACATATTTTGATATGGTTATATCTTTAAGCTTCTTTAATTCATTAACCCCGTGTGCCATGTTTACGTATCTTGAGGTTGTACCTTACTTCCAAGCTCTGTAACGTCAACATCATTTATGATACACAAAAGCGGGTGGTATTACAGAACAGGAGAAACATGTAGTTCTACAATGATACCAAATAATGTAGACTTTCTACTCGCATTTAGAAATAAAATGGAAAAAAACATAATTTTTGAGACCTGGTTTTTTTCTAGGTCGATAATTGCTGGTTTTGGAACCTGAGTTTGCGTCCAGATTTTAGGCTTTTTGGCCTTAGATCTAAAGTAGACTGGTCTGAGCTGCATGCAGACAGATGAACCTTTGCACAAAGTAGAATAAGTTTGAGATTTGGAGTAAAAAGGGGCCAGGACATGAAAATTGTGGATCCAGTATGAATGAAAAAAAGTTCAGTTTTCACCTTTTTGCACATGTGTGAGCGAAATAGCCGATTGGAAATGTCTTTTATACACCTAAACATCCAGCTAAATGAAAATCTCTTGGAAACAGATGTGTTTGGATGCATTCAGAAGTAACCCCAAAGATGCGCTATCTATCCCCATTTCAGGCGAAAATTAAAAGAATCTCCAGGAGTCAATGAGTTCATGTTAAAACGACATACTTAGGATGGAGTCTTTAAAATTCTTACAGGAAAGCATTGTTTTTATTGTACAAAAGTACAGAATATGTTATCTAATAATCTATTTTCATTTTAATTGCATAATAGGATGTACAGTCAAACCTGTCTACAGTGGCCACCCATAGGAAAAGGCCAAAGTGGCCACTGTAGACAGGTGACCCCTGAAATGAGGTTCAACTCTCAAACATGGTTCATGACAAATACATGTGCTATGCACCGAATAGCATTAGCATTATTATTAGTAGTAGTAGTATGCTATCAGATTACATATATTTAGTTTAGCTATTTAGCAAAAAGAAAAATAACAAAATAATAAAATAAAAAGTTCTACTTTAATCCATAATGTACATTAAATCATCACTTATCAGTACAAACAGAATTTAAATAAAAATACTAATTGACATCTTACCTGTGATTGTCAAACACATGACTGACCTTTTTTTAGGACAGTTGGTATAATTAGGCATGAAAACAGATGTTCACACTTTAAACAATTGAGGGATTAAGCAGTTGCTAAAACTCAACGAGATCAAAAGACAGTTGGCTTTTGCTAGAGACCTTTGATGATTAGGAATGAAAAGAAGTTTATAAACCATAAGGGATATCACAAGTGCCATGTCCCCCAAATCTTGACCCTGTGCACCCTTTGGGCACACTTTTTTGTCAGAAATAATTGAAATATATGCCTACTACTTTTCATTAGTGGATGTCTATCCATGTCCCTGTTGGCACTAGCAATGGCCAGAGTCACGAAAGGTGATAAAAGCTGTAAGATGGCAATGAATATCTATTTTAGAACAATGTATCCAGCTATTAAAACATTAAAGGTTAGTGGTAGTTGGCTGAGTTCCACTGTAAAGTATTTGACGGCCGTTGATGTAACGTATTTCAAGGTTAAAGTCACCCCTAAGGCGAGGAAGATTTCATATGTTTTGAGGTTGAAATAATGACAAAGAGACTAAATTCATGCAAATGCATAATTTGTCCTTTAATGAATGATTTGTTAGTTTGGAAAGAAAAGTAATTCAGAAAATATAGCTATTTATTATAATAAATGTTGTTATATAATGAGTGTACACTAAAGTTAAATTAGAGCAAGATCCAGAATGGAAAATTCCATGGTGCAGCTCATTTCAGTGTTCCGTATATTGAATTTATAATACGTGTCCATGATTGTAAGTTGTACTTTAGTCAGATTATGGTCATTTTGTAAACAACATGTTTACATAACATTTGAGTTCAAGGCCGGTTTTGTTAGCAGCTGGACTGTTATTTCCATGTCTTGTTGTGACAATAGTCGGGTACACAAAGTAATTTTCCATTAAAACTACTCATATTGTGCTATGACATAGGTCATGTAGGCATGTGTATTTATATACCAATTTTGGTAAACAAGTTCATTCCTATTCTATAATTGTGGTTGTAAAAGATCAGTCTGTAAGGAATCTATTTTAGTTGTGTTGTTGAAATTAGATATTATTCAGAGAGAGGAACTATTTATTTCAAATATTCATTGGAAATACTAAAGTGCTGATAGATTTTAGGACTTTTGGGGATTTATGTGAATTCATTCAAAATATTCCTGATTACAACATTGAGGTACATCAGGACATTCAAGACTTGTGGTACATCAGGACATTCAAGACTTGTGGTAAATCAGGAAATTTAAGTCTTGTGGTACATCAGGACATTCAAGGCTATTGGAATTCATTCGGAACATTATATATTTTTAGACTTGTGACACTTAGGATTATTTGGACTTTAATTCACATTATTGTAAGTGTCTTTTGAATTTACACTTTAATGGTCTAGAAATAAATTGCTTGTTGATTTTACGTACATTGTTGGCTTCACTTTCTTTTTGTTACATATTTTTAAGACCTAGAGTTATAACATCAGGTCAGCCTGATATTCAAGGATGTTAATATTTTCATGAGTCACTTAAGCAAATGATGAAACTTTTATTGCAATAATGTAAGTGTCCAAGGAAAATATGATAATACAGTGCCGATGACAAAGTTAAGGAGGCAAAAATGTCAAAGCAAATAAGATTATCTCATTTGTATAGCACTATTGGTGCATTATATGCTATTATTTTCTTTTGTCCATTTAAAATGTTGTGTGTCCCCCAGATTTGGTGAGTTGGGAACACATTGTCCCCTGCCCTTGGGATCCAATGTGCAATGCTGTACATATATAGTGCATGAAACAGATACATGTACATGTATAGTTCATGAAATACATGCACATGTATAGTACATGAAATAGATACATGCATATCTATAGTGCATGAAATAGATATATGTACATATATAGTGCATGAAATAGATACATATACATTTATAGTGCATGAAATAGATACATATACATTTATAGTACATGAAATAGATACATATACATTTATAGTACATGAAATAGATACATATACATTTATAGTACATGAAATAGATACATATACATTTATAGTACATGAAATGGAGAAAACTTAAATTTGTTGTGGACAATGAGACTGAAAATGAAAAATACAAGAAAATTCAAAGCTTTTAATTTTAGTTTAAGGTTTAACAATAACAACCTTATCTAGAGAAGGTAACTCATTTACAGAAACTAATCTATCTTGAGGCCTTCTGTTATGTACACTGTATATATAAAGTATATACAGCACAATGTGATAAATTTGGCTTACCACTAAAGAATCGAGTTATTCTGAAAATCAGACAAACTTTCAGGCCCATAACACATGCATGAGCGTTTGTGATCACATAAACATATATAAAATATCATATTGAGAATTCATCTGTGAGAAAAATGTATAAGCAGAGAAAAAGCAGGAGGCATTTATATTACTTAGAACTGGTCGACTGTCTTAAGATTGTATCCATTTGAGACATTGATTATGAAAAGAAGAAATGCTAAGAGACTGTCTTACGTCACAACGAATGTTGTTCCATACCATGGAACCAGTATATTGAAAGCTGTTTTTGAACAATTCCTTCTTTGGCTTTGGTATAATGTAAATTTTACTTCTAACAGATCTTAAATTTTGTGTACCATCAGCATCTCTTTGGTGAAAGATATTGCTTACATAGAAATGGCTTTTCTGGCCTTTCTAAGGAATATTCTTTCAAGTATTGGTAACATTTTTATATAATTCATTGTATCCTGAAAATTGTCGGTAAACTGATCTAGAATTAAATGGCATGCCCTCATTTGGAGTCTGAACAGTTTTCTTATGTTTGAACTAGTGGTATTACCCAAATTATGTTACAGGAGTCCAAATATGGCTGAATATAACTTTTACACAAGATGATCCTATACTGAAAAGGAATGAATGTTCTGATTTTCTTTAAGTAGCTAAAGATAAGAACTAACCTTTTTTTTTAGATCATAACCTAGTGTTTCAACCAATTGTGTGTCTTTATTTGTTTGATTAAGTACCATACTTAATCGTTAAAACTCTCCAGTGAGTCTGGCAGTCTATTGGCTATCAGCTTCACTGGTGACATGGAGTTCTAAAATTAGCTGCAAGGAAAAACACACCTGAATGTAACAAGGTACAAGTGAAATCCAGGTCAGGGGGGACCAGACTAATATACTGTTGTCAATGAGAGAGAGAGAGAGAGAGAGAGAGAAAGAGAGAGAGAGAGAGAGAAAGAGAATGAGAGAGAGAGAGACAGAGAGAGAATTAAAAAAAGAAAACAATGGTTTAAACATATATATGTACTGAATTCTTGAAATTAAACATTAAAACTAGTGATTCTTGTATCATCTTTAAGAACACAACGTTTTTTACCACATTTTGAATATTAATTTTCAATGTTCTATCTATTTCAAGTTCATCATTAAGTCTGTCATTACTTAATTGAGATATATCCACTTGAATTATAATTCCATCCTCAAGAATTGTTTGAGGCATCAAATTCCTGTATTTGGCCCATTCTTTCCAAAGACAAAGAGTCCACTTGTTCATTTGGCACATTTTCTTGGGAATTCCTTTCTCCTGTTGCACTGTTGCATCATTGGCAGATACAGGCTATGCAAAGCGTCTTTGATTTTGTCCATCATCCTGAAATTCTAACTTTTGTTTTGGGATATTCATGATCTGTGCCAGACTTGGAACGTATTGTAAATCAAATTCATGGCTGAGAAAATCCACATCACTGAGGTCACCTAGTTTAAAGAGTATGAAATCATCAACAGCAACCTTGTCAACAGCAACCTTGTCAACAACAACCTTGTCAACAGCAACCTTGTCAACAACAACCTTGTCAACAGCAACCTTGTCAACAACAACCTTGTCAACAGCAACCTTGTCAACAGCAAATGTAAAATTATGTTATCTTCTAAGTCATTTCATATAAAGTGGGACTCACTTGCTATCGCTTGCTCCGCCCCTTCTTAACCACTAAAATTTTACTTTAATGTGAACAAAACTATTACTTGAAACATGTTTAATGTGAATAGATCAAGTTATATTGTTATCTACAATACACCAAGAATTTTATCACGAGAGGTCATAATTTATTCAGGTTCACATTGTCAAATAAAACTTGGAGTTTGTTGCTATCTCGCCGTGCTCTTTTTCTTGTGTTGTAACTAGTAGGGCTTTTTTTTTTTTTGTATTTATAATCATACAACTTACAGTATGTATTTAATACTATTCTGACCATCATTTCTTATTCTTAGTTTTATACACTAATGCATTTTCACGAAGATTATGTCGCCTTTCCAGTTTAAAGATATTTAACTTTCAAAAGTAAAAGCTTTATTTAAAAACAAAAATTAGTTTGTCTTTCCTTTGGCTAATTCATCTAATTGGCTTTCTTGATTTTTTCAGCAATTTAAAAAAATCGTTTTTGTTTTTTTCAAATAATTATCTTGTTTCAAAGAAAATTAAAGTAGACACGGAAAAGAAATATATTTTGTTGTGGGTTTACAAAGTGCTGAACCTTGGTCTAAATGTTTTATGAAGATTCACAACTTTTAGTAGCCTTGTACCATATTTGCATGATACTGATACTCAGCACTCCCGGCATGGATATGGTGAAGTAATCAAATGTTTGGTGCTCCAGATTTTGCAGAATCTGTTTTTTTTTTTTATGGGTTTAGTCTGAAGCATGGAGACCTGTTGATTGACTAATCTGGAATGCTTATCAGTTAGAGGTGCAAAATTTACACAATCTGTAAACTCTACTCAATGCCATGTAATGCCTGGTTTATATAAATTATAGTCTAATGTTTTGGTAGGTTTAGTTTTAGTCATTTTTAGTACACACAATTTGTGTATTGGTTGGTAAAGTGACGTCTTCAACCCCTTTTTGTCTGCATGGTTTTTTGTTCTTCCAGTCCATTTGTGTGTGTGTGTGTGTATGCATCATCAATATATGTATGTGTGATGTCGCACAACTTCTACATTGTTCAGGATGGAGTTCAAATCTTAAAATATGAATAGTGGTTTGTACATGTGCACAACAGTTTGAATTTTAGTTCACCCCACCCCCCATGGACAGTGTGGTTGGGGTTCTTAGACCTGGGTTATTGGGGAGTGAACCACTGAGCAAAATATGGAACACTGTTGCTTTGGCTGCAGATATCTAATATTTTTGGGGGTTTTTTTTTTTTTTTTTACCAAAACAGTCCATTTCTGAAATCACTTCAATGCAACGTCGTTAATGACCGGAATCCAGCAAGTCATGTAAGCCACTTAGGTTTTCCGTTTTTGTACACGTGATACATGCACAAAGATGCCAACCATTCCAATTTTGGCAGAACCTTTCCTACTTTTAACCTCACATTACACCAGAACTATTACTTCTGTAAGATTCTGATTTTCTGATCAGATAACATTTGATATAGGTGAACCGCAACTTAAACACTGGTATATCTAGATCACTAAAATGCTTGTAATGTCTGGTTGTGATTCATTTGTGAAAGCATACCTGTGAGCTTGTGTCACAAAAGCAGTTGCATATTGACCAATCAAAAATCGTGTCACCTAAGAAAGATCTTGAAGTGAACAGTGACTGTTGTGGGTTATACTTTGACAAACAAAAAAAACGTGCTACAGAAATTCAAACCAGGATATGCAAGGCATCAACACTGAATGAATAGCGTGACATATATCAGGAAAGACTGTAAGGACCACGTTGCAACCAGAAATGACTTTCAATCAGTAACATTTACTGCTTAAAATAAATTGTTTGATAAAATTTTGAAATATTCCTATTTTTATGTTTAGAACTCACTTTTTAATACACACATTCCTGTTTCACATTGATAGTGGTTGGCATATCTGCTTATGACATGTGACTACAAGTTAATTTGTAACTGCACACATTTTTGTGTATATGAGCATACTGGTCATTTTAGTTAGTTTATAAATGGGAATAGCCACAACTTTGGTTTGCAACATGTTTTTTGTTTTTGTTTTTGAATTTTAGATATAGTCTCTATTTCTTTGCATTTTTTAAATTTATTTTTAGAAATGCAAGTGAGAATTCTCACTGGCATCAGTAAAATGTTTCGGCTTTAAGAGTTTTTTTTTTAAATCACCAGCAGAGAGTTAATTTTAAAACCATTAAATAATTTAGTGAACTGGAGGTTGTTGTTAGTTTTAATGGCACTTTTAGCACATTATTGGCATCTTGCCAAGGAAATGGGAGCTAAGTGCCTTTCCCAAAGACACACTGAGGCAGCCAACCTGTTCTGGCCTGAGTGGGTATTGAACCTGTGATCCTTGGATTACAAGTCTGATACTCTTCCAACTGAGCTACCACAGCTCCCCAGAACTGAAGGTACTAAGCCGAGGTGACTTTGGTTTTGTCATTAACAGAACCTAACCTTTTCAAGTTATTCAGATATGTTGTTTGTATGCAGGATTTTGAATTATATTTTGGTAAAATTGCAATTTATTTGGCACATGTAGAAATAAATTTGACACTGCTTTCTAAATAACTGAAACAAGCTTTTGTGACCTTTTCTCCATTTTCTCAAACAGTTTAACATCATGCAAATGTGCATTATGGAATATATCAGACAGCTGAAACAGATAAAAATCAAAAATCAAATCTATTAAACAGAATTTGTCCAAAAGTCCGAAAACTTCTTTATTTTCATAACAGACATACATGAAGGGCTTTGAAGCCTTAATCAGGATCATTTTTAATGCCGATTTTATAAAAATATTTTGGAGATAGGATTAAAAAACAATAACAATTTTTAAAAAAAATTAAAAAAATTGATATTCTACTGATAATTGATTCAGTTCTGAACTGAAACTGAGGGAGCAAAATTTCCTGAGAAACCGATTTGACTTGAAAAATTAAATAGAATAATACCTTGTTATCTGAACTCATTATGGGTCACAAACAATGCTTGGATAAACAGGATTTCAGATGAAGTAGATTGGTTTATATAGTACCAAATATGCACATTTGGAGAGCATATATGTGGTTTGAATACTTTAAATCACTTAATGTTAGTGAATTTAGGATGAAAGCTATATTTAAAATATTGTTTGCCAAACATGGTAAAATAATATGAAATCTGGATAATAAGTTCATTCATGAAAATAAGCATGTAGGGAAAGTAAGCATATAGGGAAGTTAAGCATATAAAGAAAAAAAGCATGTAGGGAAAATAAGCATATAGGGATAATAATCATAGGGAAAATAAGGATATAGGAAAAATAAGCATAGGGAAAATAAGTGTATAAGGAAAAGAAGCATACAGAGAAAATAAGCATACACTAAAATTAGAGAAAATAAGCATAGGGAAAATAATCACATGGAGAAAATAAGCATATGGGTCAATTAAGCATACATAAGTACCGGTATATAAGGAAAAGAAGCATACAGAGAAAATAGGCATATAGGGAAATTAAGCATATAGAGAAAATAAGCATATAGAGATAATAAGCATATAGGAAAAATAATAACAGAGAAAATAAGCACATGGGTAAATTAAGCATACATAAGTATATAAGGAAAAGAAGCATATAGAGAAAATAGGCATATAGGAAAAATAAGTATATAGAGAAAATAGGTATACATGTATAGGACAAATAAGCACATAGAGAAAATAAGCACATAGGGAAATTAAGCATACAGGGATAATAAGCATATAGAGAAAATAGGCATATAGGGAAATTAAGCATATAGAGAAAATAGGTATACATGTATAGGACAAATAAGCACATAGAGAAAATAAGCATATAGAAATAATAAGCATATAGGAAAAATAATAACAGAGAAAATAAGCACATGGGTAAATTAAGCATACATAAGTATATAAGGAAAAGAAGCATATAGAGAAAATAGGCATATAGGAAAAATAAGTATATAGAGAAAATAGGTATACATGTATAGGACAAATAAGCACATAGAGAAAATAAGCACATAGGGAAAATAAGCATACAGGTAAAATAAGCATAGGAAAAAAATATGCATATAGAGAAAATAAGCATACATATGCCCTCTGTTATTTTTGTTGCAAAAATAAGCATGTGTGTGTGTGTATACAATAAAAACTAATGTCTTAGATGACAAATTTGTTTATCTGATGAATATTCCGTTCATAATTAAGTTTCCTTCTTGCTGCCATTTGTTTTTTAATCTGTAATTAGTAGTTCTGTTCAGTATAGCTAATCTGCATAAATACTAAATTTTTGCAAAATAGTTTATAATTCTGCATTTCACAATCAATAAGCACATGTGACCTGCATTTATTTAAGATTTTGCAATAAAATATTAAGAATCAGGTACTTGCTTACATTTCATGTCACTAATATATTGAATTAATTGTGTTTATGGAAAATTAATAAAGCTTACATTTTGCGATGTATGGTATTTCAGATAAATTGGGTCCAGACATTCAAGATTCTGCCATATTTTCCCATACACAAATCCACACATTCACTTTTATGTTTTCAGAGGCTTTCTTTCAGAAGTTATTATGGATTAGAACAAAAGACCCCCAAAATGGAAAAGGTTGATGAGCCCAAGTTTCTTATGATCTTTCCTACCTCATTTTAGATATTTGGATTTTGTACAGTTATGTTCGGTGGATGGGTAGGTTAGATATTTGGACAGTTATATTGGGTGGATGAGTAGTTTAATATTTGGACAGTTATGTTGTAGTTTAATATTTGGACAGTTATGTTGTGTGGATGGTGTATGTTGGATATTTGGACAGTTATGTTGGGTGGATGGGATAGGTTGGATATTTGGACAGTTATGTTGGGTGGATGGGGTAGGTTAGATATTCAGACAGTTATGTTGGGTGGATGGGGTAGGTTAGATATTCAGAGTTATGTTGGGTGGATGGGGTAGGTTAGATATTCAGACAGTTATGTTGGGTGGATGGTGTTGGTTGAATATTTGGACAGTTATGTTGGGTGGATATGTAGGCTACATGTTTTGTTGAGTGGGAGGACCTCCCACCCAACATAAGTGTCCAGATATCTAACACTAGGTGCAAAAGATGCAAAAGATGAGAAAACACTAATGTTGAAGGATCATACTTACTGTTTCCGAAAGCAAAAAGACCAAAAAATTATGCTTTATTGTGGGGATTTTTTCAATTCAAAATATTTTCTTCTTTTCACTTTATGTTCCTGATAAATGCAAATAATGCATATCAAGGTCAAATCTTTCTAACTGGTTTCACAAACTAAAAAAAAAAAACTCTTATATACAGGCCTTAGGTTTTGTGCCAAACCATAATTTGGGGAAAATTAAATCTTTTCAAGAAGCTCTGACAAGTTGAACAGACTCAAATTACAAATAGAAATTAATATCCCAAGTTATACTGATTTAGCAGTCACAAAACTTGTTTTCTTACAGAAAAAATGAAATGGCATTTTCCCACAAGAAAATATCCCAATGTTGGTGAATTTAGACCAGCAGCCCTAGCAGAAAACAAACCAGTGGTTATGCTCCCTATTTCTCTTCTCTAAGTGCCAATGACAGCTGTATATACTCAAAAGAACAATCATATGTATAACATTTCAAGTTTTGCTTGATATTCTGCAGGATTTTAAAAAATCAAATTTTAATCTTCCTTGGAGATGAAACTTTAATGAATTTCCATGAAGAGTGCAGATTCTTGCTTCATACTTTTGAAAAATATTTTTTGCTGAGAAATGTAAACTTTTACTTATATCAGAAAACATGAAGCTTGTCCCAGGCCGCTAAGACAGAAATTTTTCCAGCCCTGCAATTTTTGCATGATCCACAAAGACAAGTTGGCATAGGAAATTCGGTGCAGACTAATTATCAAAACTTTCTAGAAGATACATATGATGTCTTTTCTTCACATTTTTATACACATATGTGTGATACATTTTGCATATGTGAGATAAGCATATTCCAAATGAGGGCATGCATTGGCACTGTACATTATGTGATTATGCTTACGACATCTTGCACATCTGCAGTGTTTCTTGCAGGTTTAGTATTGAAAGGAAAAATTTTGCTGGCTTATGAAAAGTAATTAAAATTTGTTCTAAACTAAACTTTTCATGTTCTTTTTAATGACATAAAAACTGCTAGAAAATATTCAGATTTCAGTAGTAGAGCTTTATTGATACTTATGATTTCACATCTTTTTATTGCAACACTATTTCCTAGTGAGAAATGAGAGAAATTATAATCCAATTATATTCGTTTGTGTGGGATAAGGAAATCCCACATTCAGGATCATAATCTTTGAGTAGGAACTCAGCAAATCCTTGGGCCTGCTAGACCTTCAGGTAGGATTTCCCCATCCCACACAGTGCATATGGTGGATTCAATTGTTCTACATCCACTGTCATGTACATGACATCACATTTCTATATTTCTATTGCTTTCATTTTAAAACTTAAGTTATTGATCTGTATTTTTAACCACATTTCCAACATCATTGTAAACCAAATCTTATACACTCATTCTAAAGGTCCACAAATTTTCAGTGAATACTCTGTTTGTTAATGCTTTAAATGTGTCAAATGGTCCCAGTTTTTTCAGAACCCATGTTTTTTGACACAGGAACTTGAGAAGAATAATCAGTCATGTGTATTCGTTTGGGACAGAAAAATCCCACTGTTGGGCACCTAATTCATGGAAGCATAGCCTCATTCCTGTCCATGACTTATGAGCCGAATGATGGGATTTTCCTATCCCACACCAATACATATATGTTAGATTCTGTTGCTCTCTCTCTCTCTCTCTAAAAATTGAGATCGCTTTCTTAACATCTTTTGTTCTTTATTTTTATAACCGTGTACAATTTAGTACATCCATTCATCATCCACCCATCCATTTATGCCTCTATTTACCCATCAGTTTCTCTATCCTTGTCCATCCATCCATCAGTTATCCATACATTTATATATTTATAGTTCTCTATTTTTATCTTTTCAATCTATATACTGTGAATATGTTTATTTTTGTGGGTATACATTTTTGTGGTTTTGAGAAAATGGCTATTTTGTTGGTACTTTAATTTGTGGATTGGGAAAGGTGTCCTATTGTTTCCATCGTAGGATCAGTGTTTGTTTTGTCTTTAAAGTTGTGTGTAGCAATCCTGAAATCCACAAAAATTGGTATCCCATGAAAATTAGCAAATTTACAGTATCTATCTATGTACCTATGTATCTGTCTGAATCCTGCCATCCAATGAGCCTGCATTGGCTGCTGTAGTGTGTCCCTCAGGGCAAAGTACTTTATGCTGATTGCTTGACACAAAAATACCTTTGTGTGTCCATGTGCCCTAAAACACCACACAAACAGTCTGTCTCTCTACCATTCCATCCATCATTTCTACAACCATCCATCTCTCTCTCTCTCTCTCTCTCTCTCTCTCTCTCTCTCTCTCTCTCTCTCTCTCTCTCTCTCTCTCTCTCTCTCCTACAAATTATGCTAAATATCTCAGTAATTCACAATTCCAGAATGTTTTGTCTTTTGGTCAGTCATTACAAATATTTGATGTATTATTGGTAAAAGAAATGGGCAAGGTTTGTAGTCCTCTGACTACCACTATTATTTATAGTGATTTCCCCTTGCTTGAATTCCTAATAATTACATGTTGCCATTGATAGGGGTTTTGGGATACCTGTTTCATATTTTGATATTACACAGATATGCCCAGAAATTTTGGAATATGTGTGATAACATGTCATGATGTCATTTTCGATAAGTCTGAAATGTGGCAGTGTCTGTTATCAAACTATTTCAACCACTTGCTGCTAAAGTTTGCTGTCAAACTGGGCTACAACTGAAATCTGATATTTTTTTCTTCAATTTTCGTCATACCTGATGAAGGGTGCATCTGTTTTCATGGGTCTGAAGATAATTTTGATTACCATCTATACTTGCTTATAAGCAGGGTCCAAATGCAAACAACATAGACCCTGAGCTGCCGTCACATAATGCGCTGGCAGATCAGGGTCTATGTTGTTTGTTCTACTGATTAATCCTTACAAACTGAATAGACCCAGATCTACCGGCACATTATGCGATGGCAGATCTGGGTCTATGCAGTCTGCAGTTGGTATTGCTTATACGTGAGTATATATGGTATATAAAAAAAAATTGCATTGGAGATGTTTGTTAACAAGGGACAACTATGCCTATAGCCAAGCCCAGAAGAGTTGAGAAGTAAGACATAGAATCCACAGTTTGATGGCAGATGCGTACTTGATCATAGGCCATTTTGTACTGTCCTTCAAGTTCTGTATGTAAACATTTTAATGACTGCAACAAGAATATACATTGGTGCACTATAATTCTGAAGAGTATTTCTCATGGAATGACATGTCTTTTCTCAAACTGCAACAGCTGTTGTCCCCCAAGGGAGTCAAAATCTCTCAGATTTTCTGAATCTCATGACCTTTATCCAGGAAGGGAAAGATCAAGTGTGTTCCCTCAACAACCTCCTACTTGTGAGGTCAATTTTTTAAACCCTGCTTTCTTCTGACAACAAGCCTAGTTGTAGATAATTTTGTTTGATAGGTTGACTTATTTATGGACAAAATTTATACTTTCAGTCACAGTGATGTCTTTCTAAGTTACAGATAGGAATCATATTAATTACCTTGTCTGTAGAAATCAACATCATTTATAGTTTCTTTTTTTTTTAATTCTGTGGTCAAAGTAACCCAAAAATAAAACAAATTCTTTAAAGCAACATGTGTAATATAGGTTGTCTTAGGTATGGAAAATATTGATTCATTTCTCAGGAAGTAGGTCTTGAAGTCTCAGATTGGTATCATGTAATTAAGTTTATTGAAAGAGGCTTTTATCAAATTTAGCTTTTTTTAAAAAAAAATTCCAAAGTTCATCTAAAGTACCGTATTAAACTTGCGTATAAGCCGATACCAACTGCAAACTGCATAGACCCAGACCTGCCGTCGCATAATGTGCCAGCGGATCAGGGTCTATGCAGTTTGTAAGGACTAATCAATAGAACAAACAACATAGACCTTGATCTGCCAGCGCATTATGTGACGGCAGATCTGGGTCTATGCTGTTTGCATTTGGACAAGGGTTATACGTGAGTATATACGGTAAAATAAATCCTTCAAAACCTTGTATGTATGTTTGGTTTATTTATTTTTAAAAGTGTAATTTATGTTAGAGTTCTGCTAAATCAATTTGGTTGTGTATTGGTCACTTGTAATGAAATAACTAATTGATAATGATTTATGTACTGGTAATTGATTTTGGTCAAAATTCGTTTCTCTGCCATTCCTTCTCTTTTGACATTCAAGTTATTTGAAAAATAGTCCCGGGTTTTGACCAGACATCCTGTATACGAATTAATTGATTATTGATTGTTTTTGAATTGGTCAGCAAAATCTAGTGATTGAGATTGAAATTCTATCCAGTTATCCAGCAACACTTATTAATGGAATTCAATTTTTATTCCATCAGTTTCCTAAATGGTTTGTATGCAGCACTGTATATTAGTGATGCTATGACAGTTTACCCTTTCCAAGCAGTTAATTTTGTCAAGACTTGGAGGAAAGGTCACAAAAACATGATGAAGTTATTTTGAAATACTGTCATATTTGATTTTTACATGTGGAAATTATCTCCCTCTTTTGCCAAAATTGTAGTAAAGGCCACATGGGACAAATTTACATTATATATACAATCCAAGTATATAACTGTGTATTTTTTATAAATTTTAAACAAATAGAGAAGACATTTACTGTGAATTTTAATTCATCTTTTTCTTTATTTTCTAATGTAATTTTGAAAATTTTTATACTTTTTTAGGGAAATAATTTTGTATTGAAAACCAACTCCAATATTTGCCACCTATTGTGAATTCATTTATTTTTGTGGGTATGAATTCTTGTGGCTTTGCAAATAATTACATTTTTGTCGTTACTTAAATTTGTTGATTGGGAAATAATGTCATATTGTTTCTATAGTGCAATCAGTGTTCATGGAGTCTTGAAATTCATGGTTTTTAGTACCACATATACTCGCTTATAAATCTAGTCAAATTGCAAACAACATAGACCCAGATGTGCCATCACATCGTGCACCAGCAGATCAGGGTCTATGTTTGTTCTGTTGATAACTCCTAACAAACTGCATAGACCTAGATCTGCTAGCACATTATGCAATGGCATATCTGGTCCATGCAGTTTGCAGTTGGAATTATAAGCGAGTAATTATGGTATGTTTGAAAACTACACAAATTTGTACCCCACAAATAATTCCTACTTCACAGTATCAGCATTGTGGCATGATGGCGATGATAGTCCGTGATTTGCACCTTTGCATTAAATCAAGGTTCTAATCCATGAATAATAGTGGGAATTAAGAAACTGACTGAGTTATTTATGACCATAATCTGCAATAACAGAACTCACCACAGACCTGCCAACAGCATGGCAGGGATTGATGTTATGCAGTCATCAGCATATATTGCAGAGCCCACTCAGAGAAAAGCAATAAAAAAAAGAAATAAATGCAAAATAAAAGAATTTTACATTTAAGAATAAGCAAACAAATATTTAAAATCGTGAAATATCTTTTTTTTATCCTTTGTCACAAATCTGGGAGGCAGCATTTAGTCTCATCAATGGAATCCATACATATGTTTGTTTGTCTGTCTGTACATACATACCTACAGTTTCAGTTTTCATATAGGTCAATGTGGTGGAACAATTTTGCTCTACTAACACATTTCTCGTTCTGAACTGCAGAACAATAAAAAAAAATTTTCTTCAGGACTTGCAGAGTAAATGTTTGTATTTTTTTTCTTCTATTATAACCATTTATGCAGAGAATTAATTATGTTTTGCATGCAATAATTTTTTTTTTTACACATACTCCTGATAGGATTATATATTTCTTCTTGTTGCCAAATTATCCATTGAAATGTGATTCAATTAAATTGAAAACTCACCGGCTAATTACAAACACAGTTTTAACAACATCTGAGATCATGATTAAGTTCTGTTAAATAATAATAATAATAATAATAATAATAATAATAATAATAATAATAATTATTTATTTTAAGAGGGTAACTCAATTAACACATAACTAATCTCCCTTGATGCCCTGTACTCTAAAATGTTCAAAAGCAACCTACAGCATGTATATAAAAACATCAAATGCAACAAAGGAATACCTGCATTAGCAGTATGGTACAAATACTATTATGAAGCAATCAATTGTGGCAACATAAGTTAACAATAAATAAATATAAGATCTATTTATTTATTCCTGTTTTTACTCAAACTCTGTAAAAACAAATTAATAGTCACTGGTACCTTTATGTTTATTTGTTATATATAAATTCTGACTTGACTCTACTTTGTTACTAGAAGAAATCTGTTGGTTTTTAAATGTGTATTTTTCAGCCCTTATCTTTTTTTCTGTACCTGCTGAAGTAGTAGAAAAGATAATACCAATTTTTAGCAGAATTGATGCCCTAGTTATTCATGCACTACTAAGTCATGTGAGAAAAGATTCCCACTGTTTGAAGAGAACTGTTAATGACTGTGCTTATCGAGTAATTACAAAACACAAACACAGTTTCCAAATTATATCTTCCTACAAGAACATTGAAAGTCTGTCTGAGAATTTGTAAGGATGGTAATAACACTGGCAGTGCAAAGTATGGGCTATCATGGGGTTGAGATGCAGTGTACAGTATGTTCTATTATAGGGTTTGAGATGCAGTGCATAGTATGGGCTATCATGAGGTTGAGATGCAGTGCACAATATATGCTATCATGGGGTTGAGATGCAGTGCACAGTATGGGCTGTTATAGGCTTTGATATGCAGTGCATAGTATGGGCTATCATGGGTTTGAGATGCAGTGCATATTATGGGCTATCATGGGGTTGAGATGCAGTGCACAGTATGGGCTATCATGGGGTTGAGATGCAGTGCACAGTATAGGCTATCATGCGGTTGAGATGTAGTGCACAGTATGGGCTATCATGGGGTTGAGATGCAGTGCACAGTATGGGCTATCATGAGGTTGAGATGTAGTGCACAGTATGGGCTATCATGGGGTTAAGAGGCAGTGCACAGTATGGCTGTTATAGGCTTTGAGATGCAGTGCATAGTATGGGCTATCATGGGGTTTGAGAGTATGGGCTATTATAGGGTTTGAGATGCAGTGCACAGTATGGGCTATCATGGCATATTATTGGCTATTATAGGGTTTGAGATGCAGTGCACAGTATGGGCTATCATGGGGTTGAGATGCAGTGCACAGTATGGGCGATCATGGGGTTGAGATGTAGTGCACAGTATGTGCTATCATGGGGTTGAGATGCAGTGCACAGTATGGGCTATCATGAGGTTGAGATGCAGTGCACAGTATGGGCTGTTATAGGCTTTGAGATGCAGTGCATAGTATGGGCTATCATGGGGTTTGAGATGCAGTGCACAGTATGGGCTATTATAGGGTTTGAGATGCAGTGCACAGTATGGGCTATCA
This sequence comes from Margaritifera margaritifera, assembly GCA_029931535.1. Classification (NCBI taxonomy): domain Eukaryota; kingdom Metazoa; phylum Mollusca; class Bivalvia; order Unionida; family Margaritiferidae; genus Margaritifera; species Margaritifera margaritifera. Next base: position 4,878,076 of record JAQPZY010001643.1, read on the forward strand.
TGGGTTTGAGATGCAGTGCACAGTATGGGCTATCATGGGGTTGAGATGCAGTGCACAGTATGGGCTATCATGGGTTTGAGATGCAGTGCATAGTATGGGCTATCATGGGGTTTGAGATGCAGTGCACAGTATGGGCTATCACAGGGTTGAGATGCAATGCACACTATGGGCTATCACAGGGTTGAGATGCAATGCACAGTATGGGCTATCATGGGATTTGAGATGTAGTGCACAGTATGGGCTATCATGGGGTTAAGATGCAGTGCACAGTATGGGCTATTATGAGGTTGAGATGTAGTGCATAGTATGGGCTATCATGTGGTTGAGATGCAGTGCACAGTATGGGCTATCATGGGGTTGAGATGCAGTGCAGAGTATGGGCTATTATGGGGTTGAGATGTAGTGCACAGTATGGGCTATCATGGGGTTGAGATGCAGTGCACAGTATGGGCTGTCATGGGGTTGAAACTTTCATGGAGTGGAGTGTTGGAAGTTTAGGAATTTGAATTTGGAGTCTAATTTTAGAATATAAATATACATAATGTATTTATACTCCATTGACTTCTTCTTAAAGTAAAATATCCAGGCAACAAAAAACAAGCAATACTAGTGGATGGATTTACACAAAAAATAGTTTTTAAGAATTAATAGTAAACTTTGCAATATATACACACTGTATCTTGTTGTGTGTAATGCACAATAAGTATAATGCATAATATTTTCACCCAGAATTAGTTGAAAATCTTAGTTCTGTCATAAAATGTACATTTCCAAATCTTTATGAATATGGTCCATTTTCATCGTGGAAGCAACATTTGGCCTACCATTTTGGATTGTGCACTGATTGTCATTTGTTATGCAAAGACAAAATAAGATTGACACGGTCTGTGAATATGCCTTGCAGGTGGGTTTCTAGGGTTTTGTTCCATACAGTTAGTATGTTTGAAACTGAGCACTGAAAGAAGACTTGTCCATTGTTAGCTCTACTGGTCATAGACCAGAAGAGCTTATGGGATAGTCTTTCATCCATCATCCATCCGTCCGTTAGCACAAGTTTGTTCATGCTACTCCTAAACTATATGGAGGATTGCCATGAAACTTTAAACACACATTTATCCCATGGTATAGTTGGTCCTAAATGAAAATGGTGCTGCATTGACATCCAATATAACCCACCACAAATTGGGATTCAGATCTTAAGTAACTTCTTGTTAATATTTATTCTTAGAAAAAAAATCTAAGAAAATTCAAAGATTTACTTCACTATTAAGTAAAGTTGAGCCATATACTTCAGAACAAATATTATGGTGTATTTTCCAGATATTCCACTTGGACGGTTCATTTATAAAGTTCATTGTTTTATCAGATATTTCTCTTGGACAGCTCATTTATATAGTTCACTGTATTACAAGATTTCAACAAGAGTCACATACAGTACTGCTCCAGAAGAGAGTCTATTTCAACAAAAATACTTTGAGAAATGAACATTCAAAGTGCTACAGAGCATGAATTATCATAAAATTTCATGAGTAATATACTTATATACTTGAATTTTAGGGACAAGCAGTTCGGACCTTTTTACACCATTTTTCAGTTTATATATTGGGTTATTTTGGTGTACAAAAAGTTTGTCAAATTAGATCCTTTTATGGGTGTGGTTGCATTTTAGTGCTTTTTGTTTTAGCACAATTGCAAGTAAACATTATAAAACATGCATAGTGGAAATTTGAAGGTTTTAACTTTAGCAATTTTTTTTCGTGCCCAAAAATCCCAAATAAACACCATGCCTTAAATAACTAATATACAGTATATAACATTCAGAAAAAAGTGAATTCTGCCAAAAGTGGGCAAAAACTGCCCCATTTCATAATTTGCAGAAAATATCTACAAGTATACATGGTCGGTCTGACAATCGAATGGCTGAAAAAGTTTTAATATCTGTCACTGAAACAGTGTCACAAACTCTGTTAAAATAATGTCTTGGGCATTACAGGGGTTGCAGAATGGTTATGTAGTTGATGCTATCTGAACTAGTTAATATGAAGGATTACCTTCACAGCTGGGTTTGAAGCTGTTACCATTCCTTACACAGATATGATGGTATACAGTAAAGGGCCTTTTGCCTTGCTACATCACACATAATTATCAAATCATAGCACAAAAAAATTGACATTACGGTGAAAGACATATTATTACTAGCTGCACTTAGCAGATAAGAATTTATATAAGCCCTGTAAAGTTAGGGTTTGGGTTTATGCAGATCATTTTGTGGCCTTTTCAAATCTCCAAATTTGGAAATGAACTTATGTATGTATGTATGTTTGAATGTCTATGTATGTATGTATCTCTGTCTGTCTGTCTGTATGTATGTGGTTTAATGGCACAATAGCAGAATTTTGGTTGTATAGTGCAAAAATCGATAGAGATCAAATCTTGGCAAGTGCCCCAAGAAGGAAAATCCCTTCAACCAAATGTAAATACATACATGCGTACACTGGGGGGAAAATGATAAAAGGTAAAGATGTTGCAAAAACTCCTCCAAAAGGGTGCTTTAAACACATATCTCAGTTGGTTGAAATGCGATGGTAGCCAAGAAATGCCAAACTTGGTTAAGTTGGAAGTATTTTTCTTTAACAAAACAAGGAAAAACATACTAATGTTGATGAAAGCGATTAGATATCTTCATTTCGTTAAAGAAACTTATCTCTCCTTTAACTGACTTCAGTGTTCCTTGGCTCCCATTGCATTTGAACCAACTGAAATGTATGTCAATGGAACTTGAAAACACATCCACTAGATTGTGTCAGAATTTGAAAGGCATCACAATAAGTATAGTCCAGCTAAAGCAATTAGACTTTAATTTGTGGAAAAGTGTCAATATGAGCTGCCAAGTGTTGCGACTCTAGGTCTTTAAATAATGTCACAGAAAGAAAGTGAAACCAACAATGTAAGTAAAATCAAGAAGCAATTTATTTCTAGACAGTTAAAGTGAAAATTCAAAAGACAGTTACAGTTTATGTGAATTAAAATCCAAATAATCTAATAATCCTAAGTGTCATAATCACAAGTCCTAAATATAGAATGTTCCAAATGAATGATGTAATCCAGAATATCTTTGAATAAATTCACATAAATCCCAAAGTCAAGCCTTAATCCAATATGAGAATGAGCACTTTTGGTAATTCCAATGAATATTTCAAATAAATTCCTCTCTCTGAATTTGCTCTGATTTTCACAACTGCAACATCTGATTACTAAAATAAATTCCTTAATAGACTGATCTTAATAATATGAAGTTTAGTATAGGAATGAAATCTTGTTTACCAAACATGTATAAATATAAGGATAAGTCACCTGACAGAATATTCTAGAATATGAGTAACTCTAATGGAAATTTCCTGTGTGTACCTGACTTTTCTCACATCAAGATATGGAAAATTCCAATCTAATTGTTAAATGCTATGTAAACAAGACTGACCTTGAACTAAAATGCTGTAAATATGTTGTTTACAAAATGATTAAAGTACAACTTACCTCATAGATGCATATTATAAATTCAATATACATAACACAAGTGTGTGAGATATTCCTGAAAATTTGGCCTTTAATTCCCGTCAGTTGACCAGGGAACACACTACACAACGCCGTTTATTTTGGAAAAAAGACATCGACCCAAACAACATAAATATCAGGGCAGACGTCTTACATTGTAGGACAAGAAATCTGCAAGATAAGTAGTTGACTTGTACAGTTTTAAAAACCCTGTTCATATATATTCAACCAAAAAAAGTTGCAGGACTGAAATTCTTGGTACATTCTTTCTCTGTATTAATTTCGTCTCTTTTTATTTTTATCTCTCCTTAACAAAAGATAAACGTCAGTAATACTTTGAAAGGAAATCTAATGTATTTATGGTAAGTTACATGCACAAAGTAAAAGTCATATCAATATAAATAATAATGCATCCTTTAAATTCCTTGTTTGAAATTTGTGATTTAATTATTGAAGGGCAAGATCTGTGCATTTTAATTGTTCATTAGATGTGTCTTGTAAAAAGAATGCTGTGACCAGTCATTAGCATTTGATGTATTCTTGGATTTTGTCATTTTGAGAATTGAGTAATATAGCTAAAATGGCATAGAGTTCCTATTTGATTTTCAGTTTTAATTTGGAGTAATAAATTACATGATTGTCATTAAATTATTAACTGACAAATTTCAAAACCAATATGAAACTATTAGCTAAAAACACATTTTTCTGACATGTTCATATTCAATAAATTGCTTTCTCATGTTGTAGCTTCTTTGATGACTAGACAGTGATCAGCCTGTCATGTAGAATAAACAAATTTGACTGTATCATATCAGCTGCAAAGACAATTCACATTGGGAAAGATAATCCCTTTAATCATATCCAAGCACCTTCATGTCAGAACATTGTCCAGTGAGTGCACACACTGATGCAGTTAGTCAGTTCCAATAAACAAATTCCTCCAGTATGCATCACTGCATGGTATTAATTAGTGGTGACCTGCTAAGCTTTGGGTTATCAATTAATGTATATTTTTGGAGAATTTATTAAGTGATACATCAACATTGAATATGTTATTTTGATACAATCAACCTCAGTCAATATGCAGTTCTCTGGACCACAGGTTAAACTATGTTTTAAGACAGAAGTATGTTGTATCATATGAAAATAAAATTGGTTAAATAGGAATCAGAAAAATTCTACTTGATATGTAAAGCTATGTTGTATGCAAGTATATAACTGGTGTTGACTGTAACTAACATTTGAGACACTTGGTTGTTATTTCATATCTGCAAATTCACCTACATGTATTCATCAGTCATTCTTTTGTGTGACTGTTTTCAGCATTGTCATTTATCTCCTATTTAAAATCCACTTGGTAGTATTGTCTCCTTGTATATAGTGTGTTTATTAAACTGTTATTAAACTATAGCAGTGCCTGTCATGGTGAATGTATTATACTGGAAAGAAAACTTGATTGTGTATTTGCTCTGTAAAATCCTTGAAATCCATATATACTTGCTTATAAGTTGAGTGCAACTGCAAACTGTACAGACCCAGATCTTCTGTCACATTATGCACTGGTAGATCAGGGTCTATGTTGTTTGCATTTGGTCTCAACTTATATGCGAATATATTCAGTATATATTAATACCTTTGCCCTTCAAGATGTGTGTAAAAGCTATTAAATCTAAATGTAAACAGATTGAGAAATGTCACTTCGTCATTTTAGGATCAGGTAACAGTAATATCTTGAAATGATACCTCCACTTCACACCTTTAAATTGTACCAAAAATGGCACAGTGTCATTTGTAAATGGTGCATGGTCACATGCCTTGTAATAGGATCACTCTCACTGCGGTTTGATGGGAAATGACTAGCCATACCATGCTTTAATTGATTTCATCTGTTTTTATCCCACAGCATTAAAAAAAAAAGAATTATGAATATCATGATACCTTCTGTGCATCCATCAGTTTGTCCATTACACTATACCATCCTAAACCGCAGAGTTAAAATTCACTAAACTTTGTAGTTGACTTGTCCCAAATGGTAACCAGATGTAAGATAGATATAATATTAGCTCCCTCTAGTTTTTATTCAGCATTTTATTCACATCCTAAAATTTTAGTGAATTAATTATGGACAAAATATACCGTATTTGCCGACCTATAAGTTGATGTGGAGTATAAGTCGAATTCGCTAATTTCGTCAATTTTCAATCCTTCATCCATATATAAGTCGATGCGGAGTATAAGACGAAGCCAGATCAACACCTTGGCTTCGTCACTTTCGCTAGTAACTTCCGGTTTCATGAATATTAATGGTATCACTATGCTATTCCAGATTAATTGGGAAAATGATTAAGATGGTCTGTACATGTATTATTTATAGGTATTATTTATTGGTACATTGTATGCAACGATTTTCACGTACGAAAAATTACATGAACATACAGTAAAGCAATTTCAATGACATAATCCATATATAAGTCGATTCGGAGTATAAGACGAAGGCCAGACTTCGAGGTAAAAAAGTATCGACTTATAGGCTGGCAAATAAGGTACTCTAATTTGCAGCAGGGTCTTTCAGTGACTAATATTTTCATGAATTCAGTTTCCTCGTTAGATTTTGGAAAAAAAATGTATGTTCATGAAAGCTTTAATTATGATTTATAGCATCATCGCAAGTCATGGGTGAAAATCTGCTATGTGTCTTACACAATGTAAGGGATTTATTGCTTGCGATATTGGATTTACTGTCATCCTGTTGCATTTGACTTTTTCCTAGCCTCATGTACTAAGAAGGTTTTTGATTAGGAAACTCTGTTAGCTGTTTGGTATTTATTCATGATAATAACAGCGACACAGTTAAAATTTACTTGTAAAACCAAATTCATTTTAAAACATTGAAGAAAAAAACATTTTGATGTAATCAGATCTTCTTGCAATCAGATTTTAAAGGATTTGATTAAAAGAAAAAAACAGAAATGTGTCAGAATGATAATTTATGACCTAGTTCTAAATACAGTGTTCTCCCTCTTATAATGCTTCCCCTTCTGCAATGAAGATGTGGCCTTTTAAAAAAGTGGTGACCTCATGAGAGGGACAGAATGGTTGAAATAAGCTATTTTGGTATTGGGCAAAGTGACCTGAGGGTCTTCTCAAGAGGGGTACCACTTTTGTTTGAAATTCATCAAATTAGACACACTAGGTTTCCATTAAAAATGTATATATACACTGATAGGTCTGTTTGCTTGTTTTGGGAATTTTCAGTTCTGTGGGAAACTTGCACTAGACAACATCTGCTAAATATTTGTGACTTACCATACATGCATTGTCATAGGAAAAACTAAACAGTAAACTGGGGTTTGGAAATCAGCATGTTTGACAATATTCCTTAGATTAGCATTTGTGTAATCAGGGAAGATGTGGTGAATGCATTAACCCTCTATGAATTTTGCTCAGCTGCTGCCAAAAAGTCGCAAGAGTCAAATGTCTGGGAAGAATTAAGTCACGAAGCCTCCTTGCAGATATTCTTTGACTCAGATGTATGCATTTCAGGTTGAAATGAATATTGCTTTCCAATAATCTAGAAGAAAATTTGATATTAATAAAGTTTCTTTTTCTTTTTACCCAAATTGCTACTTAGAAATTGGTCTGTGACACTGGCATGGTAGATAATGATTTCGCAGTATTTGTTCCACCCGTGATTTACAGGAAAAACCAAGAATATGTCTTAGCACAGCTTGGCTGTGTTACTGTTATATACCCAAAAGTAGGGATGTATGGTAAACTGAAGAGGGTGAGACAGAAATTGAAGATCAGTTCTAGTCTCCTAGGATGCTATGGTAACCTCAAAAACAGGTGTCAGAGATGGTTGGTCATGTTCACATGGTGGCAGGGGCACTAGAGTCTAACTTTGTCAGTTTACTAACCCCATAATCTTGGAACTTCTCATCTTCTCCATGATATTTCTGTAAAACTACCAGTAATGTACCTTGTGACCCACTATTATTTACATATTTATTTCATGAATGCTCATAAACTTGTTAAACACCCCCCTCTCTCTCTCTCTCTCTCTCTCTCTCTCTCTCTCTCTCTCTCTCTCTCTCTCTCTCTCTCTCTCTCTCTCTCTCTCTTCAATACCTCTGGTTTAAGTGAAAGTATATTTCCTAGTAAAATACAATGTATGCATTTTTGTTTAGCTCTACTGGTCATAGACCAGAAGAGCTTATGTGATGGTCTTTTGTCTGTTGTATGTTAGCACAAGTTTGTTATCGCAACTTCTCCTAAACTACTTGGAGAATTGCCATGAAACTTGACACATACATTCATCTCATGGTCTAGTTCAGGGTGTCAAACATACGGCCCACATCTGGCCCTCCAGACTCATTATTTATTATCATTATTTATTATTGTTCATATCAAATCTGGCCCACCATAGCAAATGAGTTTGACACCCCTGGTCTAGTTGGTCCTAAATGAAAATGGTGCTGCTCAGATATCCAATATGGCCACCACAGCAGCCATATTGAAAATATTTTTATCACTACTTCTCCTGAATGGATGGTCATATCAACATGGGGTTTTCACTAAAAGACTTCTTATGATGTCTAGTTGATCCTAGATGAAAATGGTGCTGATCGGAGGTCCAATACGGCCACCACAGTGGCCATCTTGAAAATCTTATCGCTACTCCTCCTACATTGATGGTCATATTGAAATGGGATTTTTTCAACAAAAGACTTCTTATGATGTCCAGTTGGTCTTAAATGAAAATGGTGCTGCTCTGACATCCAACATGGTCACTTTACAGCAGCCATTTTGAAAATCTTGTTATTGCTATTCCTCCAGAATGGATGGTCGTATCAACACAAGGTTTTTACTACAAGACTTCTTGAAAATGGTGCCAATCAGATGTCCAATATGGCCACCACAGTGGTCAGCTGGAAAATCTTGTTGTTGCTACTCCTAAACGGAAAGTCATATTGACATGGGGTATTCACCAAAAGACTTCTTATGATGTCTAGTTGGTCCTAAATGAAAATGGTGCTGATCTGAGGTCCAATATGGCTACCATAGTGGCCATCTTGAAAATCTTGTTATCACTACTCCTCTTGAATGGAAAGTCATATTGACATGGTGTTTTCACCAGAAGACTTATTATGATGTCTAGTTAGTTCTGAATGAAACTGGTGCTGATCTGATGTTTCATATGGCTGCCACAGTGGCCAGCTTGAAAATCATGTTATCACTATTGAATGAATGGTCATGTCAGAATGGTGTTTTCACTGAAAGACTTCTTGTGATGTTTTGTTGATCCTAACTTAAAATGGTGCTGATCTGATGTCCAGTATTTGACCATCTTGAAAATATTGTTTTCGCTACTCTTAAATGGAAATTCATTTTGACACGGGGGTTTCATCAGAAGAGTTCTTATGGTGTTTAGTTGGTCTGAAATGAAAATGACTAACCCTCAATATGGCCAACATGGTTGCTATCTTGAAAATATTGTTATCTCTACACCTCCCAAATAGATGGCAACATGGGGTTTTCACCCATAGACTTATTATGATACCTAGTTGGTCCTAAATGAAAATGGTGCCAGTCATACATAAACTATGGCTGTCATGATGGCTGCCTTTAAAATTTTGCTGTCATTACTCCCCCTGAATGGATGATCATTATGACATGGGGTTTCCACCAAAAGACTTCTAATGATGTCTGCTTTGTCCTAAATAAAAATGATGCCAATCTGACATCCAATATGTCCACCACAGTAGCTAATTTGAAGATGTTGTTATTGCTGAAGAATATCAGAGATGAAGGATTCTTATTTGTACATGGTGATAAGTAAAATAAAATCATACTTATTACAATTGTTATGTGATCATAATATTTTAAGAAATATATATAAGACCATGCTAAAACTGGGTTATTTGCAACATTTTTTATACAATATAATTGGGCAACAGCAATGAAGGTGGAGGTGTTCATATCTAATTGGATTAAAAGTCACTACTAACCAGGAAGTTTAACATTTCATCCAGTTTATCAGATAATAGTGAAATGAATTTATTGAAATTCAGCTTGCTATCAACAGAAGTTACAACTATCCAAAAAAGTTCTGTGATTTTGACTTCATCGTGATAAATTCTACAGAATGACAAGAATTCTTGGACTTAGAGCTAGTTTTATCTTTAGGCTGAAAAGTTTTGAGAATATGGGGGTCAGGTCTCTTCAAACGTTTAAGTGACAGTAGACTTGCAAATTTACTGTATATACTCGTGTATAAGTTGGGTCCAAATGCAAACAACATAGACCCTGATCTGCCGTCACATAATGTGCCAGCAGATCTGGGTCTATGCAGTTTGCAGTTGGTATCAGCTTATATGCGAGTATATACGGTAGACTTTCAATCAGAATACTCCTGCAGACTTGGAGATGTAGAATAGGCCCAATGCACCCTCCTGAATGTTGTAAGAGGTGACTAACGGAGACAGGAGCCATGGTGGTTCCGTTGTTAGAGTGCTGAACTCGTGATCGAAAGGGTGTGGGTATAAATCCTACAAACTCGTGATCGAAAGGGTGTGGGTATAAATCCTACGAACTCGTGATCGAAAGGGTGTGGGTATAAATCCTACGAACTCGTGATCGAAAGGGTGTAGGTATAAATCCTACGAACTCGTGATCGAAAGGGTGTGGGTATAAATCCTACCATTGGATTTGTCTGGGTTGGCTACTGTGATGTACCCTTGGGCAAGGCACTTTACTGCACTAAATAACATACTTGAGTTTGCTGTGCCATAAAATACCAAACCAAACCTGAAAAGTTCATAAAGATCATTGCATTAAATTTTCAGCACTGTTTGGATGTGAAGATAAAGTTGTGTAAATTTTGAAGATTAAAGCTTGAATGCAGTTATGACTTTTAGGATTCAAGTTCAAAATCTGTGAGGGATACACATGAAATTGACACTTATGATCAGTCTTGCACTAGATTTGCAAAAGACTTTTAAATTTTCTGTTTGTATTGAATAAATTCACTTAAAATCTGAACAGAAAAAATACACAACGATGTCTTTAAGCTAGTGACAAAATATCTGTCTCTCTCTGCAAGAAGAAGACTGGTTAGTAAAATATACACACTATATTACAGACCCTGCAGACCAAATCACAAAAACTGTCAACAGTGGAGGTAAACCAGTGTTGGAAGGACCCCCACAGTATCATTTAGTATAAAAAAGACAAAGATGGCGATTACAGATTACAACTTGCATATGTATATTTTTTTCCTCTGTCATCATCATTTTTACACTACATGATACTGCAGTTTCCCTCCGGCATTGGTTTATCCTCAGTTCTTTTAAGTGATTTGGTGTGCAGGATGTGGTATAACTTGATCTTTGCACTTTTGGATTCCTGGGTTTAATTTCCATTGCTGGCATGGCTGAGCAGTGTACATGTTCACCTGTGAAAAGTTAGAGAAAAACTGTGCTAACATCTTTGCAGTGGAGAATACATTTTTGTAAATAAATCATTAGAATTTATTGTTCTCTCAATGTATAATAAATAAAAGTTATATTTTTCTCCCTAAGTAGGATTGCACCCTTCTCAGATCACAATACTTATCTGGGTAAAGCACATAGTGATGCATTCAGCTGCCAAAAGCAGAGACCCCAGTTTTTCATCATATGTACATGTATATATAGAATTAACAGTGAAGACTCTGTTTTACTGATGCTTTTTGTAACATATTAGCTCTTCATGCGCCACATAATATGGTCATATGACTGATCATTTTAGAGCCTTTGCTGGATGGCAGACCCATACAGACTCGGTGTTGATGAGAGATGTTTTCTCAGATTTATCAAAATCAATAAAGTTTTCCAAATTCTCTAATTGATTAAAATAAATGGATTTAAATAATGCTCAAATCGTCTAAAATTGTGCTCAGTTTTTGAACTTTTGATCTTAATTCATCACCACCCTTCACATCTCCCTTATCTTGTGCCATTCACCTTAGTAGTGCTGTGACATATCCCTGTCAGTCTTAAAAGCCTTTAGGGACCAGCCATTTCATTTTCTTGGAGGATGGGGGGGGGGGGGGGGGGGGCGGAAGATTCTGTTTCGAACCACAATATTTTTTTTCTTTTACCAGAAGATTATTTTTATCAACTAATATAATAGATATATTTAGTTTCTGTTTTTTTTCTACAGATCCGAGCAAGAAAATTTATTTTGAGCTATTTGGGTCTGGCCTTTTAAAAAAAATCCCAGACCTCCTCAAGAAATTAAATTGACCCCTGCAAAAATGACAAGCTTATTTCAAGACAGTAACAAGCTCACTGAAACTTAGCACACACGAGCCCACGACTTCGCTGTATAGCATGTGAAAGCCAAAATTGGTGTGATTACAAAGTTGCAGCGAGCTTGCAACAAGCTTAAAAGCACTCATGATGAGCTTTCAGTGACCCTCTAGCAAGCTTGCTAAAACTTTGCAGTCGCAATGAGAATATAAGCTCGTGATATGCTGTCTACCAGCTAATAGCAAGCTCGCTAAATCTGTGCACACGCGAGCTTGCAATGAGCATACAAGCTCTTGACGCGCTGTCAACTAGCAAGCAGGAAGCTCACTAAAACTGTGCACACGCGAGCCTGCAGCAAACTTGCAATGAGCATACAAGCTCGTGATGCACAATCAACTAGCTAGTAGGAAGCTTGCTAAACCTTCGCACGCTTGGGCTCACAGCAAGCTTGCAGTGAGTATACAAGCTTGGGGCGCACTGTCAATTCCCTTATAAAAATGTAATCTTAAATTAAGCTTGCACTAACTTTTGATAGCTTGTAACAAGCTCACTATAAGCTTGTTATAATCTTAACTGTAGCTAGCAGACTAAGTTGGAGCTCGCAGTGAGCTCGTAGAAGAAATTTGGCAACATGCAAGTACAGTTGCTTTGTGCGATCTTGCTAGCAAACCCTGCAGATAAATTAATTATCATCTATGAAACTCAGTTATACCGAACAATGTTTGAATATTGATATCACTGCTGATAAACATTCAGTGCTTTTTCCGGTGACAATTGCAAACATGTAGAAGTATCAGTAAGTGGTACACCTGCTGCCTTAATGGCAGAAATTAATGACAAGAGAAATTGTGATCACAAATATGATCAAGAGAAGAAACTAAGAAAGTACCAGAAATGCTGGGAAAAATTAACACAAATGGCTAAAGGATGACCCAGGAGAGGCTGTGATATTGTGCACCTTCTGCAAATGAGTATTTGGAGAAATATGAAAGTGTGCGGGGTACTAGATTACTGAGTCTTGTTGAAGAAATACAGTTGTTATTGTTTTGAGTTGATGTTAATGAATAATGAATGTTGAATTAGAAACTGAACTGGCTCTGTTTGATTTTAGAAGGATCAGTGAAATTTAGGCAGGATCAGTACCAATATTATTTTGGTGATCCTGTGGGTTAGTGAAAAAAAATCATAATTTTGAGCCATGTATATTTTTGTTTTACATAGGCTCCCGTTCTAGAGAACTTGTTACACATGCTCAAGCTTTGTTTGCTATTAATCATGCAGCTTCACTGGGGACCTCTAAAATCTATGAATAAATTAAAGTAACAAAGTGGAAGGAATTAATACAAATTCATAATTGTTTGAAACAGTATTTATCATAATGCTTGAAATAGTATTTATCAAAGTTAAACATTCTTTTGTACACTTGTGCAATATACCAGTAGTTTCTATAATAACATTTAAAAGTTTGTTAAAATCAAACCTCTCAATAGAGTACCATGATGTACTGATATTGTGTTCCATTTCTTTTGTAACCGCACTTCATACACAAAATACATCTCATTATCTGTTACATTGTCTTTTTTAAATTAAGCATACTGCTTTCCTTGCAGAATTGTTGCACATAGAGCAAATAAAGGAGACTTAGTGGGTGTATAATCTGGATCATATCCAATGAATTATTAAGGAAAGATTCCAGACATTCAGGCAGATCCACAGAAAGACAAGATCTTCACTGTAAAGAATCTCTCACAGACGTTTTCTCGAATATGTAGGAAAATCTTCACATTTTTTTCTGGATGACTTTAGACACATTTTACTTCACTTCCATATAGAAATCCATTGGGTGGGTGATGTTGTCAGATGGTTAGGTTCCCCCTCCCCATCTGTTAAAATCATTACACTTTTAGACAAAAAAACAAGAATGTTAGTCATTTGAAATACACTAAACCACCTCGTCTAAGCAAATCCTTTTAGAATAAAATAATGCATCCTCCCCTGCTTCTTGTATGATTCAGGTACCATCCACTGAAATAGATTTCAGCAACATTTACTATGTAACCTGGAAAAAAAAATATGAGTATTTACCTATTTGGGAAAAGCATTAAATTTTTTAGTTCAACATTCCACAATCACTTCACAAGACTTAGAAACATCTTTAAGTATTATTCATGACTGATTCCTTTAGAGATCCTAAATTTTAGTTTTACCATCCATTTTGAAAGGGCTGCAACATCATATCTGTCAAACATTTGGTACTTTACATCTTTAAAAAAGCAATGAAATTACTCACTTTATTCCTTAAAATTCTTAAAATAGAATCACTGCCATAAAAAAAATTAAAAATATAAAAATTAGAAGCATACCTAGATGTAAATGGCCTCTAAACTTGCCTCAGTTAAAGTTCACTGCATACGGACAGTTGTAGGATTTGATACGCGAAATGAAGAAAAACAGTCCCTAACAAAAATGGAAATGAGATTAACAAGCTAGCATGTAATTTACAAATTTGCAATCGTACTGTCGATAACTGACAACATTGCAGTTTGGCAGGTGCAGCAGTAAATAACAATGATTTGTAAAGTTATAGTTTCAATGATTATGTAGAGCAAGATTACTAGGTCATCTCATTTGATGTATTAAATCGTGGGCACAAAACTTCCGCAACAATTCTAAAATGGCTGACAAATTGCAGTCCCGTAAACCAGCAAAATGCAGTAGAATCTTGATTTTACTCACCAACATGATAACTCCATGATTTTGGATCACAACAGTTATCTCCAGGGTTCTATGATCAGTTGCTGCACATGTATTGGTATTACTTGCAATGAAATTTCCCAAATTAATGAGCTAATTTGTGACGGTTCAAACTTAAAGATGGAGCCTGTTTGGAATGAGGCTGCCATGGTAGTCCTGTGCTAATATTATCTCAGATAAGTTATGTGAATATTTTGTGATCAGTAAACCAGTCTCCAGACTGTAAACAAGGGAAATAACCACCATTACTGTCTCTATACCAAATTAGATCTCTGTCACGGAAATATTGTATTCAAAAGAAATGTCTAATTTGACAATAATCTGGATACCCTGCTCAACATTCAACATTTGTACAGAATATTTAAGTCCAAATTGCACATGCAAAATCTCATGAGAAAATCTAACTTAGGACCAATTTAATATAAGTTTTTGATCATAATCAAAGTCCAAATTTCTCATGTGATAACTCACATGAGAAATTAGAACTCTGCCTTATTTTTAAACATGGCCAGATGTACATGTAATGGAAATAACGTTTTCAAAGTTATACTTTCTCATGTGAACATTCAAATTCTCATGTAAGCAAAATCTGCATGTGAAAATTTGGTTAGTTTTTCCTTGGCTCACAAGATCTAACAAACTGCACACATGAGCTTGCAAAGTCTACCCAATTTGCATACGTTTCTGACAAAGTTCATATGTGCAGCTTATGTGAATTGGTGAGATTTTTCTGTACAGGAGTCTCGCTAAAATTTTCACAAATTTGGCAAAATCTGTGACATTTCAGTGAAATATTACTGAAATTTGATGAAATACCAAAATTTTGGTAAATTAAGGACATTTCACTAGGGTGAAGCTTGTAGTTCTTACTCCTCAATAGTGTATGAACAGTAACTTTTTGTCTTGTGACAAATTGCTCTGCTGAATTAAGTACTGGTTAGTGTCCTGTTGCTTGCACTGATGCTGCGAGTAATGCACAGACTTTCCGATGAACAGCTTAACCTTTTAACCTCAGTCCTTGTCATTAATGTACCACAAAAAGTGCTTTGTTTCTACAGAATGTATAAAGATGGAATTCTGTTTCAATCTTTACAGTATACTGCAGTTGAAGAATGAAACTTGTACATTGTTATGTTCTATGAAAATGATGCATCAAGAAAATTTGGCCATGTTGAGAAATATATAGAAGTTTATACGCAGTGTCACAGAAATTGTACCATTGTTTGTGTCAACCACAATATTATGTAGTCATAAAGGAATTGGGAAATAATTCTGAAGTTTCAATTGAAAATGGTGTGATGAATGAAAATCCTGTTAATATAGTCCCTTTGAAATCAAAGTATGTGCAGTACAAAATAGTTCCAATTATAATTAGCATCAAAGACTTGTGTGTGTATATCCAATTAAATGGAGGCAAGGACACTGCTTTTGTTTGTGTGTCCCCCAATTCTGTTGAATATGACTGATAAATGTGCATTCATGGAGAAAATTTGGACCAGACATGTACATGTACATCAAAATTGAAGACATGAATTATATATACTGAACAAAACTTCAAATGCAGTACCATAAGTTTAACATTTTTGAACAACATTAACCATTTTAATACGCTAACATTTTTATATTTCACCAGAGAGGTTTGTTTCCTCGAATATTTAAAAAAATGAAATATTCTGACATGTATTTATATTCAGTGCTACATAATAAGTTTTGTTCTATATACATGATGGTAGTGAAAATTGAATTTTGATATTGATGCGGTTGGTTGACATTTTACTGTACTTACTACATTCAGCTTTTCATTTCATGTGTGAATTCACTCTTGTTTGTTAAAATTGATTTAATGAACATTGCAAAAACCTTGTTCATGTTTGTATATATGTCAATAAGTAAATACAGTACTGGCATATGAATTCTTTTTATTAAATTGTTGGTTTTTGTATAAAAAAAATGCCACCAAACTTTTAATCAGTCATAACATGTCACTAATGTGAGATATCAATATTCACATTACATAGTTAAGGTTATTCATTGATCAGTTTGTACATTATAAAATTCATTAATATTCATTAGGTACCAACAAATTCATGTACATGCAGTTAAGTACAGTAAATAGGTGTAAATTGTCAAAACTTTCAAACATATAACAGCATCCACAGTTCTCCTGCATAATTCCCTAGAGTTAATATACCAATGCAATAAAAAGCCAAACTAAAATAAAATAACTAATAGACAGGGAATTTCAGTACCTCTCCAAACATGTAAAGATTATTGATTTGATATGCATATTAATGATTTTATAGACAAACAATGTTACATTATGTAGCAAATTTCTCACCATCACTATACGCAGTTTTCTAGATGATAATTAATTTATCTGCAGGTTTTGCTACCAAGATTGCACGAGCAACTGTACTTGGATGTTGCCAAATTTCTTATACAAGCTTCTACAGGCTCACCGTGAGCTCCCACCTAGTCTGGTAGTTACAGTTAAGATCGTAACAAGCTTATAGCGAACTTGCCACAAGCTATCACAAGCTCGTGCGAGCTTGATTTAGGATTGCATTTTTACCAGGAGAGGGTCCCTAAGTGGGCACTTGGTGCAGTTTGTTGATGCTTTCTTATGTTCAGAGTAGAATCCTGCTGTCACATTTGATACCATGTATATCTAAGAATAGGTTCGCTTTTTATAGCAAAAGGACAACCAGTATAGAGTCAGATTTATTGTCCTGAATTATGCCAGCTGATTAGGCTTGCTCGTTTCATTCAAATCAAATAATGCACATTAAATAACAAATCAATGGATGTCTGTTTGACAGCAACTCTGGGAAACTGCTAATTAGCGAGTTAGGGGCCTCTGTCCCAGCAAGTAGGATATAGGGTGGGTAGCACATCTGGAACATGCAAAGTCTAGTTTCGGTAATTTAAATTCCAGGTCCTTGAGTTTATCAGTGCTATGATGTCATTTGAAGTAGGTAGGGAAAAGAAACATTACACTGGTGTAATTATTCTGTTGCAGCAGACAAAATAATATGAAGCAATCATTGTAGTAAGAAACAGTTTATGATCTTCGTACAAGAAACAGCTTAGAATCTTGGCATACATTTGTTAGGTCCAGTGTTTTGGTTTTTTGGTGGGGTTTTTTTTCATAAAGGGTTACGAGATATTTACTCATCACAATAAATGCCTGTGAAATTCTTTTAATTGGAATAGCAGTGATTTGGAATGGGTCTTGGGGTTATTACTGTAGGGGAAAAAAAATTCATTTTGGAATGAAGGGATAAGTACTGGTAGCTAAATATGAGAACATTTTCCATAATTTTCAAATATTCAGTTTTTGTATTGGATCCAGTTTACATTGTCATCTGATGTGGGGCCTACATGTATATTACCCTCAAGGACACACACACACACACACACACAAATAAAATTCCATGGTGAAAAATATTTGTACATACCACAATGGCTCAATGGTTATTGTTATGAATTTGAAATTGATGGGTTGTGAGTTTGAATGCTGGCAAGACTAACCCTTGACCTTTGACCCCTTAAATTACAAATGCAAAAGCACATTTACTCTTGATGTACTTTAAGAAGTGTATAGGACACTTATTGGGCCTGACTAAAAAATAGGCTCATCAAGGCTTTATGGTTGATCAAGGTGTTTTGTTTTACTTACGTAATGTATAGCTCATGTGTATAATGTGTCTGCATGTATTACTGTATATGTATTATATTCAGTGTTATATGTGCCTTTTATACTGTATGTTTCTTGCTTACTGTATGTTTTGTGTCTTGCATAAAATTTTCTAAAATGTATTATATGTTGACTTTACCAAATAATTACTGGGGGCCCCGGGTGGCCGAGTGGTCTAAGGCGCTCGCCTTTACAGATCACTGACATCTCACCTCTGTCCACGTGGGTTCGAGTCTCGGGTTTGGCCAACATGGGTATGTGAGAAAGCTTGCAAGTAGCTTCCCTTGGGTCGGTGGGTCTTCCCGGGGTTTTCTCGGGGTTTTCCTCCACCAAATATACTGGCCGCCATGTATAGCCTATCATGTGCTGAAAAATGGCTTTAAACCCATAACAACCAACCAACCAACCAAATAATTACTATTACTACTACTACTTTTAACTGCTGTATAATGAATATGATCTATATTTTTGTCATTGGATATGTGCTATGCCTTAGAGTCAGCTTTGTATAGATGAACTACCAGTAATGTAACATCTCTGAATGATTCTGCTAATATTCAGTGCCAGCTTCCTTTTGAAAAGTGAACACATTGTCTGTATGTGATGTTTAGACGGGTTCAGGTTTGTTCACTTGACCTCCTTCCCCCATCTTTTTCCCCCGTCAGAATTGATAAATTAAACTTGACTTACCAAGTCGACGTTTGATTGTAATTTGATGAACCCCACAAGTGCCTTAGTGATCACATGAGATGACATTGGTCACGTGACTGATCAGTCTTTAGAGCATAAGAAATGGAAGCCTCAATGTCTTATCGGGTGGGAAATACCAAGGGTGGGCATGTGATCACTAAGGCACTTATGGGGTTAATGAAATTACAATCAAACGTCGATTTGGTAAGTCTAGTTTAATTTATCAATTTCACTTTCCCCTTAAGTGCCTCGTGATCCCGTGAAATTTTAGAAAGAGGCTTTCATGCATGGAATAGATTAACAACAACTAGAAGAAAAAAGGAAGAAACCTTTTATATTTTGTTAGTAAATCATAACCCATAAACATAGTACATTACATCAGCATTATGAAATTCTGGATGCCAACAAGACCTTTCTACTGAATTCAGTCTTGTCTGTAATGGGCTTGTCATAGAATTTCCTGAAAATACAGGCACTAGCCCAACCAGCTGCCTTTAAAATTGTACTCAATTGTGTGCCTTTAGCACAGGCTGCAGAAACAGATGCAGCCCTTGTGCTATGAGCCTGAAAAACGGATGTATCAATACCAGACTTTCTCATAACAGTCTTTATCCAGTTTGATCTTGTGCCTTTAGCAACTTTTTTATATGGGGATTGTGTGCTGATGAATAATTGTTTTTCGGATTGTCGCAAAACTTTAGTCCATTGCAAATAACAATGTAAACAATCTACAACACACAATTTTTTGTCGTGTGGATAGGATTCAAAAACAAAGGGCTTCACATGGTGCCCTGGTTTTGATTGTTTCAGCAATGAAGGCATGTGTATTTGTACACTGTTAACAACAAAATAAATGCTATTTGTTTGCATTAAGTTAGTGTCTGACACTTCTGTCCTGTCAACAAGACAAGCAGCATGGCTAACTTCATAGTAAGTTCCTGCAAGGACAACTGGTCATTGCATTGTAAAGATTGGAAATATTTAAACACCAGCTGCACATCGCACACACACGAGTACTTTGGAAATGAAGGCTTGGCAATGAACACTCCTCTCATAAATCTCTTAAGTAAAACATTATTGCTTAGAGTAGTTTGAGAAGTAAGACTAACTAATGATGAAATTGCAGATCTAGCTGTATTTACAGAACTATAACCTAAACCTCTATCTACTAATTCAGTTAAAAATTCTATAACTAAAGTGACAAGTGGGTCAAGTGGATTAATCTGTCTTTTATTTGAAAATAACATACAATTTTGAAGATGACCCCAATACTGTTTTTTAGTTGATGTTCTCTATGAATTGATGATGATGTTGGCAGCCCTGTCTGATAATCCTTGACTTTTGATTGCTGTCCTGATAAATGAAAAATACACATCTTCAGTTTGTGGAGTGGGTGTCTTCGTTGCGGGTTGTGTGCCAAGTGCAGAATCTCTTGTGGGCGGGGCAGCAGAAAGCAAAGACTGACGACAGCATGCAAGGTTGCATGCCAAAGTTGTGTTGGCTATAGTGGTGCCACCACAATTAGATCTGCTTCGTCTTGGGCCATTTTTTGCAGCACTGCTCCCAACAGACTGAAAGGTGGAAAGCAATAATGACAACTGTAATTCCATTTTAATGATATAGCATCAACCGCTATAGCTTTCAGTTCACTTCTCTTTTAAACATAACGCGGAAGTTGGTGATTTAGCCCTGAAGCAATTAAATCCACATCTATATGTCTGTAGACTTTAATTATAGTATTAAAGACTGTAGAACTTAACTTCCATTCAGAATCCTCATATTTGTTTCTAGACAATCTATCTGGATCACAATTCAGTGTTCCAGGCAAATGAGAAGCACTTAACCAGATATTCCTACACCACAGCCAGATATCACGTGACATTTTATGCAAGATAGGAATGCGGCCACCCATTTTGTTGACATACAAAACTGCTACAGAGTTATCCATATAGATGCGCACATGAGCGTGTTTCAACTCAGAACAAAGAGATTGTAATGTCAAAAAACAGGCTTTCAGTTCCAAGAAGTTAATATGATACGGTTTTTCCTCTTGATCCCATTGACCACCTGTTTCAGCTTTGGTTGTATGATTTACTCCCCCTTAACCAACAAGTGAGCTGTCACTGGTCAAAACAACCTGCGGTTCACCATGTGAGACTACTTTATAACTAGAATGCACATTAGATATCCACCAAGATATACATTGTCTCGGCCAAAAGTGATAAATAAGCATGAAAATCACCTTTGTGTTTCTTTAAGCGTTTATCTTTCTCATGTTCTAAATCTTTATAATATAAAGGTGCATACAGAGTCCAGCAAAAATCCCACAATAGTAATTTTTTGGGTGGGTTCAAACAGAGATTTTTCAGGGTGAATAGTTAATCCCAATCCATCAAGTGTACGAACTGTTTCCTGAACATTTTCCCTACACTGGTCATAAGAATCCCCTAACAAACAACTATCGTCAATGTATGCCACATTTGTGAAACCTTTTTGTCTCAATGATGCAAAAACTGGCTTCAACAGCTTGGTGAAAACGTGTGGTGCAGATGCTAAACCATTCGGCAAGCAGGTAAATTCATACATATTCCCAAACCACATATAACGCAAATACTTTCTATACTTCTGATCCACAGGAACGGAGTAGTAGGCATCCTTGAAATCAGCTGATGTAAAGAAACAATTTGTGCGCATGGCCCTAACAGCTGTTTTTAAAGTTTCCATTTTGAAATGTATCTTCTTGACATTTGTATTGAAATGTTTTAAATTCAGGATAAGTCTCACAGACCTATCTCTTTTAGGTTGAATGAAAATGTTTGAAAAATATTCTCCAGGCATGGAATGAACTCTATGAATAATACCTTTTGTAAGAAATTGTGAATTTCAGCATTTATTTGTCTTTCTTCATAAATATAGAAATTAATTTGGTTTGGTAAATGTTTGTACAGGTTGTTGTTCTAAGTCAATTTCATAACCTTGAACAGTATAAAGAAATAATATTCTGCCAACCATCAAAAATATGCAGAAATTTTCGCAGCAACAAAATTGTCTGGTGTGTTGTTCATACAAGAAACAGAATATGTACTTACATTATGCTGCATACTGTTGGCCTGGGAAGATCTTACTGATCCTTCCGATGTTTGGGAAAACCTGTTCCTTGTTTCTGAACTTTTCTGTAGCCTTGCCTCGAGCGGTGATTGGTCTGCCACTGAAAAGTCCAGTTCCGGGAGTGTCCGCCATGTGAATAGGGTCATCTTAAAAAAGGCACACTGCTTCTTGACATTGAGCCCGCTTTTCGTTTAGCTGCATCCTGTTGTTTCTTTCCAAGCAGCTGAGTCCCAGCCTTCTGAGATTCGTTAAGCTTTGTGATCTGCCCATTTAGGTTGTCACCAAAAAGCCAGTCAGTGACAGGGTTTGCGGCAGCACAGATGGGCTGATACATATCAGTTAGCTCTGGTTTTATGAGCTTGCGGCGCTTGACGCTGAAATTGCTTAACAGAAAAGACGACAATTTGAAAATGTCCATGACAAAATCCCAGACTGAATCCAACGGTAATTCCCATAGGTTGTTCCGATGCTTTTTAAACAGTTCAATAGCCCTTAAAGCTGGGACCAACATTTGTCCCAACTGAGTCTATAGCTTTTGCAATGAAATATCTGCACTCTTCGCCTGTTTGGACATTGCATTCCAGACCTCAATATTCACTCTGGGCACCTTTAAATTGATACAATTTCCTGGTCTGAGATACTTCTCTTGTAAAGGTTTAACCTTGTCAGGAGTTGACATGGAACGTAGGCCTTTATTGACAACTTCAGCCAGCTTTTCGTCCACATTTGGGCCCACTTTTTGCTGCTCCAACAAGAAACTTTCAACCTCTGCAAACAATTCATCATCATTGTTCGCAGTGACCTCTTTAGAGTCTGTGTCTGGCATAATTAGCCCTGCAACGTCACCAATATCAACATCCGAGTCCACCTCTCCTTCTTCGCGATGCAAGTCCACAGCAAACTGACCAATGTGTGTTGTACCTGCAGAATCCACAGCTGATGTCGTACTAGCAATGCTGGCCATTATTTCTTCCATTTTTGTCAATCATGCATGCATATTTGACACCACATCTGCATTTTGCGCCCACAGCTGACATTGCATTTCCAATTCGTTGTCCAGAGCATCCATATTGGTACTTTGGGCGGAAGTCAGGTGACTTCTGCTACTAGAACCAGACACAGATGTCATGTCTGCTTCTAATTGTAATGGCCACCTTAAGCTAGCCTGTCCGAGCTGGCCAACATGTGCCTCGCTAGGCTGCGCACCTATGGATGCAGTTTCCGATGGCAAACGCGCTTTTTTCCCCATCAAAACTGTAGTAGAAGATGTGCCAAGATCATCTGTGTCGTTTTCCTTTCATTTACGACAGTTTTTGAGTATTTCACTCATTTAAGCCTGTCCCCTCTGGGATAAGTCTTGGGTGGTTTGCACCCTCCATTGTCTTAAAACTTGGCCGTCCAGTGAAAATCGAAAAATTTGGGAAATGGCCTTTAACACTTTGCCTCTGCAAATGTGCACCCCAATTTGCGAAAATTATTGCTCACGAATGGCAAAAGAACGATAACTGCAAAACTTGTATGCAGAAAATCGTAAATTATGCTGTATATTTGTCGTTTTCTTCTTTAAAATTTTGCTCCCAAACTGATCACATCAATGTAACTGTGGTTCTGATCAGTCACGTGACCAATGTCATCTCATGGGATCATGAGATACTTATGGGGGAAGCGAAATAGTACACTTTCCACCGCAAAACAGTGACATTTGGTAATTTAAATTAAAACAAACCACTCCTTCTCAAAATCAAACCCCAGTAGGTAATATCCTGGATCCATCCCAGAAAGTAAATACACAATATGATAGCAGAACATGGATTTAGTGCATTCATCCACATAATATGTACCGTATATACTCGCATATAATCCAATACCAACTGCAAACTGCATAGACCCAGATCTGCCGTCGCATAATGTGCTGGCAGATCTGGGTCTATGCAGTTTGTAAGAACTAATCAGTAGAACAAACAACATAGACCCTGATCTGCCAGCGCATTATACAATGTCAGATCAGGGTCTATGTTATTGGACCCGGATTATACGAGAGTATATACAGTATGTATGCATAGGATGTATGCATAGGGTTTAATAGTACATCAGCACAATCCTGGCTATATAGTGCTGAGTAAGTTGAAGTATCCTTCAAAAGGCATATAAAACAAAAATATAAAAAATCCCTAAAATACATAGATTTGTTTTTATATAAACTGCTCTCTTTGAAAAAGTCCAAATTTTTTATATATAAACTGCTCTCTTTGAAAAAGTCCAAGACCTTCTCAGCTGGAACATCATCATAGGATGTATCCCAGGGCAGATAGAAGTGGAAGGTTTCTCGATTTAAAAAATATTAATATTTTGGAAATTTGAACATTTTGCACATCAGCTAGTAGACTTCATATAATGGTGGGATATTCAGCAAGCTTATGATTACAGTATTTGTCTTCAGGTGGCTCAGTGGTTAGCATGCCAGACTCATGACTGAAAAGGTACAGGTTGGAATCCTACAATCAGATCAGCCTGGGTCAGTAACTTTAGTGTGTCCTTGGGCAAGGCACTTTGCACCAGTTGCCTCAACACTAAATAACCTAATTGTGTTGCCGTGCTGTAAAATACCAAACCAAACCAAGTCAGATTTGAGAGCATCTCTCATGTACACTCTGCCATCACATCCGGCACATACCGTATATACTCGCATATAAGCTGATACCAACTGCAAACTGCATAGACCCAGATAATGCGCCGGTAGATCTGGGTCTATACAGTTTGCATTTGGACCCGGCTTATATGCGAGTATAGATGGTACTGTACACAGGTGCACTTTAAGTGGAAGAAGTTTTGAAATCATCATTAACAGAATGCTAAATTCTCTTGCTGCATCCACGCTAAGAGACTGATATATTTACTGTTTTCTTTGGTGTGGAAAAAATGGCAAAACATTGATGAATTGTTGATAAAAGTGATATCGCCTTCTTGCACGATGCACATATTATTATCATTATCACCCCAGAAATCTTGATACTATCTTAAAATATTTAATAATTTTGTGGAAAGGAATTAACTGTACTTCTCCTATGATAAGCCCATGCTTGATGATAGGACAGCCCCCACTTTAAAAAATGTTACCCAATTTTTATGTTAGGAAAGCTTATGATATGACATTCCACAATTTTTCAATGAATTTATGTTGCTGACCACCTGAACTTGTAATGGGAGACATAGTCATTAATTTTGTCAGTAAGTGATTTTTTTGTTATATGAAAGTGAAATATATTTCATTATAATGATAATATATGATTTGAAAGGTTATGAAGGAATAGTCTCACAGAATTAGTTGTTGTTTATCTTTAGCTTTATTGTTTAAGAATACCACCTTGCTACCTTCACAGTATTGATATATTTATAGCACTTAATCTCCAGATTTTTTTTTTATTGATGTTACTCTGTCAAACATAAAGGGATATGTCAAACACAAAGGGATCTGTCAAACATAAAGAGATCTGTCAAACATAAGGGATCTGCAGTAGCTCAGTCAGTAGAGCATCAGACTCATAATCCAAGTGTCACATGTTTGATACCCTCCCAGGCCAGCCCAGGTCAGCTGCCTCTGTGTGTCCTTGGGGAAAGTTATTTAGCCCCCCACTTCCTCAGCATGATATAGCCTGAATTATATATTAAAAGTACCATTAAAACCAACCAACTAAATAACCATCAAACATAAACTGACCATTTCAATCGCTTCTACACTAGATCTTGGCTGATATCATTATGTTTGACATTCACTGACCATTATTGACCATGCTCTTCAAGTATTTCTATATAAAATTTGGGAAATATTTTGGTTTCCTGGGATTTTAGATTACAGGGTATTTTATTGTTACTTTATTCCCTGTGTTAATCTTAGCACCTCTATCCTTGCACCTGCAAGATTGGCAGGTCCTGGCCCAGGTAAGTCCTACAACTGAAAAAGAAAAACAAGAAGGTGACCTAAAAAAAAGACATCTTCATATATGAGCCATTCACCGCAGTTCCTACAAAGTTTTCAAGTCAAAATTAAGCCATCAGCATATTTTTCAGATCTGGGTATATGCAACTTCTTAGGAGTAATCATTAGAACAAGCAACATAGACCCTGATCTGCTGGCACATTATGTGATGGAAGATCAGGGTCTATGTTGTTTGCATTTGGACCTGACTTATTAGCGAGTATATATGGTATTTAAAAAGTTAAGAAAGAAGCATATTGCAATCAGACATACCGTATGTACTCACTTATAAGCCATTACCAACTGCAAACTGCATAGACCCAGATCTGCCATTGCATAATACACTGGCAGATCTGGGTCTCTGCAGTTTGTAAGGACTAATCAGTAGAACAAACAACATAGACCCTGATCTGCTGGTGCATTATGCGATGGCAGATCAGGGTCTATGTTGTTTGCATTTGGACACGGTTTATACACGAGTATAGATGGTATTTAAAATGATGGATTTTTATGTTCTGGAAGCATGTTTGATTAAAGTCACCACCACAAAGGCTAATAAATGATATTTACATATTCTTAACTACAAACTAGACTCTTTTTCAAGCACTTACTGATATTTGCCCTTGAAAATAATGTGTACCTCTTCCAGCCAACTCAGTAACAAGTCGAACATGATTTGGAAGTACAGTCATACCTTCCTTAATCACCCAATTTTGGAAATCACAAAATGGCCTCTTATAAATGGTACAAGGGATCTTGACAAAAGTAGCTGTTTAAGCAGGTAATTGCTAAAGTTGACCTTAAAAAAAATGATTGCCTGGTATTTAAATAAGCTGTGTCTTTGGAATTGGTAAAGTACATGTATTATCGCAGTGAAGATTTTGATTTGTATCAAAGTAATCAATTGTACCATCAAGTGATACCATGTCATATTAAAGTGAGTTATATTTCATTATGTGATAATGGACAATATGATACTTATGAATGGAACACTGCCTTGTAATTATTCCGTATTTGTTTGTATAAAGTGCAGCCAACTGCAAAATCATAGAACTAGATCTGTCATTGTATTATGTACCAGTAAATTTAAGTCTACACTGTTATCCATGCAATTACAATATACAAACCAGGGTTTGAAATATGCATTAGTAAGTAGCAAATTGAACTAAGATTCATCTCAAACAACAATTTATATTTACCCAAACCGAAAGCAGAGTTTTATAAAAAGAGTTTTGCTTTTTCTGAGCCAGACTATGGAATTCCATTCCACCCCATATAAGGTCAGCTGACTCATCCCAAGGGTTCAAGAAGCTTCTTAATCAACACTGACAGAAACAATCATTTGTATTATTTTTTGTAATTCAGTACTATTCTTTAAAACAATGTTCTTTATGTACTTGCCTATGATGTTTTACTCAGGTTTACTACCAATCTTTGTATGAATCCTGTATGTACTCATCTTTAATGCCTTGTACATATTTTATAGTATAGTGGCAGTAGATTAATTATCTAGTTTTTAATAGCATTGTTGTCTAAAGACACCACAACTTGTAAAAATTATTATATATGTAATTGTAGAAGGTCTCAAGGAAGATTGGTCAGTTGACCAAAAAAATGAGCTACTTTAAATAAAGTCATTATTATTATTATGAAAATTAACATAATACTGCACATTTGTGTTTTTTTTGTCACCATTGTAGCAATGTATGTGGTTTTACAAAGAACGTTTTCCTCATTACTTAAATTCATGGATTGGAGAGGGGCAGGTCTTAATTGTTTCCACAGAAGAATAATTGTTCATCAATTAACCTGTGATGTGTAGCAGTTAATAAATCCACAAAAACTTGTGCCCCCAAGAAAAACAGGAAAATCAGTTTATATATATATATATATATATATATATATATATATATACACACACACGCACACATTTTTCTGCTAACTTTGCAGAAATGTTATGGTCAATGAATTATATGATATCATGCAGTAGATAATAAAAAAGAGCACATGACACTTGGAAATAAAATCTTTAAACAATTCTCTGAACAATTTTAAATACATTTTTTATTTTTCATTACAAATTTTTTTTCCAGCTTTGTTACTTTACATATGGAACCAAGGATGTACTGGAGAGAGAATGTAAAGATTTGCATACGAAGATAAAGGTAACAATGAACATGCATGTTTTTTCTCACCATGAGATTTTTTTTTCTTTTTAAAATTGCAATCAGTGGCACTGATTTATGTGAGTGACTTGACACTGGGGTAACAGTTCATGCTGGGATGCCCTGGTCTTTGTCATTATATAATTAACCTTATCATTGTGAGAGGTTTTTCTTTTTTTCTTCTTAGGTATGGTTGCCATTTGGTTTGATGGTATGGGTAGTATGTATTGCTTGAGGCAGAAGGGTTATCAAATCTGTTTTGAATAAATTTTAGATTTGAAGTTGAATAGATCATTGTTGAATACCATACCTCTCAGCTTCCAGCACCTCAGCTTGAATTGGCAAATTACATTGAGTTCACTGGAAGCTTGTTCACATCCTTCTGTTCACATTATGTTCACATCATATTGCAATTCAGTAATAAGGGATTTATTTAGGAGTCCTCATTGAGCCAAAAATAGGCCTCAGTCCCATTCTAAATGGGTCCCAATTCCAATCTAAAATGTCTACAGTCATACCACATTGAAAATACCAGTTCTTGTCCCAGTGTAAAAATGTTCAAACTTGGGCAGAATTCTCAATTTCAGCAATTTACTCCCAGAAATAAAATGTTTTCCTGCAGTGATGAGCCCAGTCCTCAATCCCAATCACCCAAGAAAAATTCATAAGAAAAATTAATGCCGTATAAGATACTTTAATTTCAGTAAGATTAAAATTTCAGCTACCAAAAATGGATGGATTGGTGATAAACTGACTGCTGTGCCTTCTGTCTTGAACATTCATTGCATATAAAACAAAAAATGGAAAATGAGGGAAAGTTAATTGTTTTTTAACTTTAAATATTTGTGTTGATCTATAATAAATTTTCCAATATGTGTATTATCTAAGTTATTGCCTCCCCATAGTAGGTACAATCTACACCCATTATAACACAGTGTGTTAAACCACCACCCATGCTTATTTCCAACAAATTGTCCAGAACAGATTTCCCTGCTGAACAATTCCCACATCTTACTGCCGCACTCGCCTACTGCCATCCACCAGCCTAAAATTTGGACAAAAGTAACATTTTTTAAATTGTCTTTGTTGTAACACCAGTTGATTTTGCCAAGCATTAAGAGCCTCCTTCAGTCTTTTCATAAGTCCTTCAGACAATAATTGAATTCAGTGTATTCACAACACATTTGGTTGCCACCATGAGTGTGAGAAGAGACTTGATATTGGAAAATCTTGAAATCACTGCAAATCCCATGCAGAACTTAAGATTTTGTTTTAAGAGGACTCATATGAAAGAAATATTTGCTCATTCACATTTTTTATTTGAGAATTAGATTTCAACATCATCATGAAAAAAAACTTTTCACATAAGACAAAATTTAAATTAATAAAAAAATTGCAATATTTTTTAATTTATTGAGCAACATGGGCTTCTGAGATTGGTTTAAAATGACATCTCTAAATCTCATTAGATAATACAATATATAAGTTTAACATTTAATATCAGTAATATGTAATCTGTGGCTATTCTTTTCTGGATGGTAAATACCCCGACCATATGATGAGAATTCATCCTCCCATGGGGTGATTGTAAAGATCAAGAAGTCCAGAATGCCCCTAGTCCACCCTGTAGCTACCTTGCCAATGTACACTATCCTTCATTCCCACAGACTAGATCTGTCTCGCTGTTGGTCCATAGTAACCATAGTAACCAGGCTGGGTCTTTTACACAACATAGAGAAATCGCAGCTTATTCCATCTCTAGATTTTGTCTACATGGGGATAAATAATTTCCTCACAAACAGAGGATTAGTCCATGTCCCTCGGGACAGAGTTGACAAGATCCCTGTTGGAGGCACTCAGAGCCAAGACCACGTTGTCAGCTCATCTTTTTCTTTCTTTTCTGTGGACTTTGAACTCCGCAGTAGACCTTGTTCCCCTAAGCAGACTGCACTTGCATCCTCTCCAGTTTCTCCTTCTGGTGAACTGGAAACCATACAGGGACCCTCTGAATGCTCAGATTTCTTTAGGTCAGGATTTCCACCATCATTTGATTTGGTGGACAAATCAGGACTGGTTTCTGTCCGGAGTCCAAATGCACACCCCTGAACCCCACTCCTATCTTTTTGCAGACGTGTCAGATTCCTTTAACTAAAATCCCCTGTGAACCTTTGGGTGAAGCTTCCTTCAACAATCTTAACCTTAAGACTGTTTTCTTGCTCTCCTTAGCATCTGCGAGACAAAGGAGCTAGCTTCATGCCCTATTCATAAAGCACGGCTGTATAAGGTTCAGTGGAAATTATGAGTTGGTTTTTCTCCTTTGCCAACTGGAATTTTTAGCAAACCACCAGCTTCTATCAGTTGCTCCACTCCCGATTGAGATCCCCAGTCTCAGTCGTATCTGTGCTGGGGATGATCAAAATTGACTTTTATGTCCAGTTAGGGTTTTATGGTTTTATTTGGCAGGTCCTGAAGGGAGAAGAAAGTGTAGGAAGCATCTTTTCCTACCCTTAAGGGTTCAGCTGATTTTTCAGTCTCCGCCATTTCAAGGTGGATTGCAATAACTATCAAGAGAGCTTTTCAGTCTCTTACTGAGAGGGACCTTTCATGCATGAAAATTAAAGCCCATGAGGTTCAAGCCATTGCTACCTCATGGGTCTATCTAACTCATTTGTCTCTGGAGGATGTGATGAAAGCCATGTTTTGGCAATCTCACACTACCTTCTCATCCTTTTACCTTCACTTGTTGACTCACCAAAGCAAACGCATATTTTCTTTGGGTCCGATAGTCGTTGCTTAAAAAGTGGCCATTGCAGATACCATCAGGCAGTAGTCTTCTATTCTACAGTGAGGATGAGTATTCTTTGTGTTTGTTCTTCTTTCACCAGTTGTGGAATCATAAGCCTCCCACCAAACTGACATATTCAGCTATGCAGTAGAAACAGGTTACATATTACTGATATTATAATGTGTGTGTGTGGGGGGGGGTTAAACTAATTTTAATAATGTAATACTTACCTGTTGCTATTGCAAGTTCCATCTTCCCGCCCCACACTGATGTCACACTAGTTTTACATCCTGAAAAAGAATCAAGGATAGCTTGCATGGGCAAGGTAGCTGCGGGGTGGACTAGGAATGTTCTAGACTTCTAGAACTTTCCAATCACCATATGGGAGGATGAATTCTCATCATATGGTCGGTGTATTTTCCGTCCTGAAAAGAGTCAGCTACACAGTAGCAACAAGTAAGTATTACGTCATTAAAAATAGTTTTAGTGGTTTAGTTGGTGGGAGGCTTATGATTCCACAACTGGTGAAAGAAAAACACCCCCCCCCTCCAAAAAAGAATAAAAACTACATTTTTTTCAATTATCAATGAAATTAATTGAGTTTTGGTTTATTAAGTCATTTTAGTCAATCAGAGCCCCCTATAATGCAAACCCTGTTAAAACACCAATTTTGTCTATGGATAAATGTTGGTATTATAATGATTATAGAGTGTATTTTATTGTATAGTATTAGCTCTACTGGTCATACACCAAAAAAGCTTATGGGATGGTCTGTTGTATTTCGTCCATCATCCATGGGATGGTCTGTTGTCGGTCATCCATCGTCCATCCGTCTGTTAGCACAAGTTTGTTATTGCTACTCCTCCTAAACTGGTTGGAGGATTACCATTAAACTTTACACACACATTCATCTCATGGTCTAGTTGGTCCTAGATGAAAATGGTGCTGCTTGAACATCCAATATGGCCACCACAGTGACCATCTTGAAAATCTTGTTATCACTACTCCTCCTGACTGGATGGTCATGTCAACATTTTCATTAGAAAAAACTCTTTATTGACAATTATTCCCAACATGATTATAAAATGAATATTCAGCCATTAAACAGCACTGTTACCCACCCACCCACCCATTTTTTCTTGATGTCCAGCAGGGATGGCATTCCCTGTTTAATTTTTTGAGGTCACTCGGTAACTCACACCCTCACTTATAGTGCGGTCTATGTTTTTGGACCCCATTGTGTGCGAGTTATCAAGGGAGAGGTGTGCCAGGACTTCTTTAAAGTTCATGTGGTGATATTAGGTGGTGGTGGAGACTCAAAACTAAGGGAATCACAAGTATGAAAGAGCTAGCACTACCCATTAGACATGTAAACAGAGGAGATCAAATTTTGGACTGTAGAGGGGCAAAGCAAGTGTGTACTGTTCAGGCTCAAGCTGTGTATTTAAGAAGCATTTCAACTTAAACTTGCACTTATAGTTAGATCTAGACGAGGAGGACAAATTCTGACAGAAGCAAGTGGACACCTTTTCAGGTTCTGTTGACATACATTTCAGTTGGTTGAAATGCGATGGAAGCAGAGGAATGAAGAAAGTGGGTAAAGGCAAGATAAGTGTCTTAAACAAAACGAAGCTGCATAATTGCTTTCATCAACATTAGTGTATTTTTCTTTGTTTTGTTAAAGAAATAAACTCCAACTTTAACCGACTTTGGTATTCCTTGGCTACCATTGCATTTCAACCAACTGAAATGTATGTCATTGGAACTTGAAAAGGCGTCCACTTGCTTGTGTCAGAATTTGATTCCATTAGGAAAAAGACATCAGAGTAAGTATGGTCCGACTAAAGTAATTTCAAACTACCATGGTCACAGGTGTTCCATCCCTGTCCAGACCAACTCCTCCTTTACACCTGGTTCTTGTCAGGGGAGCCTTGCGAAGGAAGGAATTTAAACCTTCGATTGTGACAAGAATCACGCAAGCAAGAAAGCCCTACACTTTGAAGGCTTATGAGGGAAAGTGGTGTGTATTCAGGGACTGGTGCAGAGTCAACAACACCATCCCTTTGAGTGCCTCAATCCCACAACTGGACAACTTTTTTCTCTGACTCTACAAGGAGAAAAAGCCCCAATTACCATCAAAGGCTACTGCTCCATATCTGACACATTCAGGCATCATGGCAGAGGGAATATTGGTCATGATAAAGATCTATCAGATCTACTAGCCAAAGTTGGACTTGAATAGACCAAAATCCCTCACCTTGTTTCCAAAATGGAATCTTTCATGGGTTTTGACTTGGCTCAATTCAGATAAATTTAAGCCTTTAGCCAGAACCTTGCTGAAGCTGCTATCATATAAAACATGTTTCCTGATAGATTTAGCTTTAGCATGCAGGGTGAGCGAGTTACATGCCCTTTCAGTGGACCCTAACTATCTTCAGTTCAGATCAGATGGTTCTGCAGTCCTAATAATGCAACCAGGCTTTGTAGCCAAGAATAGGCTGCCATCAGTGCGCAATCAGAGAGTTGTTATACGCTCCCTAGCTTCAATAGACACATTGAGAGAAGCGACCGTGCAAGATCCTGTCTGCACCCTCTAGCATTACTTGAAGCACACAGAGAAAAATCATGAAACAAGAAAAACAACTCTTTCTCCCAGTGAATGAGGATATTACCCCTCAAGTCCTATCATTGTTGCTGGAGTGGGTTATACGCTTGGTGTTCTATCATTGTTGCTGGAGTGGGTTATATGCTTGGTGTTCTATCATTGTTGCTGGAGTGGGTTATACGCTTGGTGTTCTATCATTGTTGCTGGAGTGGGTTATATGCTTGGTGTTCTATCATTGTTGCTGGAGTGGGTTATACGCTTGGTGTTCTATCATTGTTGCTGGAGTGGGTTATACGCTTGGTGTTCTATCATTGTGGCTGGAGTAGGTTATACGCTTGGTGTTCTATCATTGTTGCTGGAGTGGGTTATACGCTTGGTGTTCTATCATTGTGGCTGGAGTGGGTTATACGCTTGGTGTTCTATCATTGTTGCTGGAGTGGGTTATACGCTTGGTGTTCTATCATTGTTGCTGGAGTGGGTTATACGCTTGGTGTTCTATCATTGTTGCTGGAGTGGGTTATACGCTTGGTGTTCTATCATTGTGGCTGGAGTGGGTTATACGCTTGGTGTTCTATCATTGTTGCTGGAGTGGGTTATACGCTTGGTGTTCTATCATTGTTGCTGGAGTGGGTTATACGCTTGGTGTTCTATCATTGTTGCTGGAGTGGGTTATACACTTGGTGTTCTATCATTGTGGCTGGAGTGGGTTATACGCTTGGTGTTCTATCATTGTTGCTGGAGTGGGTTATACGCTTGGTGTTCTATCATTGTTGCTGGAGTGGGTTATACGCTTGGTGTTCTATCATTGTTGCTGGAGTCTGTTATACGCTTGGTGTTCTATCATTGTTGCTGGAGTGGGTTATACGCTTGGTGTTCTATCATTGTTGCTGGAGTGGGTTATACGCTTGGTGTTCTATCATTGTGGCTGGAGTGGGTTATACGCTTGGTGTTCTATCATTGTGGCTGGAGTGGGTTATACGCTTGGTGTTCTATCATTGTTGCTGGAGTGGGTTATACGCTTGGTGTTCTATCATTGTTGCTGGAGTGGGTTATACGCTTGGTGTTCTATCATTGTGGCTGGAGTCTGTTATACACTTGGTGTTCTATCATTGTGGCTGGAGTGGGTTATACGCTTGGTGTTCTATCATTGTGGCTGGAGTCTGTTATACGCTTGGTGTTCTATCATTGTGGCTGGAGTGGGTTATACGCTTGGTGTTCTATCATTGTGGCTGGAGTGGGTTATACACTTGGTGTTCTATCATTGTGGCTGGAGTGGGTTATACGCTTGGTGTTCTATCATTGTTGCTGGAGTGGGTTATACGCTTGGTGTTCTATCATTGTTGCTGGAGTGGGTTATACGCTTGGTGTTCTATCATTGTGGCTGGAGTGGGTTATACGCTTGGTGTTCTATCATTGTTGCTGGAGTGGGTTATACGCTTGGTGTTCTCTGAAGTCTCAAAAGATAAGAGTCGCCTCATGAGGATTTCAGCTCATGAAATTAGAGTGATCTCTGTGAGCATCACTTTTGGACATAACGTTTCATTCCGAGACATAATAGAAGCTGTTGGCTGGCATACAGAGTCAACCTCCTTGAGTTTTTATCTGCGGGATTTAGCTTTGCAGGGACAAAATTTGAATCTCGTGGGTCCAGTGGCTGCTGCCCAGATGACCACCAGTCCCAGTTAAAGTCAACACAGCCTCCTCATGGGCATAGTTAGCACTTTCACTGGATTTGCCCGTAAAAAGTTTTTTGGTAAGAAGATTTCAATAATCATCTTAGCTGGGTATAGTTGTCATGGATCACATGACCGTCTGCTGTTCTGCTTTCAAGTTAGGAGAGCAGGTTATCTTTCATATACAGAATCCAGCCTTTCTTCCCTTGAAGGATGCCCAGGGTATAAATAGGATACTCAGCATTCCTTCCTATTACTTATTTTCCTAACGTTAATGTGATCCAGAAACGTATTTGAAGGAGAAGGCAAATTTTTAAGCAAATTATGTTTCTCTGAGAATACTTACCAGATCACATTACTTTAAAACCCTCCCAATATCCCCACCATGCAAGCATCCTTGTCGATATATTGCTCAGCTTAAAACTAACGACACCTGGCGACAACAAAGGGAGGTAATGGGCAAGAGTTACTGCACTTCCTCTGTATAATATAGACGGAAAAGACAATTTTAGTATTTTTAGTATGGCTGGATTCTGGAGGTAGTAAGCTTATATTCCTAATGTTAATGTGATCAGGTAAGTATTCTCAGAGAAACATAAATCACTTAAAATTTTTATTTTTCTAACAAAATTTGGCCCCAGTCTGACCAACAACATTGCCCTTTATTTGCATTGTATTCTTGGTGTAAGGACACATTTCTGGTTAGAATTCTTCTTTATATGCAATGACATGCAGATTAATCAATTTGTATTGTCTCATCTCTTCCAGCAACTACAGCGGCAGGACAAAAGTTTAACTCTGTGTTTAAGTTTGTAGTAGTCATGTATTTTCTACATCATTTCCTGTATTCAACTGATATAATATTACTGTACACTTAAAATTTGTACCTTGATTTCACATAAGCAGCATATCTGCATATTTTACATGGACAATATAACTCAAAACACATAAAGAAATTTTTCAAGTTGCTCAAAATTATGCGAAACAATTAAATTTTAAGCACTTAGTTCAAAGTTGTCAGGATATTGTTCCTGCTATAAGCACAGTCCATTGTACAAAGACACTTTCGATCAATATAAACTGTAGTATGTTATCAGTTCATATGTTTTGTGCGTGCTTGAAATGATAGTTCTTAATTACTATGAGAATACTCACTCACACAGAACCATATAATCAAATGCACCATAAACTGGTCTTGGTGACTAAGCTGTTGACACATTTGAAAATTCATGATTAACATTTTGATGATTAAGATTCAGTCTCATATTGTAAGTTTTGTGCTAAATACTCCATCAAATTATCAAAAATGCAATGAGTTGCAAACCAGGGAGTGAATTACCAAATTTATCAAATTCTTATCTAGAGCTGTGTTGATTTGTTAGGGTTTCCTGTGGTGACTGCATTTGCAACATCGGTGACATTAATGTTGAGGAGGCATTAGCCATGTTTTTCCATTTTACGCAAGTGATGCTTATAAAGATTTTCTTATAATCCAACATCATTTAGGTTGAGTGTGGGCCAAATGTGTAAGAAATTTTGATTAGGAAAAATCAGGTATTTTTGTGTCCTTTTTGTTAGCATTAATTTTGTTCACCCATTATTTATATACATGCTGATAAAGATGACAATAGAGATTAACCAGAATGACCAGTTGATTTCATCTTTCAGTGAAATATTCATAAAGGGACTGGTCCAGTCAAGGAAAAACTATTTCAGTGCATGCAGAGTATGGCAGAATTATCTCCCTCACATTACCTTGTACAATGCATGCATACCAGTATTCCCATGTATTGATTGTACCAGTCCCATATGAAAGGTCAAAAATGACAGGTCATGTAGGTTGACCTATATTACCACATTGAGAAAATTAAATGCTCTTCATCAGATATACATGGAGCATGTGAACAAATTGTTGATATAAATCCTGATTACTGAGTAAATGTGAATTTTGACCAAGTTGATCATAGAGATTTTATCATTGTTAGCTCAACTGACTGTGAGGCCAAGTGAGCTTATGCTATGGCCCTTCCTGCATCATGCATTGTCTGTTCTGCATCATCCGCCATACATCCATCAAAAGTTGCCTGCTACCACTCTAAGGGTTATATTTCTGATCTGATTTTGATCAAACTTGGAATATAGGCTTATATTGAGGGGATCTTGCATCTGATTGGCTGAGCTTATTACCACTCTAGAGACCTTATTTCTGGTCCAGTTTTGATCAAATTTGGAATATGGTTTTATATCATCAAGCTCTCAGATGAGTTACAAAGTGAGTGAGATCAGCACTTATCAATGAGGTGAACTTGCATCTGATTGGCTGATTTTAATCATACTTGGGTAAATAGGCTAATATCACCAAGATGTAAGATGCGTTTTATTATGAGCAAGACCTATGCATATTAATGAGGTGATCTTGCAATGATTGGCTGAGTTTTTACCACTCCAGGGACTGTATTTTTGACAGGATTTTTATCCAACTTGGTAAATGGGTTTATATCATTAGGATCTTGGTTGGGTATAATAATGAGTGAGATCCGTTCATATTAATGACATGATCTTGCATCTGATTGGCTTAGCTTGTCAGCACTTTAGCAACTGTATTTCTGATCAGTTTGTTCACCCTTGTTAAATAGCCTTATATATCAGGATGTTGGATGAGCTTGATTGTGAGCAAGATCAGCGCCTATTTGTGAGGTAATCTTGTATCTGATTCACTGAGCTTGTTACTGCTCTGGAGACCAAATTTTGATCAGATTTGGTTCCAACCTGGTAAATAAGCTTATATTATTATTGTCTTAGACACATTCTCGATTAAGCAAGATCTGTGTATGTTAGTGAGATGAGCTTGCATCTGATAGGTGGAGCATGTTGCCCTTCTAGATCTAGAGTCTATATTTCTCATAAAGTTTTGATCAAACTTGGCAATTAGGTTTATATCATCAAGATTTTGGATGAGTTTGATTATAAGCAAGAGGCTATGTTTAATAATTATGCCTTTATCTTCGGAATTTTTGTTTATCACTATAGTAAAATAGGTAAAGTTGACATGATATAAAGCTTGGGAGTTAGTTTAGATAGGGTTCTTACAATAATACTACATAAGCCAGCTTAGAGAAATGGTCAACTGTTAAGTTGTGTAAGTGAGGTGAGTGATATCTAGCACACTTGGGCTTCTTGTTTTAATGTTCATTGCTGTTATTATTTTAGGTATCCAGACTAATGTGTTAATAAAAGCATATGGTTATGCAAACAAGTAAACACTTACAAGTCAAGCAAAAATGTCACTGTTACTTTCAGCCCCAGTCCACTATTTTAGAGCATTGCAATGATCCTGTTGATGATTCAGATGTATTCTGTACTTTCCTACTTCTTTGTCTCGTTCTTGTTCACTCTTACTCTCTTAAATGGTGCATATTATCAGGTCTGCCCATCACTCAGTAGCCATGTGTACCTATAATGGAAATGCTTGCTGCATGGATGCAGAATGATGCCCTCATAAAAGGGGGCAGAGTAAACAAATACATTTTTACAACCTGAATTTGTATCTGCTTCTTTCTACTTAAACATCAACTTGTATTCTTTCTAAATGCATTAAAAGTTTGTAACTTTTTATCAGTAACTGAATGTCACAATTTGAAAACTTCCTTTTTGTGCTACCAAAACATGCAGCTATTTATATTATGCCTCTAAGATTCTGTTCAAGTTTTTGAAAGTCATACATTTCAGTATCAGTTGCTGTATTCAACTGAAACTTTGGTACTATTATTACTCAGGTTTGTACTATGATATGCCAAGGTTTCCAGTCACAACTGCTTAAGCAGAAAGCTAAGTCATCAGTAATGCTATACATAGGCAAGATACTGCTGAACCCTTGCTAAAATTGGTTGATACTAAGAATGCTTGATACATGTACTCTGATATAAATGTAATGTCAATTAATAATAAAATTACACATTAGCAATGTGCACTTTGGTTTTACTGACATGATCAATTAAAGACACAAACTTGTTATTTAATCTGCTCTTTCTTTTATCAGTTATATCCTGTATCAAAATTAGAAAATTATGTTGTAAAAAATGTCCAAATAATTACTGTAGGTTTGAGATGAGACTAGCTAACATATTTACCCTTGTACAGTGGTTCTTCACTATAATGCTGTGTACCCTGTACAAATACAAATAAAATGGTTCTTCACTATAACACTGTGTACCCGGTACTTGTATAAATGCAGTGGTCCTTCACTATAATGAAGTGTACTGTGTACACATGTACATATACAGTGGTCCTTCACTATAATGATGTGATCTGTGTACACATGCACAAATACAGAGGTCCTTCACTATAATGATGTGTTCTTTGTAGACATATACAAATACAGTGGTCCTTCACTATAATGAATTTCTGTGTACACATGTACAAATACAGTGGTCCTTCATTATAACAGTATAAACATGTACAAATACAGTAGTCCTTCACTATACATGTAATGATGTGTACTGTGTACACATGTACAATTAGAGGTCCTTCACTATAATGATATGCTCTGTGTACACATGTACAAATACAGAGGTCCTTCACTATAATGATATGCTCTGTGCACACATGTACAAATACAGAGGTCCTTCACTATAATGATATGCTCTGTGTATACATGTACAAATACAGAGGTCCTTCACCATAATGATGTGTACTGTGTTCACGTGTACAAGTACAGAGGTCCTTCACAATAATGATGTGTACTGTGTACACATGTACAAATACAGAGGTCCTTCACCATAATGATGTGTACTGTGTACACGTGTACAATTACAGAGGTCCTTCACCATAATGATGTATACTGTGTACATGTGTACAAGTACAGAGGTCCTTCACCACAATGTTGTGTACTGTGTACACGTGTACAAGTACAGAGGTCCTTCACCACAATGATGTGTACTGTGTAGATGTGTACAAGTACAGAGGTCCTTCACCACAATGATGTGTACTGTATACACGTGTACAAGTACAGAGGTCCTTCACCACAATGATGTGTACTGTGTACACATGTACAAGTACAGAGGTCCTTCACCACAATGATGTGTACTGTATACATGTGTACAAATACAGAGGTCCTTCACCACAATGATGTGTACTGTGTACACGTGTACAAATACAGAGGTCATTCACAATAATGATGTGTACTGTGTACACTTGTACAGATACAGAGGTCCTTCACTATAACACTGTTATGGGGAGTGTAACGTATATATTCGCTTAGAAGTTGAGCCCAACTGCAACATCATAGAACCTGATCTGCCATTGCATAATGTGCAGGCAAATCAGGATCTATGTTGTTTGCTCTAATAATTACTCCTAACAAACTGCATAGACCTAGATCTGTCTGCCCATTATCCAATGGCAGATCTGGGTCTGTGCAGTTTGCAGTTGGACTAGATTTATAAATGAGTATATACAGTAAGTGAGGTCACCTTATACTGAGGAGGGTTCAATATCAAAACTATATTCATGCCAAAAATGGGATCTATGACCATGTTCATGATATATGAGGGACTGTGCTATACTGAGGTGTTTTATAATGAGGGACAACTGTATAAAGCCCCTCCCCCCCCCCCCAACTGTGAAAAATATTCCCCAGATTTTCCATTTCTATAATGTGTTGGTAGATCATGGTCACCTCTGTTCGCTTGAAATCGGAAGAAGAATGAACAGTGTAAGTTAGACTGATCTTTTGGCATATTTTACAACAGCAGATTCGAGTATATGCTGGTTACAGTTTGCTGTGTGTTATACATGAGAAAATACGGTGCTTGTACATATTTTCCAGTCCTAGTTTGTTATTGCTCCATATTTGTGTGAGAAAGGAGTCCAAAAGGCAACAACCTGTTAGGTTTCCCTGCTGAGAAAAGTTGTTCACATAGACGTAACTCAAGTGTAAAGCTATTAAGATGAATTATAATTCTATTCACATGTGTGTATAGGTTAATGTTCTCTTAAATGTCATTATATACTTTTCAGTGAAAGATGTAGTTTACTAATTCCAATAGCACTGATTTATTAAATAATTTATAAAATAGTTTATAATGTATAGATTAATAAATTAAGTTTAATTTATGAATTCCAGCTGCTTTTCTGTGTGAAGAAGTGCATATTTATCAAGCATTTTGTGATAGTGCTATAAAATTATTTGGTGTTATATATGAAATGAGAAATATTTTCATAATAATTTTTCAAAAAGGGCCTAAAATACCCCCACCCCCCCATTCCAAGCAAAAGCTACATTTTATACATTTTAACCAAAAGACAAATGGTTGGAAATAGTATCAGGTCACTGAAACAGTTTGTTGCATGCAAAACAAAAAGTGCAAGACTTTGCTCTGATTTAGAATTTATGCTGTTGGGTGTAGGTATACTATCCCACAGCAACAATATTCAATGACACAAACCTGTCAAATGTCAGCAATCCAAAATGAAGTCATTGCTGGATTGTAAATGTAACTTAATACACAAATGAAACTGGGAAGGAATGTTTAAGTACTGTCAGTTACAAAGTTTTTGTTAACATGGAATCTTAATGAATTGAACAAAAGAAATATGTTTCTGAAATTTTATACACATTTAGCTAATTAGCGAATCAGGAAAAAGTTTGTATGAATAGAGCTGGGTATCGCCAACCATATTGTACCACAATACGTATGACAATAATCGTCTTCAATACAATATTTATCAAATAGTATCACATACATAAATTGACTGTAAAATATACAAATGAGTCCAACGTTTGCAAAATATTGCTTCATTGCAGCAACATTGGAAGGATACATTGAATCACCGAAATGAACCAAGGTTGAATTACTGGAAAGAACTAAACCTTTTTTTTTTTTAATGTTCACTGAACATTGTTCAGATACACAAAAAATGATTTAAAAACACTTTTATGAGTGTTAGGTAAATAATAAATCTTTTTAGTAAGCATATAAATGCAAACTATAGTCAGGTAAAGAAACTACTTACTGAATGAATCAGAATATACATACAGTATTAGGAACTAAAAAAATGTTAGATATCTAGAGAATTGACAGACTAAACTTCTTTGTAAAGTGGAATTTATAAAGAGTGTGCATAGCAGTTACTTAGATATAGTGCATGTAGGTGCCATAAAAGGAGACAAACAGTTTTGACACATGGTTTAAGCAGGTTTCTTGCTTACATCATTTGAAAGGGTAGTACATGTATGGTAACAAGAAAATGTTTATTTTCGGACAGTATATATTATTTAGTTCAAGTTTCATTCTACTATCATCCTATATCGATAGTTTGAATGTGATACACTATTGTCAGAGAAAATAATGCAATTTATCAATGCATCGATGATATCGAGCTACCTCTAGTTATGAATATGCTGTATGTATTCACTTTGAAATTGTATTTATGGGAGGTTAGTTTTTGTACTGATTGCGTCACCCTCATAAAATAAAGACTTTATTATTATTATTATTATTATTATTAAATACATGTATTATGATTGACAATAAGTATAAGATGCTTATTATAATAAATGACAGCCCTCAACATATTGTCCATGTTCATATACTCACCTTGGTTAGATATTATCAACATTTCCATATAAAGACAAAATTGTGCTTCCACTTGAAATGGTAAATAATTACAATGTATATTTGAATATTAAGAAGATTACAGTAAAATATACATGTGCAGTAAAACCTTAACCAAAATAAGTTATTACGGAATTAATACAAATGTATTTCACTGCATTGCACATCTTGTGTTGCAGTTGGAACTGGATGGTAAACCAGTGTCCCTGCCAGATCCAATAGAAAACATAGTGGTACTGAATATTGCCAGTTGGGGAGGGGGTTGCCGGCTCTGGGATCTTCGAGGAGAAGAGGACCGCAAAAAATTTGAACCAGCCAGGTGAGTTTCCTCACTCACTTTTTCTGAAGAGTGACAGTGATGCTGTAATAAAGATCTGTTTCTTCAGCTTCTTTAGTTCATTTTCTCTACTTGATACTCATTTTTCTCCACTTGATACTTGCTTTTCTCTGCTCGATACTTGCTTTTTTCTACTCAGTACTTTTTTCTGCTCGATACTTGCTTTTTTCAACCCAATACTTGCTTTTCTGTACTCAATACTCACTTTTTTAACTTGATGCTCACTTTTCTGAACTTGATACTCACTTTTTCCAACTCTATACTCACTTTTCTCTACTCAGTACTTGCTACTAGAAAAAAAGAAACCCTCACCCAGTATCAGTATCAGCATCAACACATCCTCAATATACATATGGCACTTTCAAGAATGAGTACATTGTCAGTCAAATTCTCAAAATTTACCACTGAAAAGTAAAAGGGCCAGTTTACCCATGACTTTGACTTT
Organism: Margaritifera margaritifera; assembly: GCA_029931535.1. NCBI lineage: Eukaryota > Metazoa > Mollusca > Bivalvia > Unionida > Margaritiferidae > Margaritifera > Margaritifera margaritifera. The sequence goes on from JAQPZY010001643.1 coordinate 4,921,770, forward strand.
ACCCTTGATGGGCTAAAATTGCCTGGCAACTATGTACTCAAATTTGGATGTGATATAAAATTGGACTTGGCACTTTAAAATATATATTTTTGAAAATTGGCTCATTTTTATATGTATTTTACAGATATTTATAATAAGAGAATGTCTGTAGAGAATCCAGTTTCAGGTGTACTTGATGAATTCAAGTTTTAACATGGACACTGAGGTTTTAGGGGAGAACAAGACTACTGTAATACGTAATCTTTTCCATTAATATATTATATATACTCGCATATAAGCCGAGTCCAAATGCAAACAACATAGACCCTGATCTGCCGTAGCATAAAGCACCAGCAGATCAGGGTCTATGTTATTTGTTGTACTGATTAGTCCTTACAAACTGCATAGACCACGAGTTTATACGGTACCTCTCCTGTATTTGTCAGACATAAAAAAAATTTACACTTTAAGAGAGAAGTAATACAATGCCATAAATTACTTTGTATTTTGTCAGACATACAAATTTTCACTTTAAGATAGAAATAATACAATGCCATAAATTACTTTGTATTTTGTCAGACATACAAATTTACACTTTAAGATAGAAGTAATACAATGCCATAAATTACTTCGTATTTTGTCAGACATACAAATTTACACTTGTATATCAATATCAATAGTTACAATATTTCTTCTATGATAGGCTTAAGAATAATAAAATAATATTTATACTAGCTTATAAGTCATGTTCAACCGCAAACAACATAGACCCTGATCTGTCATAGCATATTGCACCAGCAGATCAAGATCTGTGTTGTTTGTTCTACTGATTACTTCTAACAAACTGCATAGACCCAGATATGCCAGTGCATTATTTGATGGCAGATCTGGGTCTGTGCAGTTTGCAGTTGGACTCGACTTATAAGTGAGTATAGAAAGTAATAAATAATAACAGTAATCTTTATTTAACATGACTTTTTATTTTCAATAAGTAAAATTAGCAGTTATCAGCTATTTTTGCCACAAACAAAAGTTCTAACAAGCTGAGCTGAGGCAAAGTACCTTGCTCAAGAGTTCTTGAAACTGCCCATCGTCAATGGGGTTTGAAATTGCAATCCACAGGTGATGAGTCAGACTCTGTACCTACTGAGCTATCATGTTCCTCAGGCTTAGGGTGCCAGCCCTGTCAATGTTTTGAAGGGTTGGGGTTGGGAGTGAGGGTCAGGTTTCACATAAGACAAAGTTTTCTTGAATAAAATTTTTTGAAAATTTCATAAAAGTGGGAGATGGACTTACGATGGGAGAATAAGGTAATTATGGTAGATAATTCATACAGTGGCAATTTATGCATCTTTTGACAGTCACTGAAAGGAGTTTTATTTGAACACTAAATCTGTCTGTCCAGGAACTTCAATTTGTCATTAGATTTATGTGACAGAAGAACTACAATCTTCCATATTTTTTTTTGTTTGTTGCTGCCAGCATCAAAAGTAACCCTAATGCAAACTTCAGGGGTTGAAAATTTCATTGAGCCAGAGTTCTGGGACTCACTTTTGTGATTGGCCCAGCTATTTCAACCTTGCAAAAGTCAGATGGATTCAGTCTTAATTTAGCAATCGTAACCCCTGGTTCTTTGCTAATTTCAGTAGGTCCCTTTCTCGCTTTAGCCTGGTTGACCAGTTACCTTGTTTCTTGTTGCTACCCAGGAAACTGAGTTGTTTCCCCTTATATCGTCCAACGGACAGTTGTCGTTGGACTCCTTCAATCATGCACCATGTTTCTCGCGATATAACACGCTTGTTTCGAGATAGTGACATCATCAGCTGTGTCACCAGCGTTCTTAAAGAGTGACCGGAATGAATTAAACATTAAATTCTGAAAAAATGAAATTTAAACAGGTAATTTCATGTAATTTAAAAAAATCATAATGAAAATCTATGTTTTCACTAATGTCTTTTTTATGTCAGACATTTTGGCCTTGAATTTTCTATTATATGCTAAAGATAGTGCTGCCGATCACATGTTGGTTTTGTTTACATATTTTGAACAGGATAATCCACTTTGGGAATTTCTACAACTGGATAGCGATTGCAAATATTTGGTTTTTAATCAAAGTTCTTATACAACGTAAGAAAAATTTACACTCGAAATGTATATTCACTACAGACTTTTTCGTTTCAGTATTATTTCATAATAAACATATATTCTACATCAAAAGACATTGAATCTATTATAATAAAATGTGTACCCATTCACCAGTGTCTATTTTTAAATTTCTCTGTCTCTCTGCATGTCTGTCTGTCTGTCTCTCTCTCTCAGTCTATTGAGTCATGTATCTATATGGTAAAGAACAAGCAAGCAGTAATGTAAGTGCACAAACTGCATATAGAATTGACGGAAAAAAATTATTCATTTTTAAATTTAATTTTTTAAATTTCAAAAACACGGAGACACTATAAACTAATAATATCCATACCTTGGTCTAACTGGCACGGTCCGGTCATATGCCACGTGGCTTTTAGTGAGTGTCACGAACCATGGACATCACTTCCGGAAATAAGGAAACATACACACGCTCGGACAAACAGTAATTATTAACTAATGTACATGAATGCCAAAACTTTTTTTCACTGATTAAATGAAGTAGATATAGTTGAACACTTTTTATGGCTTATTTGAATAGATTATCATAATATTATAATGAACGCATTAAAATTCACGTTGAGTCCACGAAAGGTGGTTACTCGATGCTACTTTTTATTTTGTTAGTAAGGTCCATGAAGAGTGAGGCAGTAATCAAAGCACATGACATTATATATTATGTGTGGAGCAATATAATATTCTATATATACCCTGTTATAGAAAGAAAAAGAAGAAGAAAAAAAAAGAAAAAAAGCCCACCCTAGTCAGGTTCTTATTGCTGAACCCTTATTTTAGCATTGCTTAATTAGTGTACGCTTTCCTTGTATTCAAACAAATAATTTTATGTTTGCATCATAAAAAAAGAGAGTAAAAGAAGGTAAGTAAAAAAAAAAAAGATTTTTCTTTCAGGCACAATGTCTCAACAAACTGTTGGGAGGTGTGGCCACCGCAGAGCCCCTTGGAACACCCACCCACCTGTTTGTCCTGCACTTGTTGTGAAAGGACAGATGGCTGTCCTTTTTGCAGCCTGGGCCAGATGAGACTTGGGATCTGGCTGAAAGTCGTAGGACTTACAATGGGAGGAAGAAGGTTTCTTCTTCTTCTGAGTTTTCTGGGTTCTCTTTGTCTGGGTCCCTCAGGTCTCAGACAAAGGTTACTCAAGTCTCTCCAGAGACTTCCAATGTCAGTGGAAGGCCACCTCCCTAGGGAGGAAATAAATGGGTGGAGATTGAGTCACTCCCTTCCGAGAGGGAGAAGCAGTAACATCCCCATTCTGTGAAGGCTGAGAGCAAGTTGCGTCCTTCTGAGAGGAAGGATCATCACCCTGTCAATGTCAGTGCAAGGCCCCCTCCTAAGGGAGGAAATAAACGGGTGGAGATTAAGTCGCACCCTTCCATGAGGGGTGAGAGCGAGTCATGTCATTCTGAGATGAAGGATCAGCAACCTCTCATTTCCACTATGACAGAGACTGAGTCATTCCCCCCCCTCCTTGGGGGGGGGGAACAGCACCTTCTCTCGTCCACTAGGGCTGAGAAAGAGTCGCGTCCGCCCCAGAGGGGGGAACAACATTCTCTACTGACCCACAGCTTGGTTAGGGCTGGTAGTGAGTCACACACATGCACGCACACACCATAAGGGGGGTGCTGGACCTTTACAGTCCCCGGGGCCCATTGTCAGTGACAGGATTGAGCCACAGGGAGAGGGGAGAGCTCAGATCTAAGTCCATCAGGTCTCGAACAGGGTCTTCCTACAGATCTGATTCGCCTAAGAAGTCCTTGCCTGGTGACCGGTCGCTGTTCACCAGGCACAGGTCTTCGGGGCCCATATGGTACGGAGATAGGAGTTGGGACGATTCCCCCCTCTCCAGTTTACCATAATCATTCCATGAGGGATTGGGACCGGGTTTACAAATGCCAGGTTAAAGAAGGGGATCAGATCAGCCTACCCCCTTTCCTTTGATCCCTTTTAATCCCTATTGGATGTGGGGTTTTCCACCACAGGGGGGAGTTGGGCCTTTTCCCTACATGCAACCTTGGGCTTCCAAATCTTTGCCGCATTTAGAGGTCATTGTCCTTCATCGTCTCACGAGGTTGGGCACAGTAAGAGGAAGAGAAATGGACATTCTTCCCCAATACACCCTAGGCGGTTAGAGATTTGCCCTGACTTCCAGTGGAGACCATTGTGAATGCCGATCCCTTATCTAAACGAGAGGAGTTACCACTTCAAGTTTCTCCTCCCCCAGTGACTTCCCCCAGACAGAGAGACATTGCGTCACATAATCCAATCTCCCAGGAGAGGGAACAAGACAAGGATGTCCTCTCTGTCCTTGTTGATGCAAACGAGTTTGACACAGATCAGGTCGATGTGACTTCCCCTCTTATCAGGTCCCCTGCACCTTCCCAACTGTCGGCTAAGGAGGCAGAGGAGGAGAACACCTGGTCATTTGATAAAGCGGTTAATGATGTTTACAGCTTCTTACCCAGTGATTTGTGCCCCAAACCTTTGGGTTCTGGTAACTCAAAAAAAATTTCCAGCTTGGAGAAACTTTCTGGGGCAAATTCTTGACCAGATCGCCTGTTACTTCCCCACTCAGTGACAATCAAGGAGCTTTCTCACAGATTTAGCAAAGGCCAAGACTTTGCCAGACAATGTCGTGGGTGGTCTGTTCCCCCTTCTACATTGCGACCCTTGATAGCTTCTAGCTACAAGGTTCATTCCCAGTCCTTGCCCACTAAACCAGCCACCTTGGATGCTGAAGCAGCTGAAGTGGGTATTTCTTTGGGGACATGGGCTCGCCTGCCAGTGAAAACATTGGAATCCCTAGAACAAAAGGGTAGGTTGCTCGTAACTGTAGCCTCACATGCCGACCTTTTTTCAGCAGCATTATTCAGCATGCTTAGAGAGGAGTCTTTGTCCCCATTGGCTCTCCAACATCTGTTGGAAGCATTGGCTAAAACATCGAGGCATGCTTTGTCCTTGTCCATGGCTTTGTCAGCAGAGCTTCTCCACCTCTGCAGGGATGTTGCTCTAGACACCTGAAAGGTTCTACTGGAGTGCAGTAAGAACCTTCTGAGGGCTGCTCCTCTAGAGGCAGGGACTCTCTTTGGAGGTCTCATCCCCTCCGTGGCGACGCAGGATTTGATGGACCATCAACACTGGTCTCTCGCTTCTGCTCCTGGCTCTTTGAAAAATAGCCAAGAAGCAAAATCACCCTGATTGCCCACAGGGGAAGCGACAGCCCCAATTCAGAGCCCCCCCCCCCCATGGCAGTCGGGCCCTAGGAGGGGGCACCACAAAGACCCAGGAAAGAAGTTCACAGTGCCTTCTCCCTTTCCTAAGGACAAGCGGGGATGGACCTAGGGACTCACACCCTCTCCTGCTAAGCACACCTCTTCCGTCCGTACCCGTTGGCACCAGACTAGGTCTCTTTTTAGAGGCCTGGTTAGACATAACGGTCGATGGCTGGGTCCTTTCCATCTTAAGGGACAGCTTCCAGTTTTGGTTCCATGATCCCCCTCCCCTCGTAAGGTCCCCCATTTGCTTCCACCAGTCAAATCTGGGGATCTTAATGGTAGAGGTTCATTCCCTTCTGTGGAAGGGTGCAGTAGAGAGGGTGTTAAAAGACCAATCGCCGGCCTTCTACTCCCGGATTTTCCTGGTCTCAAAAAAAGGGGGAAAGTTTTGTCTAATTATTGACCTTTCCACCCTAAACAGATTTCTGCAGGAGGAACCTTTCAAGACGGAGACCACAACCTCAGTCAGGAATGTCATAGACCTGGCGATTGGGCAGTCTCCATCAATCTTCAGGATGTGTACCTTCACATCCCTATTTTTCCTCCACACAGGAAGTACCTCCAGTTTTGTCTGGATGGGGAGGTCTTCCAATTTCGAGCTCTGCCATTTGGCCTAGCCTCCGCTCAGAGAGTTTTTACCAGGGTCATGGGAGTAGTGGCAGCCCATAAGCGATCATTAAGTATCCCAATCCTCCAGTATTTCGACGATAGGTTGATACACAATGGCAGTCAAGAGTCCCTTAGACTAGACCTATATAGATGTTGGTCCATAGTGACCATCTTCTACCAAACTTAGAGAAACTGGAACTTACTCTTTCTCAAGATTTTGTCTACATGGGGATGAATTTCCTCACAAACAGTGGGTTAGTTTGTGTCCCTCTGGAGAGAGTAGACAAGATCATGTCCTTGTTGGAGACACTGAGAGCAAAGACTACATTAACAGCTTGTCTTTTTCTCTCTCTGCTGGGGACCTTGAATGCTGCAGCAGACTTTGTTCCCCTAGGCAGCTGCACCTACGTCCTCTGCAGTTTCTCCTTTTACCTGTGTGGAAACTGCACTGGGACCCTCTGAATGCTCCGATTTCTCTGAGTCGGGACTTTCACCTTCATCTCATTTGTTGGACAAATTGGGACAGGGTTTTAGCCGGAGTCCCCATGCACCCCCCAGAACCCCACTCTTGTCTGTTCACAGATGCATCAAATTGATGGTGGGGCACTCACCTAGAGCCAGAGAGACTGATTCTTCAGGGTTCTTGGTCCCGGGAAGGATCGACTCTCCACATAAACAATTTAGTATTCTTAGTCCTTCAGGGGGGTGTCCATCAAATAAGAGGTTGCTGAGTGATGGTTTCCTCTGACAACACATCTTTGGTTGCGTACCTCAGAAGACAAGGAGGCACACATGCACCTTCTGTCTGCGTGTAGGTTTGGAACCACCTTCACTGGGCAACTTTGGAAGGTATTTTCCTCCGAGTTTGCCACATTCCGAGCAGGAAAAACATTTTGGTGGACAGTCTGTCCAGGAAAGAGAAGGTAGTCCTTATGGTCGCTCCACCAATCCATAGCAGACTCCCTGTTCCAACTTTGGGGACCTCCCTTGGTGGATTTGTTTGCCACCAGGCTGAACAACAAGCTCCCTTTTTTACGTTTCCCCAGTCCTCAACCAGACGGCCTGGGCGGTTGACGCTTTCAGCCTGAACTGGGATCATCTGTTTGTGTACGCCTTCCCACTATTCAGGTTGATTTCACAGGTCCTTCACAAAGTCAGCTCATCTTGATAACCCCTCTATGGCTTCAGCACTCATGGCTCAACGATCTTCTCAATCTGCTGGTTTACCATCCGTGAACCTTGCCTCAGAGGAGGAACCTCCTGTCACAACATGGGCTCTCTCCTGCACATCAGTCCACAGATTCTCCACCTTCATGCTTGGCTCATCTCAAACAATCTCTCCGCAAGGAAAAGTTTTCGTTCAAAGCTGCCAAGTTTATCATTCGGTCCAGGAGATATATGATGCCATATGGAAAATCTTTTGAGATTTGTGTAGTAGAAAACATGTCAATCTTAGCTGTCCCTCCGTGAGTCCTGTAGCTGATTTTCTTCTCTTTCTTTTTGAAGAGAAACAACGCTCAGTCTCTACTATTAAGGGCTATTGAGCAGCCGTTTCCAACACTCTTAAGTTCTCGAAGAGCCCAGCCTTTGATACAGACTCGCATTTGGGAGACCTGATCAGATATTTTGAATTGCAAAGACCAGTGTCTCACTCTGAAATGCCTAAATGGAATCTATCTTGTGTCTTGTGGTCTCTTACAAACCCCCCCTATGAGCCTTTGGGTGAAGCTTCCTTTGAGAACCTCACCTTAAGATGGCCTTTTTGCTTGTAATAGCGTCTGCAAGACGAAGGAGTGAACTTCATGCCCTATCCATAGAACAGGGCTGTATCAGGTTCAATGGGAACTATGAGTCAGTTTCTCTTCTCTGTCAACCAGGTTTTTTAGCAAAAAAAGCTTCCTTTGGTTGCACCACACACAATTGAGATCCCCAGTCTCAGCCGTATCTGTGCTGGGAATGATCAAGATAGACTTTTATGTCTGGTTAGGGTTGTATGTTTTTTATTTGGCAGCCTTTAAAGAGAGAAGGGGGGGTCGGAAGTGTCTTTTCATACCCATTAAAGGTTCAGCTGATATTTCAGCTTCCATCATTTCTAGGTGGATTACATTAACTATCAAGAGAGCTTATCAGTCCGTAACTGATAGGGACCCGTCTTTCATGAAAATTAAAGCCCATGAGGTTCATTCCGTTGCTACCTCATGGGCCTATCTAACACATTTCTCATTGGAGGATAGGGGGCCCTGGGTGGCCGAGTGGTCTAAGGTGCTCGCCTTTACAGATCACTGACATCTCACCTCTGTCTGCGTGGGTTCGAGTCTCAGGCTTGGCCAACATGGGTATGTGAGAAAGCTTGCCAGTAGCTTCCCGTGGGTCAGTGGTTCTTCCCGGGGTTTTCTCGCGTTCTTCCTCCACCAAATATACTGGCCGCCATGTATGGCCTATCATGTGCTGAAAAATGGCGTTAAACCCATAACAACAACAACAACAACAACTTTGGAGGATGTGATGAAAGCTGCATTTTGGCACTCTCACACTACTTTTTCCTCTTTTTACCACCTGCCTGATGAAAGTAAAGGCATTTTCTCACTGGCCCGATTGTCATTGCTCAGAAAATGGACCATGCAGATTCCGTTCCACAGTAGTCGTCTGCTCTTTTGTGAGGGTGAGTATTCCTTGTGTTGTTTGTTATTCGCCAGTTGTGGGTTCATCAGCCTCCCAACAAACTGACAAATTCGGCTATGCAATAACAACAGGTAGGCTGTTACTGATATTAAAATGGGGGGTAAAACTAATTTTATTGATGTAATACCTACCTGTTGTTATTACCAGATTCCCTCCTCCCACTCTTCTCTGATGTCCCACTACATAAGATGTGCCCTCGAAAAGAACGAAGCCTACTACGCATGTCAGAGCATGTGCACAATACAGTCCAGTATTCTGGAACTTTCTGGTTCTCACTAATTGGGAGGAGGAATTTTCGTCACTCAGTCGTGGTATTTTTCCCCCGGAACATTACAGCTATGTAATAACAACAGGTAGGTATTACATCATTAAAATTAGTTTACCCCCCCCCCATACATTTTAATCCCCCAGAAAACTACATACTACAATACCTTTGTATAATATATGAATGAAAATGTAGATGGGTTTTGTTGCCATGTACAGCATTACCTGGGGCTGTATAGTTTCAGCCTTAGCTATTTAAAAAAAACTGAGTTCAGTTCACCCAATGCTGCACACACAAAGTGCCGGCAGTGAGAAACCCAATAACCTCAAGTACTCTGGCCATGGAGTTCACCACAACCATGTACTTATAGCCCAAATTCTCTCAGTATTATCACAAAATAGACAAGTCTTGTCAGAAAGCTGTCTGCTTTATGGAAGCAATCTTCAGCTGTGGCTGTTCATGGGGAGTCATCAGACTCTGGGGTTTTGTGTAACCCAGATACTGCTGTCATTGGTGAAATTGGTTTGAAGGACAGGACTGGTTTACTGATTGTGAGGGGCCAAAGGTTCGGGACCAATGGGTCTGTTCGATAAGGAGGCTCTCGAGGGATCCTTTGGCAGGCTTAGAGGAGCGGACCAAGTGAGGTCCTTCCTTTACCATTTGACAGGAGCTGTGGAATCAGAAATCTTGTGATCATCGATTTGATGTCATGAGATAAAAAACCATCATATATTCCATTTTGTATTTAAATGTCAGTATCACTATATGTGTAAAAATCAATCAAATTCAACATCTTTTTTTGTGTGAAATTAAATCATACATCCATCATATGTGTTGATGAACCATACATTGTTCATAATTGTTCATAAATTCCATACATTGCTCGTTTGTTCACAAATTCCATACACTGATCATACCTGGCGATATATCCATATATCAATCATATTTGTTTATAAGTCATACCTTGATCATGTCTGTTGACATACGAAATCGTTTATGTTTCATTTGTTGAAATTCCATGCTTTGATTGGTTCCATTTTAAGAACGATATCATTTTCTTATATCCATTATTGGACTTTGTGCGCATCATTTTTTTATATCCATTGTTGGACTTCATGCACATGAGTAAGTTGTCAGGTTCATTTGTCAGATTCATTGTTGTTTTTGTTCTACTGATTACTCCTACAAACTGCATAGACCCAGATCTGCTGGCACATTATATAAGTGAATATATACAGTACCCTTATGGGTAAAAATAATGGCGCGGATTGACAAGTTTAAAACTTTGAGAACTCAGATATCTGTATCTCATTGAGACACAGCCATTATCACTCCAATAAATGTTGGTGGGATTAGATGCAGTCTGGATTTACAAATTGCTGATTGCAGACAAAAACATCAATGCTACAGTTTGTGAATAGTGCTGCTGTGTGATAAATAATGATGATACAGTCAAGTTTCAGTGTTATATGCATCTACTTTGTGTACACTTTAGCTCTAAATGATTACTGATAAATGCAACTCAGATTAATCACAAACACCCAGCCTGAAATTTGTCTCATCTTGTCAGATAAATTTGTGTTATTTTATATGTCATCATGCCATATATAAATTTCTGCATTGCTGCAAACCCAATCTTTAACATTATAAACAAAATTTCAGCTAGTGGATAAATTAAGCTTTGGAATCTGTGCACTTTTAATCTTTATAGCACAACTGTAGGCTTTCAATCCCTGCTTGTAACTTGATCACATATTTTGGAAGGAAAAAACTGTCTAGCTTCATTTTGTCTTGTATGCAAAACATGGGTGAGACATAAGCATCATTTTTTCAGCAGTGTTGTCATTGTTAAGTTTCTAGCTCAACTAGTCATAGACCAGAAGAGTTTATGGCCTGTTGTCTGTGGTCCTTCTGTCTGTTAGTGCAAGCTTGTTATTGCTACTTCTCCTAAACTACTTGGAGGATTGCCATTAAACTTAAAACACAAATTTATCCCAGGGTCTAGTTGGTCCTAAATAAAATGGTGTAATTGGGACATCCAATATGGCTGCCACAGTGGCCATCTTTAAAATCTTTCATAACTACTCCTTCTGAATGGATGGTCATATCAACATGGGGTTGTCAATAAAAGACTTCTAAAAAGGTGCCTATCTAACATCCAATATGGCAACCACAGCAGCCTTCATGAAAATCTTGTTATTGCTACTCCTGAAAATTATATCAACATGTGGTTTTCACTGTAAGACTTCGTATGATGTCAAGTTGGTTCTAGATGAAAATGGTGCTGATCTGACCTCCAGTATTGCCACCATGTTGTCCATCTTGAAAATCTTATCATTACTCCACCTGGATGGATGGTCGTATCGACATGAGGTTTTCACCAAAAGACTTATTAAAATGTCCAGTTGGTCCTTAACGAAAATGGTGCGGATCTCACATCCTATATGGCCTCCACAGCAGCCATCTTGAAAATCTTGTTATCATTATTCCTCATCAACAGAAAGTCATATTGACATGGGGTTTTCATCAGAAAACTTCTAATGAAGTCTAGTTGGTTCTAAATGAAAATGGTGCCCTTGAAACTCCAATATAACTGCCATGGTGGCCATCTTGAAAATCATGTTATTGCTACTCCTAGATGTATGGTCATATTGAAATGAGGTTTTCATCAAAAGACTTTTTGTGATGTCTGGTTGGTCCTAAATGAAAATGGTTCTAATCTTATCTCAGTAGGACTGCCATAACACCTATCTTTAAAATCTTATTGTTACTCAAGAATATTAGAGATGGTTTCAACAGTCAGCAGTTAAAAAAAAATGAAATGGTCTTATCTTGGATTCCTGGAAATTATTTTGGCCAGTAGTGCATCTATCCCATCAAATGACTCTTGTTGCATTTAGCTCAGTTTCTCTGAAACTGTTTCATGTAAGGTCATGAAATGTAATGGGTGTATTTATCATGGAAGGTACTGCTTATCACAGGCAAAAGGAGATGATAGTAATGTATGACTTTGCTGTGTACATGTATTTGAAATATGCCTTGGTGGAGCAGGCAAGACATAGCATACTGCAGAATTCTTATTCATCATTTGAAAAGTACTGTATAGCAGGTTATTTTCAAGGTACAAATGTTTTGCACTTCTGATCTTTTGACATTTTCATAGTGTTTTACTCTTGCATTGCTGTCTATGGACATTATTCTTTATTACTTATGGTAAATTTATCCAAACTCCAAATACATAATTAAACACCCCTCTGATATGAATGAACCGTATGTCCCCAACATTTTTTTCACACAAGATCAGTAATATCGATATAACCACACAGGCAGTCAACATCTAACGCATTATTTATCTTTTTCAAGAATAGTTAATGGGTTGTTTTTTTGCAGTTGTAAAAGACTGATTGATAGCAAGAATAGGGTAAATAAATTCCACACAAAAATAACAACTATACAGTATATTTATGGCAGTATAACAGCTATACAGTATTTTTATGGCAATATAACAGCTATACAGTATATTTATGGTAGTATAACAGCTATACAGTATATTTATGGCAGTATAACAGCTATACAGTATATTTATGGCAGTATAACAGCTATACAGTATATTTATGGCAGTATAACAGCTATACAGTATATTTATGGCAGTATAACAGCTATACAGTATATTTATGGCAGAAACAGCTATACAGTATATTTATGGCAGTAACAGCAATACAGTATATTTATGGCAGTATAACAGCTATACAGTATATTTATGGCAGTATAACAGCTATACAGTATATTTATGGCAGTAACAGCAATACAGTATATTTATGGCAGTATAACAGCTATACAGTATATTTATGGCAGAAACAGCTATACAGTATATTTATGGCAGTAACAGCAATACAGTATATTTATGGCAGTATAACAGCTATACAGTATATTTATGGCAGTATAACAGCTATACAGTATATTTATGGCAGTAACAGCAATACAGTATATTTATGGCAGTATAACAGCTATACAGTATATTTATGGCAGTAACAGCAATACAGTATATTTATGGCAGTAACAGCTATACAGTATATTTATGACAGTATAACAGCTATACAGTATATTTATGGCAGTAACAGCTATACAGTATATTTATGGCAGTATAACAGCTATACAGTATATTTATGGCAGTAACAGCAATACAGTATATTTATGACAGTATAACAGCTATACAGTATATTTATGGCAGTAACAGCAATACAGTATATTTATGGCAGTAACAGCTATACAGTATATTTATGGCAGTATAACAGCAATACAGTATATTTATGGCAGTATAACAGCTATACAGTATATTTATAGCAGTAACAGCTATACAGTATATTTATGGCAGTATAACAGCTATACAGTATATTTATGGCAGTAACAGCAATACAGTATATTTATGGCAGTATAACAGCTATACAGTATATTTATGGCAGAAACAGCTATACAGTATATTTATGGCAGTAACAGCAATACAGTATATTTATGGCAGTATAACAGCTATACAGTATACTTATGGCAGTATAACAGCAATACAGTATATTTATGGCAGTATAACAGCTATACAGTATATTTATGACAGTAACATTGGAGTATGATGGTAAATGTGAAATTTAGAATGAGAAGGGTTTAAAAAATACTAAAATCTCTTCCAAGACAATCAAGACAATTCTCATGATTCTTTGTGAACATCATACGTAACTGATATTCCAAGCAGATGAAATATCTGTAAATCTAATGACCTAGTAACATAAAGTTCAAGGCAATGATAACATAAAACATGGATGATGTATCAGCCACTACAAGCTCATTGTTTTGACATATGTCCAAGCTGTATCTGGGATGTTGCATGGGTGACATTTCCACTCACATGCCACATCCCAGACATAGCTTGGATATATTGTTTATCATATCTGTGTATGTGTAATGTGCAAGAACAGTAATGGCCCAGATATGCCTGTACATGCTCTGACAGATCAGGGTTTAATGTGTTTGTTCTGCTTGAGATCTCAAGCTAACAGCACAGACTTTGTATTAGAGCAGGCACAGGTCTATGGAATTCACCATTAGGTGCATGTTACCGTATATATTCGCGTATAATCCAGGTCCAAATGCAAACAATATAAACCCTGATCTGCCACACATAATGCGCTGGCAGATCAGGGTCTATGTTGTTTGTTCTACTGATTAGTCCTTACAAACTGCATAGAACCAGATTTGCCGGCGCATTATGCGACGGCAGATCTGGGTCTATGCAGTTTGCAGTTGGTATCAGCTTATACGCAAGTAAAAACAGTAGGTATACTCTGATAAATAATATAATTTATTTTAAGGTCAAGATTAGCAGTATCCTAAAATGTTGATAGGCCATCTTAACTTTCCAAATAAAACAATGGTTATATAGGGAATATAGACCATCAAGTTATATAGGGAATATAGACCATCAAGTTATATAGGGAATATAGACCATCAAGTTATATAGGGAATATAGACCATCAAGTTATATAGGGATATAGACCATCAAGTTATATAGGGAATATAGACCATCAAGTTATATAGGGAATATAGACCATCAAGTTATATAGGGAATATAGACCATCAAGTTATATAGGGAATATAGACCATCAAGTTATATAGGGAATATAGACCATCAAGTTATATACGGCTAAAACACGGTATTGGTGCTGAGAGTAGTCTCACTCACTTAAAAAATTGAAATGTTTGATAGAACATTTCAATGAAGCTCATTATATACCCTAGGGTGTCCCCTAGTCAGATCAAGTTAGATTTAGCTTGAACATGCATGCGATTTTGTTTAACCATTATTTCAATTCATTGGTATAACAACAGTTACAGACACTACACTTGGTGTATAACATGCAAGAAAAACAGCATGAAAACTTTAAAACTTTATTTTTTTTCACAGTAACATCAGTAACAGGATATCAACATTTAAAGTAAACAACATAACTGGAAGTGGTAAACAACTTAATAACAAAATCAAAACATCTATGACAAAGGTATCACTAAGAAAAAAAACCTAACCATGAAACTTTTGCATAACAAACATAAAAGACATAGAATAATCTTATTTAGGCATTTATCTAACACCAAGAAGAATATTTAAACAAACAAAATCATTAATACTGGCCAAAAGTATTGCAAACTTCCATAAGAGTCAGAAGTACATTGTCCATAAAATTGGTTACAGACACTACAAAACTATAGCATTTCAATACAGCTGCAGAACCATACATATCTCCATAAAATTCACTTCAAAAATAATTCAACATGAACACATTGACTAGAATTATTCATTAAATGAATGTTGATTAGTTAATAAAATGATAAAACCACATTGTAACAGGTATATGTCCAATACTTGTGTTAAAATTATGAACTGGTAAATAGCACTTGAAAGTTTAATACTAAATAGTGTTTGTAAGAGTAAAATATTGAAGTATAATGAATGTTCAATAAATCATAGTCACTAAAGTATTGTTCAACCCAAGGTGCTGACTCAAACACAGACCCATATGTGATTGATCTTAAGGTTACAAACACTACACATTACACCTTGACTTTATATTGTCATTTCAAATAGAAGTGCTTATGATTTTTTTCCAGATTTGACTTGAGCTTAGACAATTCAGCTGCATTAAACTTGAAATGACCCCTTTCATTGACTATTTGTGGAGCTTTTACCCTGTACAAGATAGCATCTAGAGCCTCTTGTGAATAATCATCTTTTTCAGGCCAAACATACATGTTGCCAGACTTTCTCATGTATTTAAGTCTAACTTCGTTATGAAGAATGTCTATTACTTCTGCTAAGTATACATCTAGAGGTCCCTTCTTTGGCTTAAGTCCTACAGCAACAAATTCTCCAGGGTGGTATTTCTCTATTGGTTTCTCTGTGTTGGTTGGTGCTTTTTTGTCAACTTTGATCTTCTTTGTCACAATGTTTTGTCTTTCTGTTGACTTCCATTTCTTATTAGGCTTTTCGCTTGCTGCTGAGTTATGATCTTTCTGGTTACTTCCTTGTTTTCTTTTCTTGTCATTATTTTCTATTGTTGATGGATTCTTGTCTTTAAGTTGTTTTCCTTTCTGACTTAAATTATCTTTATTGAGTACTAACTTTCTCATTTCCCAGGCATTAACATTTTCGCTGAAGTTGCATCTCCCGTCAACCTTCATGCATTGCTCACGATATTGCCAGGGCTGCTTTTTCTTTCTTTTTCTGGCGATACCTTTTCATTTCTTCACGTTTTTTCCTTCTTAATTCTTGTTGAAGATTTGAATCGGAAAGTGATTGCTGTTTTTTTAGTAGTCTTGCATCTTTTCTTCTTTCTCTATCAACCCTTTTTAGCTCCTCATGTTTCGCCTTATTTTCCCTCTGTTTTTTTCTCCAGGCTTGTACCTTTAGCCTCGTCTTCTCCCTTCTAGCTTTAATCTTCTGTTCATCTTCTTCTGGCTTATCTTTGCTTCCTAAAAGCAAACAACTTCATTCTCATTTTTGTTCCTCTATGTATACGGATGAAATTTAGACTTTACAAAATATACTTGTAATGAGTACGCAATATGCTTTCATACATAAGCAAACTGGAATAACCTGTAGATTCTTAAAGAAAAGTATCTGATTGAAAAAGAAATAGCATAAAACCTGATGATTATTCAATGTTCTAGCATTTACAATGATTGCACACTTTCCTTAATAATGTAAACAACAGTCGGGTCAATTCACATGTCTAGTAGTGTCTGTAACCATTTGACAATATCAGCAATGTATCCAATACTAAGTCTGAGCTCATTGAATTCTCATAATATTTCTGTTTGAATTTACTAGTCTAATGATATGGAATGCAAAAATACTCAGTTTCAATTGCATATTGTAAGAAATCACTGAAAATGTTGCCTGTTATCAGAAATCTAGATGAAAGAAACTATAAATATACCAAAATATTACAAATTGCAGACAGACAATATGTCAAAATTTAGCCTTACACATCAATACTGTAATAGGAAACATAATTTGGCTTCATTTTTTTAAAAAAAAACAGGGATAAAGTCATAGACAGTATAAAAAGGGGATATTGGTTACAGACACTACAATTTAAGAGTGTGGTTTACCATTCAATACAAACTTACCAGAGTTGTTCCCAGAGGTTTGCTTTTGTCGTCTTCCCATGTCTTAGGGATGTACCATGGTAAAGAACAGAAAAAGTAATTAGGCAGCTTCTTCTAGGATAAGAAATTCAGGTTACATTGTCTTGTAGTAAATTACTCAAACAGACAGTGCTGCAAGAATGATGCAATATTCAATCAAGAGAGTTATTGCATCACTTTTTTGCTCTTGGCTGCAGAGGTAAATAGATGATGCAACATTACATCACATAAGATGGAACTTTCTATTGAGAAAAACAATGTTTTAATGACAAGTAGAACAATACTTTTATCTTTCATTTTTATACCTGTTTGTGTAGTGTCTGTAACTTTTTTTATTGAGTTGCTGTTTTTTAATGGTACAATACAGCACCACCAATTTTGGCCAACTTGGACATCACATGGATACACATGAGCCTTTGTAGGATTTATACTTTTCCATAATGAAACAACAAAATTATTGCCATATAAACTTGTAAAGGTTACAGACACTACAAAATTTAGAACTGGAAAGTTTGACAAAGAACAAGCTCTCAATCGAATATCTTGGCTAGCCATGTGATTTAAATGGTTTTACTACTTATTATAATATAAAGTCGAGTTCTAGATGTCAATAAAAGTTATAATGAATGTTATTTTGTACAAAATGTTGGCATATAACAACAGATTAGTGTTTGAATTTCAGTGTTGAAACAAAACTTCTACTGACGGTATTTTGCTTATAAAATCCATAATATTTTACCGATTTCTTTAATTCAAGAAGCAATATTTGCAGGATAGAATTCCGCATAAAACCAGACCAATAAATGCATAATTTCAGTATGATATTTAGAGAATTCTCTATTTTATATTCAAGCTTTTTTCGAGTGAGACTACATAACGCTCAAAAATGGCCATTTTTAGAGCTTGTTTCCATGCATATCTCAACAATGGGTTACACTAACCTCTTGAAATTTTCAGGAAAGTAAGAGAGGTATATGCCAGGCTTACCAATCTTTAAAATTGGTTCATATCTTGTTTAATTTTTCTATTTCATGCATATAACATGAAAATTCTTTTATCAGCACCAATACCGTGTTTTAGCCGATAGGGAATATAGACCATCAAGTTATATAGGGAATATAGACCATCAAGTTATATAGGGAATATAGACCATCAAGTTATATAGGGATATAGACCATCAAGTTATATAGGGAATATAGACCATCAAGTTATATAGGGAATATAGACCATCAAGTTATATAGGGAAGAAGGAAAGGATTTGTTGGGAAGGTTTCATATCACCCCCACCCCCCCAAATATTGACCCATATAAACACTTACCTGACTGTGAACTGAGCCTTGACCTTGATCTGCTTGCACATTATTTGCCTGCCGATTAGAGTCTATGCAGTTTCTTTGAAATCATAGGATTAACAAGCAACATAAACCCTGTTCTACCAGTGCATTATGCCATGGCAAATCAGCGTCTTTTCGCTTTACATTCATCTGCTTTGTATTGACTTAAATCAGTGGCCATGATGTAAAATGTAAGTGTGATTACTATGTTCTCATAATATCATCTGTCATTGTTGCTTTCAGCTTTCATTGAAAAATTTTTTTGCAGATAATGTACACCTGTAAGATTTTTAGCGGATCGTATATTCATCTGTATATTTTCATGTATATATCAGGACATTGTCCATTTCTATCACATTTTCCATTTCTATCATTTCAGGACATTGGACATTTCTATCACTTTGTTTCAAAATTGGCTAGAATCATCCCTCTCTTTCTCTCTCACCCCCTTTTCTAGATTCCTGATTACCACAGCAATTTTAACAAATAATTTGATTTTTTATGCTTGTTTGATGTTCAGTGGAAAATTCTTCATTACTTTTATATAAGAAATATATTTAAAAATCTCATTTTGTAGGAAAAGGTATGAAATTGGTATTGAAACTGGAGCCTGATTGTGCATTTTATAATAAATTCTAACACAATATGCAGACATACCTGCAGTTAAGTGCCTAGTTATTGTCATCTAAAATGGTTTTTACAAACCACAATTCTTGGAGAAGAAACTCAAAGTTTTACAACTCTTGATTTGAAGAATTATACTAAACATTTCTTAAAGCATCCATCATCAATTACAGAGCTCAGTACTACAGTTTTGTTTGAAATGCACTTTATAAACAGTCTAGGTGCCTGGTGTAAAGAGACCCACAAATACAGTATTTATTAGTATATAAAACATACATCCAGCTGAGAACAGCATAGAACCAGATCTGCCATCACATAATTTTCTCTTGGATCAGGGTCTATGCAGTTTAGTCTACTGATAATATCCAGGGAACAACAGTTAACAGACATTATAAACATCATGTAAATTTGCATGTTTTATGTGAATAAATATGGTAATGAACATTATTGGAATCGGCACTTGAGCAGGAGTCTGTCTGAGCTAGGTGCATTGGTAGTCTAGTGGTTTACTGATCAGTACTTGTAAGATTGGTTGAGGTTTTGTAATAAAAAGCAGTTTCAAGTGGAAAATGCATTTAAATCAAAATATTTTTTGTCACATCTCTAATAGCAGACCATTTGAGACATACAAACTCATTCATAGCAACAGAACAAAATACCACCGCTGTGTTTGCCATAATTTTCTGGCAGGACATTAGTGGTAATTTGGCAATGATTAAAAATTAAAATTATCAGAAGAGGGAGTTGTGATCTAACCTTGTTTGCTACCTGGAATAAAATCAAAGATTTATAAATCTACAGCCATCATTCCCTAAGTGACCTTTTCAAACTTGAAATCTACCTTCAGGGCTAGGATGTAACTTTTTTATGGTTGTATTTTTTCACAAGTAGAGAAAATAATAAACTTGCAAAATCCTATTTCTGCTGGCTGTTTTCTGTTACCAGTTACCGTATATACTCATGTGTAAACTAATACCAACTGCAAACTGCATAGACCCAGATCTGCCATCGCATAATGCACCAGCAGATCTGGGTCTATGCAGTTTGTAAGGACTAATCAGTAGAACAAACAAAATAGACCCTGATCTGTCAGCGCATTATGCAACAACAGATTAGGGTCTATGTTGTTTGGATATGGACCTGGATTATATGTGAGTATAGATGATACTCTTATTAACTATTCTGTATTAGATATTCTGTATTAACTGTTTTGTATTAACTATTCTGTATTAGATATTCTGTATTAACTGTTTTGTATTAACTATTCTGTATTAGATATTCTGTATTAACTGTTTTGTATTAACTATTCTGTATTAGATATTCTGTATTAACTGTTTTGTATTAACTATTCTGTAATCCAGGAGTTTGAGAACAAGAATCAGAATGAACTACAATACTTTCAATCAGTTTCAATTGTAATGTTTATTATCATTTTAAATAACTAAAAAATACATGTACAATTGAATTGTTTTTCTTGTTTGTAACTGAAGTCTGATTTATCATCCAAGTCTGTACTTTTGGACTATGCAAGGTT
Source organism: Margaritifera margaritifera (assembly GCA_029931535.1). Classification (NCBI taxonomy): domain Eukaryota; kingdom Metazoa; phylum Mollusca; class Bivalvia; order Unionida; family Margaritiferidae; genus Margaritifera; species Margaritifera margaritifera. The sequence goes on from JAQPZY010001643.1 coordinate 4,942,425, forward strand.
CATTAACAGTCGACCTCAAGAATATTATTAGGGATATCCATTTTGGTGTTAAAGATAGACAGGATAATATGTGACTCAAATATTTTTGATCTGTCATCCTACAAAACAAACAAAAAATACTAGCAGAGAGAGTCATATGAGGAGACATAGTAACAGATTTTACCTAATTGCAGACAATATTGGAGAAATATTTCCATATTTGTGAAAAAAGGATTTGTGCAAAAGAGACACCCAGCTTCTACATGAAAATATAATGTTTGTACTGTAGACCATTGTGCAATCATTAGGTTAATTTATGTCCAAAGTATAGCAGTATTGAATTGGAAAACTTTAGCACCCGCACAAAGATTCATAGATCCTGAAATCTCAACTAGCAGTTTCCTTAATTATTCAAGTATGCAAGCATTAAATTTGAGCCCTGATCTTGGATCAGCTGACTGTTTATCATAGTACCTATAGTTCCTATAATTTTTGTATAAAATTTTGTAATATTTTTTGTATGAATTGAGTTTCAGCAAGAAAAAAGTTAGCTGTACTGAAATTAAAGTCTAGAAATACATGTAATTATAATTTCTGTGAAATTATGTACAAAAAATTAGAGGGTGCAGAAATTACAGACAATATAGAAAGTCTTTATTGTCTGTTTTATCAAATACATTTTTAGGGAGATAAGTGAAATATAGAAGTATATCTGTCCATGGTTTTAATTGGTTGAAAAATTTTGTTCCTATGCCCCAACCATATATATGGAGGGGTATATAGTATTATCCATACAAATCTGTCCAGTCCCATTTCATTCCATCTGTCAGGGATTAGTGTTACCCATATCCATCTGTCCCAGTCCCATTTCATCCCATCTGTCATGGATTAGTGCTACCCATACCCATCTGTCCCAGTCCCATTTCATCCCATCTGTCATGGATTAGTGTTACCCATATCCATCTGTCCCAGTCCCATTCCATCCCATCTGTCATGGATTAGTGTTACCCATACCCATCTGTCCCAGTCCCATTTCATCCCATCTGTCATGGATTAGTGTTACCCATACCAATCTGTCCCAGTCCCATTTCATCCCATCTGTGATGGATTAGTATTACCCATACCAATCTGTCCCAGTCTCATTTCATCCCATCTGTCATGGATTAGTGTTACCCATACCCATCTGTCCCAGTCCCATTCCATCCCATGTCATGGATTAGTGCTACCCATATCCATCTGTCCCAGTACCATTTAATCCCATCTGTCATGGATTAGTGTTACTCATACCAATCTGTCCCAGTCTCATTTCATCCCATCTGTCATGGATTAATGTTACACATACCAATCTGTCCTGGGTTCCATCCCATATGTCATGGATTAGTGTTACCCATACTCATCTGTCCCTGTCCTACCCCATCCCATCTGTCATGGATTAGTGTTACCCATACTCATCTGTCCTGGTGCCATCCCATCCCATCTGTCATTGATTTCATTTCCACTCGATAACTTTTGAAAGACTTAATCAGTTGAAACCAGATTTGGTATGAGGCTTTTACATCAAAAAGACTTAGGTCAAGTTCAGTTTTCACTGATTTCTAACAAAATGATTATGGTGATATGGCCCCTGTGTGACTTAGAACTTTAGTCTTCAGTTGCATTGTATTGGCAGAGGCATCCCTGTCATATTGACACATCTTGTTTTTAGATATACATCACATAACAAGAAAGTATGCATTAGTTGGCATTATCATCAGCTATGTTACTACCTATAAAAGTTTTTATAGCCGACAATCAAGGGACTGGTTCAATCATGCTTGTCCACTGGAGTTGTCAGCAGACAATCCAGGGACTTTGCTCAATCATGCTTGTCCACTTGACCTAGAGCAGAAAATCAAGGGACTGGGTTAATCATGCTTGTCCACTTAACTTGGAGCAGACAATCAAGGGACTGACTCCATCATGCCATCCACTTGACCTAGAGCAGAAGATGGCTCAGTCTTACTGTCCACTTGACCTAGAACAGACAATCAAGGAACCTGGCTTAATCATGCTGTGCACTTCACCTAGAGCAGACAATCAAGGGACTGGCTTAATCATGCTTGTCCACTTCACCTAGAGCAGACAATCAAGGGACTGGCTTAATCATGTAGTCCACTTCACCTAGAGCAGACAATCAAGGTACTGGCTCAATCATGCTTGTCCACTTAACATGGGGCAGACAATCAAGGGACTGACTCCATCATGCTGTCCACTTGACCTAGAGCAGAAGACAGCTCAATCTTACTGTCCACTTGACCTAGAACAGACAAAGGACTGGCTCAATCATCATGCATGTCCACTTAACTTGGAGCAGATGATCAAGGGACTTGGCTCAATCATGCTGTCCACTTGACCTAGTACAGACAATCAAGGGACTGGCTCAACCATGCTTGTCCACTTCTTCCAGATCAGGCAATCAAGGACTGGCTCAATCTTACTGTCCGCTTGACCTAAAGCAGACATTCAAGGGACTGGCTTAATTATGCTGTTAACTTGACCTAGAGCGTAAGATGGCTCAATCTTACTGTCTGCATGACCTGGAACATACAATCAAGGGACTGGCTCAACCATGCTTGTCCACTTCACTGAGAGCAGACAATCAAGGACTGGTTCAATCAGGCTGTCCACTTGACCTAGAGCAGACAATCAAGGGACTGGCTTAATCATGCTGTTCACTTGACCTAGAGCAGATACTCAAGGGACTGGCTTAATCATGCTGTTCACTTAACCTAGAGCAGATACTCAAGGGACTGGCTTAATCATGCTGTTCACTTGACCTAGAGCAGACAATCAAGGGACTGGCTCAGTCATGCTTGTCCACCTAACTTGGAGCAGACAATCAAGGGACCAACTCCATCGTGCTGTCCACTTGACCTAGAGCATAAGATGGCTGAATCTTACTCTTCACTTTACCTAGAACAGACAATCAAGGGACTGGCTCAATCATGGATGTCCACTTAACTTGGAGGAGACAATCAAGGGACTTTGCTTTAATCATACTGTCCACTTGACCTAGAGCAGACAATCAAGGGACTGGTTCAGTCATGCTGTCCACTTGACCTAGAGCAGACAATCAAGGAACGTGCTCAATCATGCTGCTCACTTGACCTAGAGCAGACAATCAAGGGACTGGCTCAATCATGCTTGTCCACTTAACTTGGGGCAGACAATCAAGGGACTGACTCCATCATGCTGTCCACTTGACCTAGAGCAGAAGACAGCTCAATCTTACTGTCCACTTGACCTAGAACAGACAAGGGACTGGCTCAATCATGCATGTCCACTTAACTTGGAGCAGACAATCAAGGGACTTGGCTCAATCATGCTGTCCACTTGACCTAGCACAGACAATCAAGGGACTTGGCTCAATCATGCTGTTCACTTGACCTAGAGCATAAGATGGCTCAATCTTACTGTCTGCATGACCTAGAAAATACAATCAAGGGACTGGCTCAACCATGCTTGTCCACTTCACCCAGAGCAGACAGTCAAGGACTGGTTCAATCAGGCTGTCCACTTGACCTAGAGCAGACAATCAAGGGACTGGCTTAATCATGCTGTTCACTTGACCTAGAGCAGATACTCAAGGGACTGGCTTAATCATGCTGTTCACTTGACATAGAGCAGACAATCAAGGGACTGGCTCAGTCATGCTTGTCCACCTAACTTGGAGCAGACAATCAAGGGACCAACTCCATCGTGCTGTCCACTTGACCTAGAGCATAAGATGGCTGAATCTTACTCTTCACTTGACCTAGAACAGACAATCAAGGGACTGGCTCAATCATGGATGTCTACTTAACTTGGAGGAGACAATCAAGGGACTTTGCTTTAATCATACTGTCCACTTGACCTAGAGCAGACAATCAAGGGACTGGTTCAGTCATGCTGTCCACTTGACCTAGAGCAGACAATCAAGGAACGCGCTCAATCATGCTGTTCACTTGACCTAGAGCAGACAATCATGGGACTGGCTTAATCATGCTTGTCCACTTAACTTGGAGCAGACAATCAAGGGACTTTGCTTAATCATACTGTCCACTTGACCTAGAGCAGACATTCAAGGGACTGGCTCAATCATGCTGTCCACTTAACTTGGAGCAGACAATCAAGGGACTGACTCCGTCATGCTGTTCACTTGACCTAGAGCAGAGATAACTACACCTACTAATTAGCATAACATGTATAAAATCAAAGTGTCATTAAATTCTGACAATTATTATCCGCATATGAATTTGTACAAATGTTTAGTATATCCTGAAAATGTAATGAAAAATGGTTTTAAAATATTAATGTTATGACCATTCACATTTATATATATGATACAGGGACTGTCACCTAGGTGACAGACATCAGACCTGAATGACCAACATGCTTTTTATGTTCCTGTTATTACATAATCCATCACATCTTTGCAAGCGATAATATTGGTCATTTGTACATAGATATTTGGAAATGTTGAAGTTTTACAGACATTTGGCAATAGGATACTTTTTATAAGAAAGTTACCAGCTAATTTGGACCTTTTACAATACATAATAGTAATAAACAGTACTCCATTATGGTCATTGTCCATTAAAATCAGGTGTACAGTATGGCAGGTTTTACTGTATGTTACTTAGAAGCTATGGATTTCTCCTGAAATATTATTGGCATTACAGAGTGTACATAATTTATTTTTTTCAACTGCTAGATTCTCCTGGAGACTTGATGCCAGAATTACATAGTGTATCATTTTGAAAATCAATTAATTTTTTTCATTGCATGGTATTATTACTGTATATGACCATCTAGTTCTCTCCAAAATTATGCGAAAGTAGGTCAGATATTTCTTTTGATAACAGAAATGGCTCTCAGAAAGATAAAAATATTTTGCTTAGCTTTTTTCACTGGAATTTCTAGGTTATTTATTATTCTGGGACTTAGTGGGAACTTATTTTCCCAGACATTTTGTTATTTAGGTTATGGTGAACCCATTTCCCCTGCTTCCCATGAAATCCCCCAAATGTTAAAAGAGTCATTGTAGTCTTCAGCTGCCTTAGATAGGGATCTAAAGGCCCCAAGAGGCACATGTTAAACTCCAAAATCAGTTTGTTAGCCTATTTGTAATTTTTCTTGCATATGGAGAAACATTGCAATACATTTAACAAATACAACTTGAAATGGAGATAAATTTTACTTTATCACTTTGAAACATTTTAACGACATAAATAGTTTTAAGTTATACAGTATTTTTAGGAATTAATTTTTCCAAAAGAGGATGTATTTTTTTTAAATTGAAAGAATGATTCTAGTTTCTGCTTTTGTTTTTTACAGCTCTGCTTAATGACAGACTATGGTGGTGTATTGAAAATAGCTTTTACGTGATTATTGGTAGAAAACAGTATTTATAATTTTCAGTACAGAATTACATTGCCAACAGCCAGCCCATGTTTTTAACATTTTGATCTTTGTATGCTGCAAGACACAAATTGTAAAAATTTGTCATAATCTCTACAGATCTTAATTGTTATGGTAAACTCAAATGCTTGATGGTAAACCTGTCCCCCACTTATAACAAAATTTGGGCTAATATTTTCATGACAAAGCTTTTTACCAATTAATAAGCTTACCTCCCACTTCTGTAAGGCTAATCGCTGGGCTTATCCAAGGAGAAATACAGTATTAAAACATCAACTAACCCCACCCTTACGCCCACTTTTGATAAATCCTCTACTGATAATTAAGTAATTATTTGTTGCAAAATTTGCTCTTGTAATTGCCAAATTTTCCTTTGCAGACATTCCTAAAATTCTCTTTTTGAGATGGCTCTTTTTTTCATTTGAAATTGCTTACTTGTTTACATAGGTGGCACCGGGGCTGTTTGATGTAAAATAAATAGAATTCTTAAAATGCAGTGTAATTTGACACGTTTCCAAGAATTTTTAGTTTGCATCTCTGGTAGATGTGACTGTAAAATAATTTGTACCTTACACCCATGTTTTGTAATAAATTGAATGTTTACTATTCAAAAAATGGTCTGATAAGTTTGAATCAACACAGAGATGAAATTCCTTACGCAAGATTGATTCATAGTCATGTTAAAAAATATAGGTTTAAGCAAATTTCACTACATCAGAGTGAGTCTCTATGGAAGAAACTAGACCTGTATATCACCACTGTTATTGCAGTACCGTATATATCATACATGGTACACCATACCACAGGGCCCCGGGTGGCCAAGTGGTCTAAGGTGCTCGCTTTTAGCAATTACTGCCATCTCACCTCTGTCAGCGTGGTTTCGAGTCTCGGGCTTGGCCAATGTGGATATGTGAGAAAGCTTGCCAGTAGCTTCCCGTGGGTCGGTGGTTCTTCCCGGGGTTTGCCTGGGTTCTTCCTCCACCAGATAAAACTGGCCGCCATGTATAGCCTATCATGTGCTGAAAAATGGCATTAAAACCCACAACAACAACAACAACAACAACACCATACCACATCATGGGATCTGCTTTGCAGAAAATGGTGGAAAAACTAATTAAGTTTGAAATTAATGATTCAGTTAAGGTGTTAATTTTTGTTGGAACCTACAGACTGTGACAGTTAATATGATGTCACTCTCATCTTCCTGTGGCTGCTTCTTTATAGGTAGGTCTTCTTTATAGGTAGGTAATTAAGTTAACTGCACTATAACTTTTTATTTTATGAATCAATTAAAATGTTATGGTTTTTGTGCAAGCCTGTAGGACACAACTCTCAGCTTCATATGACCTCTCCTACATAGGTAATTCAGTTAGCTGCCTATCATAATGTAGATTACAGAGGTAGCCATAAAATACATACGCATCATGATACATATTTTAGGAAAATTTGTCGGTGAAAATTGACAATGAGCTTGACATTTTGTCATCACTAGCTTGGTACTTGGTCTCTGACCATTTAAATAAATGTGCAGTTTATCTGTCAGATCAAGCCATAACATGATAATACACGAAAAAGATATTGCAACACAAAAGCAATTGCATTAGTTGGTAAATTTAACAAGGATTTCCACTGGTCATAATGTAACCATGTGATCAGGTTGAGCTGTATTTATTATAAACTCAGTTTGGAGAAATACTTTTACCTGAACTAGTATTCATCAGGACTTTTTTTTAAATAGGTGTATGAATACTAGTTCTGAAAATAAAAGTGATTAGAATTAATATGAAACTTCAATAGCTTCATCTACTTGCAAGTGTGAAAAATGTTTCAAAATTACATATTTAAATTAGTATGTGTATCATAATATGGAAATAGCAATAAAATGTGTTTTATAGCCATATAATATATATACTCACATCTAAGTCAAGTCTAACTGCTAACTTCACTGATCAAGATCAGTCATTACATAATGTGCTGGCAGATATGGGTCTATGCAGTTTGTTAGGAGTAATTAGTAGAACAAATAACATAGACCCTGATCTGCCAGCAATTTTCACCATCACTGATCAGGATCTATGTTGTTTGCAGTTGGATTCGACTTGTACATGAGCATATAACATATTCCCATTTCTAAACAGGACCCTCACTTAAAAATCTGATATCCAAATTGACTTTTGAGCAGAATATCAGTAAACCAACATATGAAAGGTCAAATTTGCCGCAGTTAAAGTGGTAATTAAAGCAATGGTTGACTGCAGTTTAAGTTACTGTATGAACTCGCTTATAAGTCAGGTCCAACTCCAAACAACATAACCTTTATCTGCCATTGCATAATGCACCAGCAGATCAGGGTCTATGTTGTTCTACTGGTTACTCCTAACAAACTACATAGACCCAGATCTGCTGGCACATTATGCAACAGCAGATCTGGGTCTATGCAGTTTGCAGTTATGACCTATACATGAGTGTATACGGTACCATGACTTGTCAAGAGCCTAAGACAAGAAGAAAGAAAGGTTGTTCCTCACTTGATATATTTCAATATTTTCAATAAATTCTCAGCTGTCATGCCTTTTTGTAAACGGTAATTGTACCTAAATATGGGCAAATAGATGCATACAGAGTGATTTGACTTGTTATGTATATGTACATCATAAGGAGTACTACACAGCTTGGACAAAATTAGGTCACTGTAACATATTATGTGTATCAGTAATTTGCTTTAAGTTTTGCATTTAGCTCATTTTCTTTGACTATTCTTTTCAATGCAGCCATATCACATTTGGTAGTTTTCTTGTTATGCAGATAAAGTGATTCATGTAATTTACGAGACAGAAGTAAGATTTTACATGAACAAATATCCTCTGTCATGCTGTGTATATATATATATATATATATATATATATCTATATATATATATATATATATATATATATATATATATATATAAATATATGTAAAAATTCCAAAGTCCTTGTAAAAGGTTTGCGATTATCTCTCGTAATTCGTACCCCTAAAAATACAGTTTCTATTGTTGGCAAGGCTGCTTAGTAGGTACAGGACATTATTACCATCTATACTCACATATAAGCCTGGTCCAAATGCATACAACAAAGACCCTGATCTGCCGTCGCATAATGCGCCGGTGGATCAGGGTCTATGTTGTTTGTTCTACTGATTAATCCTTACAAACTGCATAGACCCAGATCTGTCGCATTATGCGACGGCAGATCTGGATCTATGCAGTTTGAAGTTGATATCAGATTATACAGTAATCAGTAGGTCCAGGCCGCCACATGGGTACCAAAAACAATGCCTTAAGTTAAAATATAAGAATCCAAAGTCTTAAATCAATGATCTTGAGCAATACGGCTAACAAAATTTGTTAAGAATTAGTAGGGTGCCCAAGATGCTTAGAACAGACCCCAGTAAAATAGTGCTGGTAATGGCAGAAGACCACAATGTCGATCTCACAGAGAGAGACATTGACAAGTCTCATTGTCTTGGAAACAATGAATCCAGGAAAATGTGTCAAATAATTGTAAAATTTGCCACATACAACACCTGAAGCAGGGTATTTAAAGTTTGCAAGTCACTGAAAGATATTTTAAAATGAAGATTCTTGTCTAATGAGAACCTGACCAATAAGAACAGCAAGATGTTTTTAAGAAGCTCAACAGCTTATAAAATCCAAAGAAAAGATATCACTTAAGAGTTAGAGTGACCTGATTCCATACGGTTATGATCCAAGAGATGAGGACAAAGATTTCATAAGTGACTTATTATAGGTGTATTATTCATTGTTAGATCAATCACTTTCACACCTAATGTTCAATAAAACGTTTAAATATTTTTTTTGTTTTTGTTTCAGTTGTGTTATTCCTATAACATAACAGAATGATTAAAATGCTTGTTTTAAGTATATAATAAAAAGGTTATTGACTGAGTATTAAAAAAATATTGGGCCCTCGTTCATGTGTTCTGCACCACATCACCTTGGGTCCAATATTTTTAAATACTTCGTTAATAACATATACTTATAAGTCAAGTCCAACTGCAAACTGCACAGACCCCGATCTGCCATCGCATAATGCACAGGCAGATCTGGGTTTCTGCAGTTTTGCTAGGAGTAATCAGTAGAATAAACAACATAGACCCTGATCTGCTGGCACATTATGCGACGGCAGATCAGGGTTTATGTTGTTTGCATTTGGATTCAACCTATAAGCAAGTATATATGGTGTGTTATCCAGTTATTTCACTCTAAATTTTTGTTGTTAATTTAAATATAATGTTTATAAGCGAGTATATATGGTGTGTTATCCAGTTATTTCACTCTAAATTTTTGTTGTTAATTTAAATATAATGTTTATTTTTTCACTCATATAGTATGCATTTTTCATTACATTAACAACTAAACTCAGGCCTGATAAATTATTAACTAAATGGACTTTCACCAAGGAATCACTATGAAATTATTTTGAGTGGTGCAACCACCACTTTCGCTTTCATTTGGATTATCATGTATTTGTATATATTTTATTTTTTGTTATCTCTTTTCTTAGTTCTAGTTACCACATTCAGTGTTGAATGTTTTCCAGATCTATACTTAAAACCATTACCCATTACATTAATATGATAGTTACAACAACTGTATCATGATGGTTATATTATTATTAATATAGCCCACTGTAGATGGGGGGTATATAGTAATCATTGTGTCCATACATCCATCCTTCTGTCCATCACTCGGTAGCAAATAATCCCAAAGTTTTTGATGGATTACTATGAAACTTGGTAAATAGTATGGTCATCACCTGAAGATTAGCATATCGACAAATCACTTTGCTCCCACAATTATTGTTAGAATTATTACCTTTTTGTATTGTAACAGTGTATGGCACAATCTTGTTAGTGCAACTAGTTCTGCAGTTTTTGATGGATTGCCATGAACCTTGCTAAATATTATGGTCATCACCAGACGATGCACTTTTCTTCAAATCACTTTCCTCCTGCACTTTTTGTTAGAGTTATTGCCCATTTTGTCTTGTAGCTTAATACAGTGTATGAAACAATCTCATTAGCACAACTAGTCCTGCAGTTTTTGATGGATTACCATGAAATGTGGTTAGTATCATTTGAAGATGCACATATCAACAAATTATGTTTGGCACCACAATTTTTTCTTAGACTTATTGCCCTTGTATTGTAGCTTAATGCAGAGAGTGACACATTCTTGTTAGTGCATCTAGTCCTGCAGTTTGTCTTGCAGTTTTTAGCTCATGGACCAGAAGACCTTATCCTATGACCTGTTGTCCATTGTCTGTCATCTGTCTGTATCTGCCATTTGTTCATTTGTTGCCTGTCTGTTAGCACAAGTTTGTTATCTTTACTCCTTTTAAAATATTTATAGGATTGTCATGAAACTTTACACACAGATTCATTCCAAGGCCTTGTTAGTACTAAATGAGAATGGTGCAGCTCGGACATTGAATATACCTGCCATGGTGGGCAACTTTAAAATCTTGTTATCACTACTCATCCATAATGGATGGTCTTATCGGCATGGGATTTTCACTGTAAGACTTGTTATGATGTCAAATTGGTCTTAAACGAAAAGGTTGTCCTTTTGACACCTAGTAAGACTTCTTATAATGTTTAGTTTGTTCTAAATGAAACTTTTTCTAATCAGACCACCAATTTCATGGCCATGGTGACACACTTTTAAAACTTGTTATAGCTACTTCTGAAAAGGTGGTCCTATAGACAAAAACTGTTTATGATATCTAGTTGGTCCTAAATAAAAACCATGCTGATCAGTGGTGGTCGTCTTGAAAATCTTGTTATCGCTGCTCCTCTTGATGGGATGGTCATATGATCATGGGATTTTCACTAAAACACTTGTCACTATATGTAATTAATCCTAAATGAAAATGATACCAATGTGACCTCCAAAAATTTGACAAATCTTGTAACAGCTACCTGTTCTAAATGGATTGCCATACCAAAATTAAAATGGAATAAAACACTCCTTTCTTGCAATATATAGTTATTTCTATATTAAACTGATGCTTCCTTGATGGCCATCCTGAACATTTTTATATGGCTACTTCTCCTGAATAAATGGTCATATCAACATGGGGTTTTCACTAAGATAATATGTAGCTGATTCTGACTGAAAATGATTTTCATCTGACCTTCAGGTATGGCAAAATAGTGGCCATCTTGAAAATCTTGTTGTCACTTCCCCTCTTGCATGAATGGTGGCATTGACATGTTATTTTTGCTAAAACACTTCTTGCAATATTTAATTGGTTCTGAATGAAAACGGTACAGATCTGAACACCAACTTATCTGCACTTTTGCGACGGAGTTTTCAAAACCAGACCTGATTAACATTGGGATTGAGTCAAAGGCACGCGTTTTGTACTTCATTGAGTTTATGAATACATTGACTTGTACATATACAATTGAATTTTAACCAGACTTTGTATTTAGTTGTATTCCAATTAACATGTTGATAGTCAGCAATCTGACATTGATTTTTGGGTCAAAGGTCTTGATTCAGTTTTTCATTGTTGTACCTTGAGCAGAAGATTATGGTTTTCCTGCAGTTTTTGGCCCCATGGCCCCCAAATTGTGATCCCAGTGCACCACTTGTGCATGTTTTTTTAAATATTACTTCTAATGCAAAGTTATTTATCCCTTTGAAATTTGTGTGTGTCCTCCAGATTTTTGGGGACAAGTTTGAATGGATTTTTATCAAACCCAGTTTGTTAATATATCGGATGAATACCTTGAATGATTCCACTTCAGTAACTTTTTTCTCCCAAAAAGAAATAATTATAGATTTAATGAAACTTAGCATGTGGGTATACCTTGACATTGTCTAAAATGATTTGTCCAGTAATTTTCTATCCATGATATCAGGTTCAAGGTCAGAAGCCATAACAACAAATTTTGTTCTTATCTTGTGAACATGTTAACTCAGATACAGTATATAAGAAAATACTTTTGTTGCCAGTTGTGGTATGTTGGTATTTCTCAAGAATATCAGAGACACTTTCAGTTAACAGCAGTTAAAAAGAATGAAAGGACAGAAGAAATGTGTTATCTTGGATTCCAGGAAATTCTTTTCAGCAAGTAGAATGTGTTACCCTTTGATGGACTCTTGTTTTTGGATCACTTTGAGACTGTGCATCTTATGGTCATCATCTAAAGATGCACATATTGACACGTCTTTGTGGGGCCATGAATTTTGTATGAGTTTTTGCCCGTTTTCACTGATAGCTGAATGCAATGTATGACAGATTTGTGAATGCAACTACTCTTGCAGTTTTTAGTAGAGTGCTGTAAAACTTAGTACATATTACAGTCATTATCAGAAGATGTGTGTGTTGACAAATTGTACTTGCACTATTTTCAGATGATTTTTTAACTTTTCCTTTACTGTAGATTCATTTGTATCATGGGATGGTGATTGGATGCAGGAGTGGTGGGGGTATATTTATGTGAGCAAATTGCTTGCTATTCCTCTAGTTGTTGTTATTAATATTATTATTATCATCATTATCATCATCATGACATAATTGTAACTTGTCATCATTATCTACATTTTTTATAGCTTAAACCATGCTTGTTTTGGTTTTACTATGCTGTTCATATTAGCAGTTGTTGTCAGGTATAAAAGTTGCTTTTGTGTTAACTTGCAAGTTGTTGAATGTTTTGGTTATTTATATTGTTTAATTCATTTTTTATTTTATTTTGGCAATTGTTTCAATTTTGACGTCAGCTTTATATAATTCTCAAACTGGGTTGCTTCTGTATAAGTTGACCAAAAAGTAGAACACCTGTCTCTGTGTGTGTGTGTGTGTGTGTGTGTGTTGGTGTGTGTGTGTCAGAGAGAGAGAGAGAGAGAGAGAGAGAGAGAGAAAGAGAGAGTGTGTGTGTGTGGATTCGTTTGCACTAATGCCATCAGTACACATGAGAAAGGGGGTTTCTAATCACAATAAATTAGTCATTCCCATAAATTCTCTTGAGAGTCAACAACTGTCATTGTCAAATCAATATAAAGAAAGCTGTTAGTGAAAACCTTACATAAGGTTAATTTGAAAGTAACAAATATTAAGACGTGTTAATTAAATGATTGGGAAGTACTACATATACAGACAGACACAAATATATATGAATATTTTGGAAAAGCATGAATATGAGCACTAATTCTGGCATACAGATGCTATGATACAAAGAAAGTAAAAAGAAGGTATGAGAGTTCTCAGGTGATTTAATTGCACAAAAATCTGTGTTTCATTATGGTGTACGGTATTTGCATGTGAAATTATGTTTGTGATATGGCAGCATTTAAGATTGGTACTGGATAGTATTCGAAGAGAAAGCTATTTTAGTCGACAAGTTTGGTTTTAACCTTGGGCATATACATAATGCATTTTTACATGCTGTACCACTGAAAGTCATGCAAAGTGGACTCCAACCACTGTTTATCACATGCTCTCAGCTTCTGACTGTTTATGGAAAATGTGCACACAGAGTGGCTATGTTATTCTGGCCCAATTTTCGGGGAAAATAAGCAGGGGTTCGATGATTGGGCTTTCTGCACTTGGTATTATAGCTTTGAATATTTGAAATACTCTAGCTAGGATAAAAATGTAAAAACCTAACAAGAAACCCTTTAAGTCTTAAGTTAAACTTGAATATCTAGTGATCTGATTCGATGTAATTTAAATTTGACTTAAAATTGACAAATCAAATATCTTAAGCATAGACTTAATTTTAAGACAGATGTAGGTGAAATTGGGGCCAGAACTAATTATTTCTTATTTCTTTCGCTTTGAATGCCTTTCTTGATTTAACTTAACTCTGAATTAGCTGCTAATAGTCCATAGATTTTATGAATTAAATCTTAACAAAACTTATTTAATTTGGTGCATTATTATTATTATTATTATTATTATTATTATTATTATTATTATTATTATAATAAAGGTTTATGTATAGGTGATACCTGGAGAGTATGCTTTGATGGATTGTAGCAGATTTAATAATTTATGCCTTTAATATGATTACCACAAGTAGGCAGCATCTGGTTGATGTCATCATGTGTATGTACACTGATTTTCATATTTTGACATTGGCTTTAAAACAAGAAATCATACTGGGACCATTTATATATGAAAAACAGGGTTGACCAATTTGGGAAGCAAATAATTTGGTGCACTTATTTAGGTTCTGCCAGTTTCAGTCACTTTAGGCTATCCCTATATATTAATTACATATCGTAAATTTGGTTGGTCCAAACAATCGTGGCAAATAAAACACTTGCACATTTAATACAGCAAGCTGTCTAAAAATATAAGTTCGTCCCCACAACATTTCTGGCACTACACCTTGAGCAGGGCCCTCAGGATGTCTTGACCAAATTAATCAATCAGGACCAAATCCATTTACATAAATTGGTCTTTGCCTTAGTATGGATACAAATCAGGTCCAGTCTTTTTTCTGACATATAAATGGTGCCATAGACTGATGTAAGATTTGTATTTAAGTGCACTTTTCTCTGTTGCTTCTAGTATTACAGACTTCTCCTATGTTTGAGGAGTTAACCATGATGCCAGTCAGCTGCTGGCAAATTTCTTGGACTGATTTGCTGTCTTTGAGACATGTCATATGTTCCTGCCAGTTAATTTCAACAGACAGTCCACTCAGGCTTCCAAGACAAGTTGGCTGTCTTCAAGGCATCACATCTGTTTCTGCCAGTTAATTTCAGCAGACAGTCTACCCATCACCCAGCAAGACCCCTTGATTACCTGTGACATTGCTTGTTACAAGTTGGGTCAACTCCATATGGAGAGACTGCTTCACTTGTTAGATCACAAAGTCTTACATATGGTATCAAAAAGGTTTAACAGCTACAGTTGTTGATGGAACAGGGCTTTACATCAGACAGTTTATGCTTCTTATATGACCTTAGGATGATGTATGTGCTCGTGTGTTTTATGATATGTTAACCGTGTATACTCGCTTATAAGTTGGGTCCAACTGCAAACTCCATAGACCTAGATCTGCCATTGCATAATACACTGGCAGATCTGGGTCTATGGAGTCTGTTAGGAGTAATCAGTGGAACAAACAACATAGACCCTGATCTACCAATGCATTATGTGACAGCAGATCAGGGTCTATGTTGTTTGCAGTTAGACCCAACTTATAAGTGAGTATATAAGGTACCTCTTTGATGGAGTATTTACAATGCCTTGCAGTACACTAAAAATCTTAAAAATGTCTTCCTTAACCATTGTAATTCCTATTTTTACTCAAGTTAAGTAATGTGTGAAACTGGCACATGATAACATCTTTCTTTTCACAGAAAAAGACCTTTAGGTAACAGAAAGCTATTTCAGGTGAATCACTTGTTGCATCTGGGTTGATGAAGAAGGAAATTGTATTCATTCCATTATTAATTTGAAATGCACACTATCATAAATGTTCACCATCTGAACCTTAGGATGTGAAAAGGGTTTTATTTGACAGCTTACAGTCCTATTTTGCATTTCACATCAACTTGAAAGATAGGTGGGCACTTAGGAATGTAAAACTGTGTAGATATCTTGCAGTGGTATCATTTGTATTGTGGAATGGCTTTCAACCACAGTAATGGTAAAAATGGGCACAACTTCTGATCAGCTGATAGGGATAAGATCGAGGGATAGCAATTTAAGATGATGCTCAAGTAGTTAGAATATTCAAAACATGTTTATTATATTAAATTTATATTAATGTTTCTGCCATTGAATTGTTCTATGCAAGCTATAATATACTTCTCCAAACTGAAAATAATAATTACTAATCTTAATATCATCACACTGAAAGATAATGGCAAGGCAAATATATTTAAAATTTGGATAGAAAAGTTATATACTATATATACTTGTGTATAAGCCAGGTCCAAATGCAAACAACATAGACCCTGATCTGCTATCGCATAATGCGCTGGCAGAGCAGGGTCTATGTTGTTTGTTCTACTGATTAGTCCTTACAAACTGAATAGATCCAGATCGTTATGTGACGGCAGATCTGGGTCTATGCAGTTTGCAGTTAGTATCGGCTTATATGTGAGTATGTATATAAATATATATTAGTCAAGGATATGAAATCACAGGGTGTATTGAACCTTCAGAATCTGTTTCAAGCAAGAATTTAAGTAAGGTGCAGGCATGGGAACAATTTTCTCACAGACATGTAAAATGTTTAAAATGTAAATTCAAAAATAAAAAGTTTGGAGCACTCTCTAAATTTTTTTTTTTTTTATGGCACATTTGGAAGATACATGACTTTGTAATGCACATGTTTTTGCCTATTGTTCCCAGTTACCCTGTTTTGCTCATGATTCTTTTAAAGTTGAAATAATTATTGTTCATAGCTATGCAATTGAGACTGTTACCACAAAATTTCAGCAAGAGGCTTGCTGATAGTGGTAATTGAAAAAACGCTGATGGAGTATTTTATACTGAATGTTACTAAATTGAATCTGGGAGTATATATGTCTAGCTTGTTGAGTCCTCAAGTTTCATCCTTACCATGTGAAATTGAAAGTGTAATGAAATTTAATAATTACCATAAAACATCTTTATTATATGAAGTTATTCACAAGTCTACAGTTTACTGTATTGTCTGTAATTACTGTAGAACATCTTTACTATACTGTATAAAGTTATTCACAAGTCTACAGTTTACTGTATTGCCTGTAATTACTGTAGAACATTATTTCCTATACTGTATAAAGTTATTCACAAGTCTACAGTTTACTGTATTGTCTGTAATTAATGTAGAACATCTGTAATTACTGTAGAACATCTTTACTATACTGTATAAAGTTATTCACAAGTCTACAGTTTACTGTATTGTCTGTAATTACTGTAGAACATCTTTACTATGCTGTATAAAGTTATTCACAAGTTTACAGTTTACTGTATTGTCTGTAATTACTGTAGAACATCTTTTTTATATTATATAAAGCTATTCACAAGTCTACAATTTACTGTATTGTCTGTAATTACTGTAGAACATCTTTATTATACTGTATAAAGTTATTCACAAGTTTACAGTTTACTGTATTGTCTGTAATTACTGTAGAACATCTTTTTTATACTATATAAAGCTATTCACTAGTCTACAATTTACTGTGTTGTCTGTAATTACTGTAGAACATCTTTACTATACTGTATAAAGTTATTCACAAGTCTACAGTTTACTGTATTGTCTGTAATTACTGTAGAACATCTTTATTATACTGTATAAAGTTATTCACAAGTCTACAGTTTACTGTATTGTCTGTAATTACTGTAGAACATCTTTACTATACTATATAAAGTTATTCACAAGTTTTGGCAATTTTGGTACCAACAAACATCCTTTTCATAATCTTGGTTAGTAGGTTATTTACCCATCAAGAATTGTTTTGTTGGGGGATTAATTATTGCCTTTTTGAGAATGCTGTATTGTATTCTTAAGCTCGGGCAGGTACATTTATTTTTTCCCATCCCTGCCACCGGTCAGTTGGTTTTCTTCTGTGTGTTTTTAACTCATGAAAACATTGGAATTTAAATTCCATCAATCTGATAAGTTGGCTTTTTTAGCTCAGGAAAGCATGTCGCACACCAGTCTTTTCTTCTTATGTGTGTTTTATATTTGAACTCTGGTTCAATTTTAATTATTTAGTATAGGAATTGATTCCTTTTTGTTCTAATATTAATAAGCATTATTACCAAGCTGGTTTTTTGCTTATTATTCATATATATATATATATATATATATATATATATATATATATATATATATATATATATATATATATATATATATATATATATATATATATAAACAAACAAGAAAAATGTCCTCAGTAGTATTGCTGTCTTTTCATATTAAAACTAGAGTAGTTTATAAATTGCTTCATTGGTCGCCACCTACGAGGTAAGTTCCTGCTAAGGTTCATTTCCAATGCAGTTGAAACCATTATCTTGTTTTCAGTGCCTCTTTTTTTTTACAGCAGTGTCAAAACGGGGTTGGGAGGGTCGGCCTCAGGAAAGCCCCCTGGGACACCCACCCCACCTGTCTTTCTTGCACGAACTGCAAGAGGACAGATGGTTGTCCTGTTTGCAGTCTATTGTCTGATGAGGTTTGGGACCTGTAGAAGAACATATTAGGGAAGTAAGAAGGCCTCTTCTTCTTCCTCAGAATTTTTGGGGTTTTCCTTCTCTGAGTCCCTCGGGTCTCAGAGAGGAATTAGTAGAGTCTCTTTGGAGATGCTCAAGGTTAGTGGGCTCATTTCTAAGGGAATATCTAATTGGGTGGGGAGTGAGTAGTGCCCTCTCGTGAGGAAGGAGCAGCACACTCCCCGAAACCGTAGGGCAGAGAGCAAGTCTTAACCTTTGAAAGGGAGGACCAGCACTCTCTCTATTCCACTAGGACAGAGAGTGAGTCGCGCCCTTGTGTGAGGGAGGAGCAGCACCCGCTTTCATCATATAGGGCAGAGAGTGAGTTGAGCCCTCCCACGAGGGGAGAGCAGCACCCTTTCTCTCCCCGTTTCCCCTTGTTGGCGACAGGATCATGCCACTCGGAAAGGGCTGGGCCTTGATCTAAGTCTGTCAGATCTGGGAGAGGATCTTTGTACACATCAGAGTTGACTGACCAGTCATTGACCAGTGATCGGGCACCGGGCAAGGGTCACTGGTCATCGGGCTACGAGTACCAGTCACTACCAGTCATTCGAGGCCCATCAGTATGGGTAGAGGGACCGGTTCGAGACCCCCCCCTCCTGAGTACCATTCAATCCCTCTTGGGATATGGATTCATTATACCGACATAGGACTAGGGAAGGGGATCGGATCATCATCCCCTCCTTCCCTATGATTGCTTTAAACCCTTATGGGATGTAGGGCCTTTCACCACATGGCAGTGATTGGACGGTTCCCTGCATACAGCCATGGTCTTCAGGGCCTTGGCCCCATGGCAGAGAGATCAATGCTGCAGTCCATAGAAGGAGGGAAGGGGACAGACCCTTCCCCAATTGCCCCAGGGGGGGGTTGAGAGTTGCTCTCACACTTCTGCTGTGTCTGCCATATAGGACAGTCCCCTGCTTCCACGTGAGGAGTTGCGGATCAAGGTCCCTCTTACTCCCAAGTCTCCACAGCCTAAAAAACAGAGACACTTGGTCACATAGTCCTGGTTCCCAGGTTCAAGTGCAGGATGAGGATGTCCTTTCTGTCCTCGTGGATTCTCACAAGTTTGATACAGAACCAACAGAGGTGGCACCCCATTCCTTTGGGTCTCCCAAACGTCAGTTAAGGCGGCAGAGGAGGAAGAGATCTGGTCATTTTACAAAGCGGTTAATGAGGTTGACCATCTGTTGCCCAATGATCTGTGTCCCAAGCCCTCAGGTTCTGAGGACACTAAGATTCTCTCCAGCTTGGAGAAACTCTCTGGATCTGCTTCTTGACCAGATCTCTTGTTGCTTCCTCACTCAGCTACGGTAAAGAACTGTCCCAAAGGTTTTGTAAGGGCCAGGAGTTTCATAGACAATGTAGAGGGTGGTAGGTACCCCCTTCTACGTTGAGACCCATGTTCTCTTCTGCTAGTCATCATGTTCACACCCCTTCCTGGCCCCTTAAACCTCCCACTTTAGATGCCACAGCGACACAAGTGGGTATTTCCACATGGACTTAGGCTTGCCTTCCAGATAAAACACTGGAGGCCTTAGAGCAAAATGCTAGACCACTAGTAACCGTAGCTTCGCATGCTGATCTCTTTTCAGCAGCCACATACAACTTGCTTAGGGAGGAATCTCTGTCGCCACTTGCTGTTCATCATTTGTTGGAAGCAGTGGCAAAAACATCAAGCTTTTCCACCTCTGCAGGGATGTTGCTTTGGACACATCCAAGGTATTACTGGAGCATAGTAAGAACTTTTTGAGGGCTGCTACCCAGGAGGCAGATACTCTTTTTGGAGGGCTCATTCCCTCTGTGGCTTCTCAAGATTTGAGAGACCAGCAGCATCGCTTTCTCGCATCCGCGCCTGACCCGTCAAAACCAGCCAGGAAGCGAAGTCATCTTGAACGGCCACAGGGCCCTTCAACCAAATTTTTGAAAGTCATGCAGCCCCAGTCTAAGGAACAACCCCAGTTCAGACCTCCCCTTCGTCATTTGGGGTCTAGAAGGACATGCCACAGAGGCCAAGGGAAGAGGTTTATGAGCCCTTCCCCCCCTTACTAAGTGAAAGGGGGGGGTCGGCCCTAGGGACTCGATCACTCTCCTGCAGAGCGTCCCTCTTCTGTGGGTTCCCATAGGTGCCAGACAAAACCTTTATTCAGAGGCTTGGTCCTGCATCAGGGTCGATGGCTGGGTCCTCTCTATCATAAAAGGAGGACACCGTCTTCGGTTTAGAGATCTTCCTCCTCTAGTAAGGACCCGCATGTTCTTCCACCAGTTGAATCTGGTGCAGTTAAAGGAAGAGGTACACTCCCTTCTCTTGAAGGGTGCAGTGGAGAGGGTGTTCAACGACCATTCTTTGGCTTTCTACTCCCAGATTTCCTGGTACCTAAGAAAGGGGGAAAGTTTCATCTAATTATCGATCTTTCCTCCCTGAACAGATTTCTGCAGGAGGAACCCTTCAAGATACAAACAGCAGCTTCAGTCAGGAATGCCATAAGGCCCGGCCACTGGGCGGTCTCATCGATCTTCAGGATGCATATCATCACATCCCTATCTTTCCTCCTCACAGGAAGTACCTCCGGTTTTGCATGGACGGAGAGGTCTTCCCATTTCGCACTCTGCTGTTCAGTCTAGCCTCAGCACACTCATAATATTTACCAGGGTCATGGGAGTAGTTGCAGCCCACTTATGGTCACTGGGTATCCCAATCCTCCAATAATTTGACAATTGGTTGATCCACAATGGCAGGCTCGAGTCCCTCAGAATCGACCTGTCTCATTGTTGGTCTATAGTGACCAGACTGGGTCTCTTACCCAACCTAGAGAAGTTGGAGGTTTCTCCATCTCAAGTTTTCGTCTACATGGGGATGAATTTTCTTAAAAACGGGATTAGTCTGTGTCCCTCTGGACAGAGTAGACAAGATCTTTTCCCTGTTGGAGATGCCGAGAGCCAAGAGTACATTGTCGGCTCATCTTTTTCTTTCTCTGTTAGGGATCTTGAACTCCACAGCGGATCTGGTCCCCCTAGGCAGACTACACTTGCGTCCTCTCCAGTTTCTCCTTCTGGCAAACTGGAAACCAGAGGGACCGTCTGAATGTTCGGACTTCTCTAGGTCAGGTCTTCCATCATCAGGACCGGAGTCCCTAAACATGACCCCTATCCCCACTCCTATCTGTTCACAGACACGTCAGATTCAGGTTGGGGTGCTCATCTGGAGCTGGAAGGTCTGATTCTTTAGGGTTCGTGGTCCTGGGAAGAATCTACCCTCCACATAAACAATTTGGAAATGAGGTCAGTGTTCTTTGCCCTTCAGGGGTGCATCGACAACATAAGGGGTTGCTGCATGATGGTCTCCTCCGACAACACATCAGTGGTGGCTTACCTCAGAAGACAAGGAGGCACACATGCCCCTTCTCTCTGCATGGAGGTTTGGTACCTCCTTTGTTGGGCAACCTCAGAAGGGATTACCCTTCAAGTTTGCCACATTCCTGGCAAAAAGAATATTTTGGCAGACAGTCTGTCCAGGAAAGGACGGATAGTCATCACAGAATGGTCTCTGCACCAATCTGTAGCAGATTCCCTGTTCAGACTTTGGGCGACACCCTTGGTGGACTCCCCTTTTATGTCTCCCCAGTCCCTGATCAGAGAGCCTGGGCAGTGGATGCTTTCAGCCTGAATTGGGATCGTCTGTTTGCCTATGCCTTCCCACCCTTCAGGATGATTCCACAAGTACTTCACAAAGTAAGAAACTCCACTGCTCAGCTCGTGCTGATAGCCCCTCTGTGGCTCCAACGATCGTGGTTCAATGATCTTCTCGACCTGCTGGTAGACCAGCCCAGGACATTACCCCAGAGGAGGGACCTTCTGTCATAGCACAGGGGTTCTCTTCTGCACAACAGCCCACAGATTCTCCACCTTCACACTTGGCTCATGTCAAACGATCTCTCCGCCAGAAGTTTTCAAGCAAAGTTGCCAAGTGCATCGTTCAATCCAGGAGGCGATCTACATCTAAGGTTTACGATGCCAAGTGGAGAACCTTTTGCAATTGGTGCAGTAGGAAACATATCAATCCTAGCTGTCCCTCTTTGAGCGCAGTGGCTGATTTTCTTCTCTTCCTGTTTAAAGAGAGACAATGCTCAGTTTCTACTATAAAGGGCTTTAGGGAAGCCCTATCTAACACTCTCAAATTTCAAAGGGCCCAGCTATTGGTGCGGGCTCTCAATTAGCAGACCTGATCAGGTATTTTGAACTGATGTCTAGGTGGAATCTCTCATGTGTCTTGTGGTCTCTTAATAAATCCCCCCTATGAACCTTTAAGTGAAGCTTCTTTCAAGAACATTACCCACAAGACTGTTTTCTTGCTCTCCTTAGCGTCCACAAGATGAATGAGCGAGCTTCATGCTCTATCCATAGAGCAAGGCTGTTTGAGATTCAATGGGAATTATGAGTTGGTTTCTCTCCTATGCCAATCAGGTTTTTTAGCAAAAAACAGCTTCCGTCGGTCGATTCACTTCCGATTGAGATCCCCAGTCTCAGTCTTACCTGTGCAGGGGATGATCAGGATAGACTTTTATGTCCAGTTAGAGCTTTACGTTTTAATTTAGCAGCTCCTAAAGGGAGAAGGAAGGGTAGGAAGCTTCTTTTCCTCCCCCTTAAGGGTTCAGCTGATATTTCAGCTTCCACTCTTTCGAGATGGATTACCAAAACTATCAAGAGAGCTTACCAGTCCCTTACCGAGAGGGCTGTTTCTTTCATGAAAATTAAAGCTCAT
Source organism: Margaritifera margaritifera (assembly GCA_029931535.1). NCBI lineage: Eukaryota > Metazoa > Mollusca > Bivalvia > Unionida > Margaritiferidae > Margaritifera > Margaritifera margaritifera. The sequence continues at coordinate 4,965,840 of JAQPZY010001643.1, forward strand.
GAGGTTCGAGCCATTGCTACCTCATGGGCCTATTTAACTCATTCATCTCTGGAGGATGTGATGAAAGCCGCATTTTGGCAATCGCACACAACCTTCTCCTCCTTTAACATTTGCTCATTGGCTCACCAAAGTGAAGGCATATTTTTCTTTGGGTCCACTAGTCGTAGCTCAAAAGTGGCCCATGTGGATACCATCTGGCAGTAGTCAACACCTCTACAGTGTGGGTGAGTATTCCTTGTTATTTTCCTTAACCAGTTGTGAGATCATCAGCCTCCCACCAAACTGGCAAATTCAGCTAAGCAATAGCAACAGAGTAAGCTATTACTGATATTAAAATGTAGTTTTTGGGGGGTAAAACTAATTTTAATTATGTAATACTTACCTGTTGCTATTGCCAGATTCCCAGCTCCCTCCCCACACTGATGTCACACTAGTAATGCTACATCCTGCAAAAGAATGAGGAATTGTGGGTTACACGTGTGCATACTGTGGGGTTCATATGGAGTTATATTCTCTAGAATTCTCATCATACGGTTGGGTACTTTACATCATGGAAATAGATTAGCTAAGCAATAGCAACAGGTAGGTATTACATAATTAAAATTAGTTTTACCCCCCTAAAAACTACATTTATATTTTGCCCACTAATTTTGGGTTCAGAGAATGTTTTCTTATTAAACTATTGTTTGCAAATTGAGGATACTTAAGAATATGATGATAATATTTGTACCTATCATTATTTGTACAGCTAAAATTTAATAATGCATACCGGTCAACCTTCCAGACAGTGTTGGGGCAGGGGTCAGTGCATGTGACCCAAATATGCAATATTGTACAACTTCAGATAAGTTATCTACTTAAATAAGCCTTAGAAAATGGTTGGAAAATATGTTTTCTTTGAAGCATTTAATCCACTTCCAAACAAAATATGGCTGGTAGATTTAGCATTGTTATATATCATCAACACACACACACACACATAATCGCAGTCACACAGACATTAAATAAAAAAGGCACAAAGTTTCTGTCTTTAAAATCCATTGGACTGTGGAATACAGTATTAACTTGTAGTGTGCTGACTTTACTTTTCGCAGTAGTTTACTGGAGGATTTGAAAGTGATGCAAATGTTATTACTGTTCAACTTTGCATTCATTATATACTGGATGGTACTGTTGTTTGTTCAAACTTCTCCGAAGATCTTGTTGAAGTTTTCTGAGCATTGAAAATGCTTTTTCTGCATCTGCCCTGATGCAGACTGGTATTACTATGTTGACGGATGTTGTATACATTACTCCAGAAAATGACTACTGTCAGTTTGGTATTCGCAGTATGCGAAAAGTATACAATGCTCTTCCTTGCACCACAGAGTCAGACTCTGTCAACCAGGAGTTCTGAAATTTAGTTTGATGGGCTTTGCTCACTTCACAGATGGCTCATCCTTACCTGAATCACATTTTGTCTTCATAAATGAATCTCACTTCCACAATATTTCAGCTACCAAAATAATCATGTTTTGCCTTTTATGAATGGAATATTAATATATGTTCATAGAGAGATGCTTCAAAAGGTTCCTTCATTAATTCATTTTTTTCCTTCTAGGTATGATGATGGTCTACTGGAAGTGGCGGCCCTCTACTCATCATTTCATATTGCTCAACTACAGGTGGGCCTAGCATCACCTGTCTGCCTTGGACAAGCAAAAACAGTGAAGGTACATCCATTCACATTTGAAATTACATAGCTATTATAATGCAATGGTATCTAGCCTAATCTTGTTGGTCCCGTACAAAATTTCACCTATTATATTGAATTAAACCTTTCATTGGATGAACTAATCGTAAGTTTATCATATCACCAATAAATTTTCCCATTGATTGCATCAGGTTAAAGTGATGGTCATATCAGTGGAAGTTGGATCAATGAGACTAGACTGTACTTAAAAACTAATACTCCACTGTAAAATGGGTAGATTTTACCTAGGCTCAGTTAGAGTTTAGAAGACATCACATAATGTTGCACCATCATGATCTGATTGGCTGGTTGGCCTGACAGGAATTGACAGGTGAAGTTCTACATATGATTGATTACATAATGTCAGATGACTGTAGAGGGTGGCTAATTAGCCTACATATCTATTCACCCCATGATCAAGCTATGGTCCTTGAGGAAAGATGGCTATGACATCACATGTTTAAATCCGGGTCTCCACCACAGGCATAATCTGGTCAGTCTTGCTGGAGAAGCTGCCATTATCCATTACAATATACACAGTGGTGCATCAATCTGGTCCAATAGAAACATGTCCAAAAAAAAAACATACAGACGATTGGATGGTGTTCAGTTTTTTAATATTCAGTATATCTATTATGAGGAGACAAAAAATGCATGGATAAGGTAGTATCTATGTGCGCAGATGTCATCTTAATGGACAATTTGCAAGATGTTGTCATCTGCAGCAGACATTTTGAGAATGTGGATAAAAGAAATTTGCTGACAATTATTCCCAGGAAAATTGGCAATGAAATTGTGTGGTCAGATGCCAGTTCAACTCAGAGATTTCTTGTCCGATGCCAGCTTCCTTTTAGGAATGAAAATTGATCCTGACAAACTCCTGCCTTAACCCTTAACCTGTCAAGCCAGCAAACAGATTTTCTGTCGCCAGATAGCTTACAGACAAAACTGACAAATCTTAAAAACCACCCTTTCTAAATCACTTGCCAAGTTGGTGTGTTGAAAAAATGACATAATATTGATATTTTCTCTATTTAATTTCCATAAAGGAATACATGTACACTCAGTTTTGGCCAAGTACCAATGGTTAGGAACCAACTAATGTTCGGACGAAGATATTGTTTTTTTCCTTTATCTAAAAATAAGTTTTTTTTCCCAACACAATATGACAGATTTAGATTTTTTACAAATCAGAGCAAGAGTTTTTTTTTTAAGGCATTTGAGGGTCAAAATTGTTTCTTCAAAAAACATAGGGCACTCGGAAAAGTAAGTGGTTGGTCCCTTACATAATTGATTTTTCTTTCAGCAACATCATTATGATGATGATGCTTATGGGGATGATAATAATGATGATGGTATCAAATCACATAGTAATTATGTTGTGCTGATTACTTGTTTAGTTATGATGATGACTTGTCATTGTTAAATGCTGATTTTTGTGATGTTGATTGTGATGTTGATGATACATTGTTGTTGATGATGATGATGATGATGATGATATTGTTTATGTTGTGTTGATTAATGATTTGATGATGATGATGATGATATAAAATATAGGATAGAGAGAGAGACTAGGAAAGTACTAGATTGTTGCTGTTGTCGAAGATGGTGGTGGTAATTAGGTACTTGAGTAGGTAATTGTTTCTAGTTCTGCTATACTGTATTCTGCCATATTGATTGTTGACTTGTACCTCTGGGGGATACCCAACTGTAGCACGATGATGTCACAGCATCTGTTCCTAAAGCAGTCATAGGTACTAGTTTGTTGTTTCAAATTGTTTGATATAGGTTGATAACTAGTGTAAGTTCCTCCTACTTGACCATTCAAGCTCGTATGCAGTAATTTGACCTCTCTGGCCCAACCAGTCAGTTTACTAACTTGGTCTTCACAACAGGATATCCGATGGCTTGAATAGTATACTAGTTATCATTGCAGATCTTTTCTTTGGAGTTGCCAGTTTTAAGTAATTGACTTTCCCAATTTGTATAGGAAGCCCTTTCTTGTATTTTGCACATAGCTTACTAAAACTACCGTATATACTTGTGTATAAGCTTGGTCCAAATGCAAAACAACATAGACCCTGATCTGCCATCACATAATGCACCGGCAGATCAATGTCTATGTTGTTTGTTCTACTGATTAGTCCTTACAAACTGCATAGACCCAGATCTGCCGGCGCATTATGCGATGGCAGGTCTGGGTCTATGCAGTTGGCAGTTGGTATCAGTTTATACACGAGTATATATGGTAGCTGCAACTTTTTCTAAAAATACAATTATGGAACTTTACCTTGTCATTTATGTTATGTTGGAGGTATCAATGCATAACATGCTTGAATTGAATTCCAATCGAACTTGTATGACTTTTCAAGTAGGAAAAGCTATATTTAGATATTCCATCTAATTATCAGCCAACACACAGACTTTTTTCAAATGTTACTATAATGTCACTCATTTTTACTTTTTTTTATCTCTTTATTTTCTTTTACTTTATTTTTGTTCACATAATGCATATTAAAAAAACAGACATATGGTCTTCTGACATGTCTTGTGTTTCTTTTCATCATGCCATACAGTATTTGAGCTGAAGAACAGGCTGACTGGTACTACTTACATGTTGGATTTTATGGTTTGCAAATGTTAAGTAGTTACAGAATATAGCAGGTGTGGCAGTCTTGCATAAACTATTACAAATCTGGCATAACTTGGCTTGTGCTTTTTCAATCTTGTATAAATCCACTGCCAGTTTAGAACCTCTAATTGGCAAAGCTGTTATATGCTGTTTTACACATAAACAGAAAGTGTGAACCATGGCAAATTGGTAAGAGCTTAAATTAGCATAAAGAAATAGAGATTGAATAATTGAATAAACATAAAGGTCTTTGCCTTACATGACACTTGCAGAAAGATTTATTTGGTGTCAGGCAGGATTACAGTATTTGGCTTAGCTTTTATAGGTTAAGATATTGTTGAAGAAAACAGAAAATGGAAAAAAATGACAAATAATGAATATTTTGGGCAGTTAAGCATTTCAGAGGCATGTACCACCAAAGAAGAGAAGAAATTAATTTTTTTTCTGTTACAGGGAGATATGTTTTTATCCCAGTTCCTGGGAAGTTGTCTTACTACATAAATCAGTATAACTTTTTTTGGGGGGTGGGCTTGATTCTAGATGTTTGAAAAGTAATTGTTGTGGAGATCAGAACTTACGAGTTCACATCTTTTTCTCTACTTATTTTCCATTTCACTGCATAATGTGAATTCACTTTTATTCATTAGCTACAAGTGTTCTTGGATATCATAGTTGCTATAAATTTTAAGTTCACTCTAGCAATCACCAAAATCTCCACTGGCAATTGATCAATGTAGGTGGAAAATATTTTGAACAGAAAGCCTTTTGTTGGTGACTGCAGAATCTGAAATTTTTTTCATGCGTCACTCAAATTTCAAATAAAAAGGCACATATTTAGTCACATATAGCATTAATTCTCCTGTAGTCATAAAATAAAGATATAAATTAACTTCTGTTAACACTTACCATATATACTCATGTATAAGCCAATAGACCCAGATCTGCCATCACATAATGCACCGGCAGATCTGGATCTATGCAGTTTGTAAGGACTAATCAGTAGAACAAACAACATAGACCCTGATCTGCCAGCACATTATGCAATAGCAGAACAGGGTCTATGTTGTTTGCATTTGGACCTGGCTTATGCGTGAGTATATACGGTAATTACTGTCCCAACTCTATGCCTTTGATTGTGGCTTACTGAATTTATTGTGGATGGGTGAGCAACTAATCCAATTATATAAGTAGCTAGAGTCTTACCAGACTTGTCTCATGGAGTATAGATTACAGTTTACCTTTGTGTTTTATTCTGGGAAGAATGTGTTGAAAGGGTCATTGGGAAAAAGAACATCCATATATACTCTTAATAACCAGTGGTTGTGCAGGCAGTCTTCCAAATAAAGGGAGAGTCTTATACATGATTAGTCTAACACAGTAATCAAATACATTACTCTTCACTAAGACACACTGTTCATGGGAGCCATAAAAGTGGATCACGTTTTAGGTGAGATCACCTGATATTAAGGTATTTTATACATAATATTACTATTACCATTTGTACTCGCGTATAAGCCAGGTCCAAATGCAAACAACATAGACCCTGATCTGCTGTCGCATAATGCGCCGGCATATCAGGGTCTATATTGTTTGTTCTACTGATTAGTCCTCACAAAATGCAATGACCCAGATCTGCCGGCACATTATGCGATGTCAGATCTGGGTCTATGCAGTTTACAGTTGGTATCGGTTATACGCGCGTATATACGGTAAACAATGAAATGGAATCCATGATCATGTCTGCCTTAGAAAAGGGAATGCCTTATACTGAGGTGCATAATAATAACTACTAATCCAACAGGAAATTTACTAGCCATCAAACTCTTGAAATTATGAAAACTACTAATCCAATAGGAAATTTACTAGCCATCAAACTCTTGAAATTATGAAAACTACTAATCCAATAGGAAATTTACTAGCCATCAAACTCTTGAAATTATGAAAACTACTAATCCAATAGGAAATTTACTAGCTATCAAACTCTTGAAATTATGAAAACTACTAATCCAATAGGAAATTTACTAGCCATCAAACTCTTGAAATTATGAAAACTACTAATCCAATAGGAAATTTACTAGCTATCAAACTCTTGAAATTATGAAAACTACTAATCCAATAGGTAATTTACTAGCCATCAAACTCTTGAAATTATGAAAACTACTAATCCAATAGGAAATTTACTAATCATCAGACTCTTGAAAATATGAAAACTGCTAGTCCAATAGGAAATTTACTAGCCATCAGATTCTTGAAATTATGAAAATTACTAATCCAATAGGAAATTTACTAGCCATCAGACTCTTGAAAATTATTAAAACTACTAATCCAATAGGAAATTTACTAACCATCAGACTCTTGAAATTATGAAAACTACTAATCCAATAGAAAATTTACTAGCCATCAGACTCTTGAAAATTATGAAAACTACTAATCCAATAGGAAATTTACTAACCATCAAACTCTTGAAATTATGAAAACTACTAATCCAATAGGAAATTTACTAACCATCAGACTCTTGAAATTATGAAAACTACCTGTCCAATAGGAAATTTACTAGCCATCAGATTCCTGAAATTATGAAAACTGCTAGTCCAGTAGGAAATTTACTAACCATCAGACTCCTGAAATTATGAAAACTGCTAGTCCAATAGGAAATTTACTAACCATTAGACTCTTGAAATTATGAAAACTGCCAGTCCAATAGGAAATTTACTAACCATCAAACTCTTGAAATTATGAAAACTGCTAGTCCAAAAGGAAATTTACTGGCCTCAGGCTTGTAGACTGCATTAGCTTGAGCCCTGCATTAAAATGATGATTTTATTTCTCCATGATAATAATTACAAATTGATCATTTTTTTTCCAGAAGCAAAATATTGAAAATATTGCCATATGAATTTTCCTATATTTGTTATTGTAACTCTTATTTCACCAGGGTATTCAAACTGTCGAACAAGGATTTTTTTAAAATGAGTAAAACAATAACTATCTTTCAGGCTGCTACATCATTCAAATCAATTCAGATCATGAACACACTCACACACACATATAAAAATCACTGGCATGAAGCTATTTTGAAAGGCATTTTTATCGTTAAATGCAAGCTGGTGTAAGCATACTACATGTATTTGTAAAAAAGAAGTTAAATAGCACCCAAGTAAAGATTTTCAAACAAATACTATTTTAAAAATGTAAAAAAGAGGAAAAGATCTGTTACTTATAGGGCAGTTGTATTAAATGTAGATAATAACTCGTGTAAAAACAGCTTCCTGTACATACATATTGGCTGTTTGTTAAATGTCACTGGATAAAAAGTGGCTACAATAGTTAGCTTCCAGTCCATTATGAATTATACCCCACCTTCAATCTTCAAAAGTATTTACCTGACATAATTGCAATATACCTGAGAATTATATACATATAATCCCTTCATGCCTTACAAATTTCAAACCATACCTTGCTCTGTCCATGCAGACTTTTGTAATTTGGAAAAATATAGTCATCAGTGGCATGTATAATGATAAATCCATGCTATTTTTAGCTCTACTGGTCACAGACCAGAAGAGCTTATGGGATGGTCTGTTGTCCATCATTTGTCCATCCATTAGTACAAGTTTATTATCACTACTTCTCCTAAACTACTTGGAGGATTGTCATGAAACTTTACACACACATTTATCCCATGGTCTAGTTGGTCATAAATGAAAATGGTTCTGATCTGATGTCCAATATGACCACCACAGAGGCCATCTCGAAAATCTTGTTATCGCTATTACTCCTGAATGGATGGTCATATCAACATGGGGTTTTCACTAAAATACTTCTTATGATGTCTCATACATGTGACAAAACAGAGAAGTCAGCTTAGTACAAATTGGGAGATTTGCAAAATTTGGTCAGGAGTTTTGACTTCAAAAGCAGGAGGATTTTCAGTGAGAATGGCAAATTCTATATTGTGGCACATGTCTTCAACTTTCTTTTCCCAATGAGGACCCAAAGCTTGGGTCAGTATGTGAGTAGTTTTTTCCATTTGTATGAGAACTTTTGTGCGATTTCCAAGTCAGGTAACATTAATTTGACTAGATCTAAAAAAATAATATGCTGCCATAAATGGAAGATTATGCTCAACTATAAAATTGGCATTCTGTGTCTTGGCACATATATCTTTATCCACATTTGACGCAGATTTCGTGAACATGGAATTCAGTGATGATATATTTGTTGTCACAATGAATATGCTTTCATGAGATATGAGATTTTGAGCTCTTTAGTAATCCAACCATAATCAATTAATGTCTTTAATCCTTTTGGAATTACTTCTGATCACACATTGTATAATCCATGTCAACAAACTTCAAACACTGAAGTCAACCGTCTGCATGATGCATAATGTTATTCTTGCCACCATAGCAGATTTTAAAATCAGCTTTACGGGAAGGGCAGAATGCATATTCATGTTCTTTGAAATTGATTCAACCACTGAAATTCCCACTTTCATATATCAATGAATTTCATGTGATATATCATATTTCGGTTGCTTAGATTTTGGCATTTTAGCATTGGGAGATAACGCATGCTTTGACATCTTGACAAACTTTAAACAACAAAGCCAAACCGACTCAGTTTTATGCCACTTGAGCTCTTTAGTAATCCAGCCATTATCAATTAACATCTTTAATCCCGTCCGAATTACTTTTGATTACACATAGAATACACTCTAATCCATCTCTACAACTTTAAGCACCAAAGCAGAACCTACCCTGCAGAGAGATCAAAGTAATGTTAATTGTTTTATGCTGATTGAGCTCTTTAGTAATCCAGCCATAATCAATTAATGTCTTTAATCCTTTTGGAATTACTTCTGATCACACATAGTATAATCCATGTTGACAAACTTCAAACACTGAAGCCAACCGACCCTGCCAATAGAATCAAAGGGATTTTAATTGTTTTATGCTGTTTGAAATTAAAAATGAAATTGTCTTGCCATGCTTAAGCCAGTTTAAAGTTATGTGATTACAGGCAGTATTACTGTTAATATACTACACTGGAAGCAAGGTATGAAAAAAATTCAATAATAATTTTGCATATGTAGGAGATTTCAGTGAGTGACGGGAGGGACGGGAGTTGCCCCTCATCTTTGGGGGAAAAACCTCTCGGCTTGGAGGTTCACATTTTGAGGTCTAGTTGGTCCTATATGAAACTGGTACTGATCTGATGTACAGTATGGCTGCCACAGTAGCCATCTTGAAATTCTTGTTTATCACTGCTTCTCCTGAACAGAAAGTCATATTGACATCGGGTTTTCACCAGAGGACATTTTATGATGTCTAGATGGTCCTAAATGAAAATGGTGCCAATCTGATGGCCACTATGACCACCACAGTGGCCATCTTGAAAATCTTATCACTACTCCTCTTGAATGATCGGTTGTATCAACATGGGGTTTTTACTAAACAACTTCATCGATGTCTAGTTGGTTCTAAATGAAAATGGTGCCATTCAAAAATTCAATATGCCTGCCACAGTGGCCATCTTGAAAATCTTTTTATCACTACTTCTTCTGAATAAATGGTCATATCAGCAATGGGTTTTCACTGGAAGATGTCTTATGATGTCTAGTTGATCAAAAATGAAAAATGGTGCTGATCTAACTTCTAATATGACTGTCACAATGGCCATCTCTTAAATCTTGTCATCACTATTTCTCCTAGATGGCTGGTCATATCAGCATTGTGCTTTCACCAAAAGACTTCTTATGAAGTCTGGTTGGTACTAAATAGAAATGGTGTAAATCTGATATTGAATATGGCCACCATGGCACCCATCTTGAAAATCTTGTTATCATTACTCAAAAAAAAATGGAAAGTCATATCAACATGGAGTTTCCACCAGAAGACTTCCAGTGATGTCTTGTTGATCCTAAACAAAAATGGTGCCAATCTGACATCCAATATGTCCACCACAGCAGCTAATTTGAAAATCTTGTTATCACTGAACAATATGAGAGATGGTTTCAATGCCCAGCAGTTAAAAGGAATTCCCAGAAATTCTTTTCAGACAGTAGAGCATCAGTCCCTTTGAGGGACTCTTGTTAGTAGATGGAGCAGCCAAATGTATTTGATAAGCTGCAGGGTTGTGATGCAGACACTTGCACAAGTAAAACAAGTACAGTAAAACCTGTCTTGAGAGACCATCCCATTTGCCCAAAAAAAGTGGTATCTCATAACAGGTTTGTGCAAGGTTATCAATTTTCAAGGTCATAATTCAAAAGGGCTTAAGAAGGAAAAATACCCACAATTACTGTACATGTATTTAATTCTTTATTCATAGTTTTTATTTAAAATATTACATTTATTTCATCTCAAAATAATTTTATATAGCAATAAAGATTTACATCTATCATAAAACATTCACATTTATATTTGAAGATTAGGTGTACATGTATTAGCATATGAATTGCAAAATTAACAATGGTAATACAGTAGAACCTGTCTTGAAAGACCACAACTTCTGCCCAAAAATCATGACCTCTTAAGACAGGTGGTCTTTCAGGTCATAACACTGTATAATCAGTAAATCCATTCACCGAGAAGCTGGTCTCAAGACAAGTGGTCTCTCATAGCAGCGGTCTTTCAAGTTTTACTGTATTTATTTATCCTGTCCATAAGTTAACTTCACGTGTCCATAAATTTCAGAGTTACTTCAAATGCAGCATAAAAATTTCACAGTTAGCTATGATAACATTCACTCATCCTGTGTATGAATTAGCAGTTTTGATCAGGCTCTGGGTAAATATGGAATATACATGCATATGTACCAATGAATGAAATAATAAAAAAAAACAGAATTAACCCATCCAGAAACAAAATAAATTTATTGAGAAACAAAAGCCCAAGGCTTAATTCACTAACAACATAAGAGATTAACTTGATAAACCAAGGGTGTAACTAGCGGCATTATGGTGAACAGATGATGGATTAGTGTGTGGGTTTAAATAACTGTAACATCAAAAAAGCAACAAACAACACAAACCTTTGACGATGACAATCAAATCAAACCTCATTCACCCCAGGCATTATGGATTGACTCCAATAATAAACAATGTACTCAACCGCTACAGTGAAGCTCTTTAAGAAGGTTTCTAATTATGACATTATTGGGGTTTTGCGGTTTTTGCGAAAGATAAAGAAGAAACAATTGTTACGACTCTAGGTCTAAAAAATATGTAACAGAAAGAAAGTGAAACCAACAATGTAAGTAAATCAACAAGCAATTTATTTCCAGACAATTAAAGTGAAAATTCAAAAGACACTTACAATTTGTGAGTTAAATTCCAAATAATCCTAAATGTCCTAATCACAATTCCAAAATAATAGAATGTTCCAAAGGAATTCCAATAGCCTTGAATGTCCTGATGTACCACAGATGTAATCCAGAATGTATTTGAATGAGTTCACATAAATTCCAAAATCAAGTATTAATATAAAAATGAGTGAGCCTTTAGTATTTCCAATGAATATTGTAACTAAATAATTCCTCTCAAATTATATCGGATTTCAACAACACAACTAAAATAGATTCCTTACAGACTGATCTTTTAGAACTGGAATTCTAGAATAGGAATGAATTTGTTTACCAAAATCTGTAAATAAATACACATGCCTACATGACCTATGTCACATCAGTCTAATTGCAAAATGTCTATGAAAATACTGGTCTACCTGACACATGTCACAACAGTCTAATTGTGAAATGCTTATGAAAATACTATTCAAACAACTGGACAAAAGTTAAGTATGTATTTTGAAATAACCATACAACTTACAATCATAGACAAAAGTTAAGTATATAAACATCATACCTAACACAATACGAAATGTTGAATTGACTACCAGTAGGTACATCCTTGACTGCTCCCTTTGAAGAAGGAATGGTTAATCATAATGAGGATTAACATGACTTCGGCACTACGGTGGCAGTTAGTGGCATGTACTTTGTCTTGTTTACAGTCTGTAGCATACAATGCTACCTGTATGACCTGTAGGTTTTAGAAAACCAATAGCCAGACTCGACTTTTGTTTGTTTAGAACAAACCCTCCTAAGTGGTCGTGTTTACAAAGGATAAATAAAAAGGTCAATGTGTTTATCTTTGTTCTTGTGATGTGGTTATTCATAGCAGTGTTCTTTAGAACAATATGCACTTTGCCTGCAGACCCTCCTAAGTGGTCATGGTTACAAAGGATTAATAAAGGTCAGTGGTGTTTTTGTGATGTGGTCATTGATAGCAGTGTCAAACTGCCTATTTTGCCTAAAAATCATAATTGCTGGTCACATTCTGCAGGTGATTGCTCATGACAGTACATTTATATAATAAAATCAACCAGTGCATGACGATTGTGGTCATAAATGAGAGGTGGTCGCTCATAGCAGACTTTGCTCAAGACAGGTTTTAATGTACATATATTATATATATACACCATGGAAGATACCTACTTTTATTATGGCTACAGTTCAGATAGAGGGAGACGAAACCACAGTGATAAAATTCACTGAATTATAAAAATATCCCATTAGTTGAGTAACCCCTCCCCCAAATATTTCAAATTAATGAAAAAAGGCACTAAATGGCCTCTAGCTAATATGACTCAATAATGTCATTATTTCATTAACAGTACAATAATCAAATACAGTTTTGCAAGGAGCAGATGCAGCCTTGTTTTTATCCTAGCAAATTGTGGCTTAAAGAAAAATCAGTTTTGCAGAATAACTTTTGTTCTAGAGTAAGTTTTTTTACTATACTTTGTGAATGGCTTGCACTTAGAGTAATAAAGAAACATATGGATTCATTGATGTAATTGAGACTCTTTGGTTTTTAGCTCTGTTGGTCATAGAGCACAAGAGCTTATGGGATGGTCTGTTGTCCGTCGTCCGTTCGTTGTCCGTCCATTAGAATAAGTTTGTTATCGCTACTCCTCCTAAACTACTTGGAGGATTGCTATGAAGCTTTACGCACATACATCCCATGGTCTAGTTGGTCCTAGATGAAAATAGTGCTGCTCGGACATCCAATATGGCTGCCACAGTGGCCATCTCGAAAATCTTGTTATTGCTACTCCTCCTGACTGGATGGTCATATGAACATGGGGTTTTCACTGAAAGACTTCTTATGATATGGAGTTAGTCCTAAAAGAAAATGGTGCTGATCTGCAGTGCAGTATGGCCACCGTCTTGAAAATCATGTTATCACTACTTATATTGAATGGATGGTCATATCAACATGGTATTTTCATTAAAAGACTTCTTATGATGTCTACTTGGTCCTAAATGAAAATGGTGCCAATCTGAAGTCCAATCTGAAATCTTGAAAATCTTATTATCACTACTCCTCCTGAACAGAAAGTAATATTGACATGGGATTTTCACTAAAAGACTTCTTATGATGTCTAGCTGGTCCTGAATGAGATTGGAGCGAATCTGACATCCAAAATGGCAGCCATCTTGAAAATCTTGTTATATCTACTTTACTCGAATGGATGGTCATATCAACATGCTCTTTTCACCAGAAGACTTGTTATGATTTCTTGTTGGTCCTAAATGAAAATTGTGCTGCTCTGACATCCAATATGGCTGCTATGGCAGCCATCTTTAAAATATTGTTATCACTGCTTCTCTTGAATGGTTGGGCATATCAACATCAGGTTTTAACTAAAAGAATCCTTATCATGTCTACTTGGTCCTAAATGAAAATGGTGCTGATCCGTTGTCTGATGTCCATCTGTCCATTAGCACAAGTTTGTTATCTCTATTCCTCGTAAACTATTACCAGTATTGTCTTGAAACTATATATATATATATATATATATATATATATATATATATATATATATATATATATATATATATATATATATATATATATATATATATGTATCAATCAAGTCACTTAGAATATAATTTTGCATAGTACTGTGAACTATGACTTGCATTGTGTTTGAAAGAAGTATCATCGTGATTAGTTTCATTGTCTTCTACACTTTGGTTAAGTATATGTGGTCTACCTTGGCTTGGAGATAGGGTGGTGTCATATATTTAGGCACTATGTGGCTTGTGCCTGCCTGTAATTGGATTTTTATCATCTTGATTAGTGGCATTGTCTTCTACAATTTGATGAAATGTATCTGGGTCTAGCAGGGTAAGGGAGAGGATGGTGTTAAGTAATTAGGCAATGTGTAGCTTGTGTCTTTCTGGACAAGGGAGTTTGTTCTTATGGCTTTGTTTAAAAGGCACTGATAGGAGTGGAGGTTGCTGGTGTTAGATCTATTGTTTATGTCTTGACACAGTTCAAGAAATCCATTATAAATCCAAGCCAAGCATCTACTGCCCTGAAATAAAATGGTATTTGTTGATGGAAGTACAGTACATTTAACTTTATTTTCATGTGAAGTAGTGATTTTGGACACATACCCATGTTGCTGTGAGTATTTGTAGAGTTGGAAATTAGTCCTAGGTTCATTCATCTGTTTCAGTGATGAGTTGTTCCTGACACGGATAGGGGTACAGTTTTGATTTTCTTTGATGTGGATAAAATCTGGGATTACCTTTCTGTATGAATTTACTTAAGAGGATGAATATCCTCTTGGGTGAAACCAAAGAACTCAAATAGACTGGATCCATTAAAATTTTTCTACAGGATTGACAGATTTACCACCAATATATTTGTACGCATAACGCTGGCAAGTATTTTAAAAAAAATAATACAGTTTTTTACAGCATCAGTCACAATGATGCTTTACCAAAAGCATTTAAGTACTTAAATGAACAATATCCATGATGAATAAATCCTTTATGAATGAATAATCATATGATATTCACTGATTTTGACAAAGTACTTGTAAGCAATTTTGTACCTGGCCACCGTCTTGTATCATGAATGAAATGATGCGAAAACCACACATTTTCATCATTCAAAATGGTAGACATTGTTAAAAGGAAGAAATGGTCTTATCTTGATTTCCTAAAAATTCTTTTCACCAAGTAGAGCATCAGTACCATTTAGGGACCATTGTTTTACTGAGTTATTGTGGCTAAAAAAAAAATGAGTTTTGCAGAATAACTTTTGTTCTAAGGCTTCTTGACTGTACTTTGTGGATGGCTTGCACTTAAAATAATAAAGAAACATGGATTCTGGTATCTAGAGGTCAAAGGTTACAGTCATGGGAAGTCTAGTAAGAAAATAATGGTTTCTGCACATTAAGTTAAGTTCAAGACTGCTTTACCTTAATCAAAGGTCAAGGTCATTGAGACCTCCCAAGTCAATCATACTATACTAGTGCCTTCATAGAGGACTATAAAGCATGGGTTGGGTATATAATGTGCCATTCTTGGGACTCTTGTTGCATTAAGCTGCAGTAGTTATTTGACCTAGTTGCTTGTACAGTCGTGAAATTTGATCAATGTAATCTTATTGAGGACAGTTATTCACAGCAATAAATGGTAGTATTGACTAGCTTAGGTACCCTGGTCATCCACAAGAAGAGGTTAGAACTAATCGTTTGCAGCATCATTGCTTATTTCTGTTGTGCCTGAAGACATCTTTTGTTTTGCATGAGACGTTGTCATAAAAAGTATCAGAACATGTATATTAAAATGCTTACAATAATTTGCAGGTCAGCACTGTAACAACCACAGTTACAGGCTCAGTTTTGTTGCTTCAGTTTCAGTAGATAAAGAGAATTCTAGGATAGGAATTTTCATTGTGTTTTTATTTTTTGCAGATCATTTTATTTGGTGGTAATGCCCCAATGCAAGTGGATGGGGAACCTTGGGAACAGCATCCTGCAGAAATCACCATCACCCATCATGGAAAGGCCACCATGTTGGAACATGTCATTAGATGAAAGATCACCATCATCATTGTATTTGCATATGGGCTGCCATTTTTGTTAACCCTGCTTTGGTGGAAACTGGAAATACAATCACTTTGTATCTTTTTGCATGTCTGACTATCCAGATGTCCATCTATCTGTATATTAATATGTCTGTCCACACCCTTGACTAAGGTCAATGTCAAAGGTTTTTGATTAAGCTCAGGCAGGCAGAACAAAAAGAGAGTCTCTTGTAGAAGATGTTGCTATGTGATGGAAAATTGCTATTATCACCTTTCCTGACTGTCATTTTTGGTGAAACATATTGCCATATAATGATAATGAAAATCATCTATCATAAGCACACCACCATGTTGAGACATATCACTGTACATGAGTTCATCAGCATTACCATTGTCAGTGACATATTTCCAAACATGAGTTTGAAATATCATAGTAAATAACAGAAATTATATCACCTGAGATTGACTTGTATGGTGAAAAATTTGTTTACAAGAGGGCCGAGGCTGCCTTAGCAGGACATGTGACATCACAACAGAAATCAGTCATCGTCATTTCCCATCTCAGACAAACCAACATTTTAAAATATGTCATAATGTGACAGAATTCTTGGTCATTTTGTTGAAACAGGTTGCCATGTGACAAAAAAACAAATCACATTAAGACCGCATATGAGAATGGATAATTTCTTAAATGACTAAGAATGATGGGAGAACATACCATATACTCGCTTATAAGTTGAGTCCAACTGCAAACTGCACAGAGCCAGATCTGCCATTGTGTAATGCACTGGCATATCTTGGTCTATGCAGTTTGTTAAGAGTAACCAATAAAACAAACAACATAAACCCTTTTCTGCCAGTGCATTATGCAATGGCAAATCGGGATCTACTGTATATACTCGCATATACGCTGATACCAACTGCAAACTGCATAGACCCAGATCTGCCATCGCATAATGCGCCAGCAGATCTGGGTCTATGCAGTTTGTAAGGACGAATCAGTAGAACAAACAACATAGAGCCTGATCTGCTGGCACATTATGCAATGGCAGATCAGGGTCTATGTTGTTTGCATTTGGATCCGGATTATATGCGAGTATATACGGTATGTTGTTTGCAGTTGGACTCGACTTATAAGCGAGTATATGATATCCCAAAAAATATCATATAAACATAAAAATGAATTGATGCTATATGTGTCAGAATAATGCTGATGCCGAGTCTCATTTTGGGTTTCACTCTCATGAAAGTTTCTTTTTTTGTAAAAGTCTATACCTGGTATATTGAATGAAGAAACTTGAACATGAGAGATCATGTTAATTTTTAGAAAATACTCTTGTGCCATTCACTATTTATTCATATGTTTATATCCCATTTAATTATTTATATATTGCATTTACATATCATCTCTTAGTCCTGTACAACACAAATTTGTGTCTGTACCCTAATAAATGTTTGAAAATTTGTACAGATCTACCTGATTCTTAGCAAGAGCTATTAAAAATTATGAAAATTTTCAGTAGGAGTTAGTATGAAAATGTTTTACTCTCTCAGTATCAATTTTCAGTAGGAGTAGGAAAATGTTTTAGTCTCTCAGTGTCAATTTTCAGTAGGAGTATGAAAATGTTTTAGTCTCACAGTGTCAATTTTCAGTAGGAGTATGAAAATGTTTTAGTCTCATGTAAATTTTAAGTAGGAGTATGAAAATGTTTTAGTCTCATGTAAATTTTCAGTAGGAGTATGAAAATGTTTTAGTCTCATGTAAATTTTAAGTAGGAGTATGAAAATGTTTTAGTCTCTCATGTAAATTTTAAGTAGGAGTATGAAACTGTTTTAGTCTCTCAGTGTCAATTTTCAGTAGGAGTATGAAAATGTTTTAGTCTCTCAGTGTCAATTTTCAGTAGGAGTATGAAACTGTTTTAGTCTCAGTGTAAATTTTCAGTAGGAGTATGAAACTGTTTTAGTCTCTCAGTGTCAATTTTCAGTAGGAGTATGAAACTGTTTTAGTCTCTCAGTGTCAATTTTAAGTAGGAGTATGAAAATGTTTTAGTCTCTCAGTGTCAATTTTCAGTAGGAGTATGAAAATGTTTTAGTCTCTCATGTAAATTTTAAGTATGAGTATAAAAATGTTTTAGTCTCTCATGTAAATTTTAAGTAGGAGTATGAAAATGTTTTAGTCTCTCATGTCAGTTTTAAGTAGGAGTATGAAAATGTTTTAGTCTCTCAGTGTCAATTTTAAGTAGGAGTACTTGGTGGGAATATTTCTTAAGACTTAATATACCCAAATTATGTCCAGGGTGGCTTCCCAAACAGTGTTGTGATTTCTATAGCAACCCAGTGGAAAGCCTATATATTTGACTTCTCCAGAACAGCTGTGCAAGTTTTGATCAAAAACTTAGTTGTATTGTTCCTTATGACATATTCCACCCAAACTGTCTGGTGGTTGTTTCCTAGCAATGGTGTGGCTCCCATTGCAACCAAGTGGAAACCTGTTTTCAACTAATGTACCAGACCTGCTGAACCACAGTTGATAATTCTTGGTTAAAATATTCCATTGGACATCAATGCTCAAAGAATTATTTTCTCAGACACAGGCCTATGGGAAGTGGTTTTAAAAAAAATCACTTGCCCTGACTCAGAATCCACTTGCCAAACAGGACCATATTTTTAGGTGTACTGGTGGTCATTGACCAGATGAGCTTATGGGATGGTCTGTTGTCAATAGTTCGTATGTCCGTTAGCACAAGTAATCACTACTCCTCCTTAAACTACTTGGAGGATTGCCATGAACCTTTACATTTATCCCATGGTCTAGTTGGTCCTAAATGAAAATGGTGACGCTCTGACATCCAATATGACCACCACAGTAGCTGTCTTGAAAATCTTGTTATCACTACTCCTCCTGAATGGATAGTCATATCAACATGGGGTTTTCACTAAAAGACTTTTTATGATGTCTAGTTGGTCCTAATTGAAAATGGTTCCAATCTGATGTCCAATATGATCACCACAGCGGCCATCTTGAAAATCTTGTTATCAGTACTCCTCCTGAACTGAAAGTCATAATGATGTCTAAGATGGTTCTAAATGAAAATGGTGCCAATCTGATGGCCAGTATAACTGCCACTATGGCTATCTTGAAAATCTTGTTATTGCTACTCATGAATGGATGGTCATATCAACATGGGATTTTTACTAAACAACTTCGAAGGATGTCTAGTTGGTCTTAAATGAAAATGGTGCCATTCAGACATTCAGTATACCAGCCACAGTGGCCATCTTGAAAATCTTATCACTATTTCTCCTGAATGAATGGTCATATCAGCATGAGGTTTTCACTGAAAGACTTCTTATGATGCCTAGTTGGTAATTAATGAAAATGGTGCCTATCCAGCTTCTAATATGGCTGCCACAATGGCCATCTTGAAAATCTTGTTGTCACTATTTTTCCGAGACGGCTGGTCATATCGACATTGCGCTTTCACTAATGACTTCTTATGATGTCTAGTTAGTACTAGATAGAAATGGTTCCAATCTGATCTCAAATATGGCTACCATGGCACCCATCTTGAAAATCTTGTTATCGTTACTCCCAAAAAATTGGAAAGTCATATCAACATGGGGTATCCCCCAGAAGACTTATGATGTCTGGTTGATAATAAATGAAACTGGTGCCAGTCTGAAATCCAATATGTCCACCACAGCAGCTAATTTGAAAATCTTATTGCTCAAGAATATGAGAGATGGTTTCAGCACTAAACAGTTAAAAAGAAGAAATGGTCTTATCTTGAATTCTTGGAAATTATTTTCAGACAATAGGGTGTAAGTCCCTTACGAGGACTATTGTTTTTTTTTACACTGCCCGTATATGCATTATGTTTTGAGAATGTTAGAATTGACATTTAGGTTTGAAATTATATGTGATCAACTTATAAACCATGTTTCTCAGTATTTTGACTTGGTATTTTCTTAATGTTGAAAATTACTTTGTTGGTGGGAGGAACTACATTGTATTCATTTTTATAACTGTGAGTGTTTCAATCAGAAACTTGAATGCAGAAGGTCACTGGAGGATTATTTATATTTATTGTAGGTTCAAATTACCATATATACTTGCTTACAAGCCAGGCCCAACTGCAAACTGCATAGACCCAGATCTGCAGTCATATTTGGCAAAATATGTGGAATAAAAACTCCACAGACAAACTTAAGAATGTCAACCCACTATAGGTTAGTGTTATCCCTCGTAAAGAAGAAATTGGAGAGATGAGGTATTATTCTGATAGGTTAGTGTTATCCCTCGTAAAGAAGAAATTGGAGAGATGAGGTATTATTCTGATAGGTTAGTGTTATCCCTCGTAAAGAAGAAATTGGAGAGATGAGGTATTATTCTGATAGGTTAGTGTTATCCCTCGTAAAGAAGAAATTGGAGAGATGAGGTATTATTCTGATAGGTTAGTGTTATCCCTCATAAAGAAGAAATTGGAGAGATGAGGTATTATTCTGATAGGTTAGTGTTATCCCTCGTAAAGAAGAAATTGGAGAGATGAGGTATTATTCTGATAGATTAGTGTTATCCCTCATAAAGAAGAAATTGGAGAGATGAGGTATTATTCTGATAGGTTAGTGTTATCCCTCGTAAAGAAGAAATTGGAGAGATGAGGTATTATTCTGATCGCGTATAGGTTAGTGTTATCCCTCGTAAAGAAGAAATTGGAGAGATGAGGTATTATTCTGATCGCATATCGGACACACATACCTGACCAATGCATACCTCCTAAACGGTGAACCTCGACTGGAGTGTGCACCCTGACAGTGGAGCACATTCTTGTCAAGTGTCAATTTCTACCCTGTGAGACAGAAGTATTTTGATGTGAACTGCTTGGAGAATTTATACGAGAACGTACCACCTAAGACAATCTTGGACTTTTTTAAGGAATGCGGTTTATACAAGAAATTTTAATCATGTTGTTCTGATTTTATATGCGTTACCTTTATCTGTTATTTTGTATACATTTCACAGAATTTTAACATCTTTACGTTTTATATTTTATCTTTTTGTACTTAATTATACATTTATTTGGAAGGCTTTAGCTTCCTAAATTTTTGTGCAATTCAGTTGTACATTCTTTGAACTTAACCTTTTGTTGGCACTACATAGCCACTTTTGTGCTGAAGTGCCATAAAACATCACTACATACATATATACATACATACATACATACATACATACATACATACATACATACATACATACATACATACATACATACATACATAATGCACCAGCAGATCTGGGTCTAACCAGTTAGTTAGGATCAGTAGAACAAACAACATAGACACTGATCTGCCAGTGCATTATGCAACTGCATATCGGGGGTCTATGTTGTTTGCAGTTGGACTCAACTTATAAGCAAGTATATATGGTAACCTGTAAATGAGATCATACAGTACAGTCCACCTGATAAGTCAAAATTAGTGGTGGTGGAGAGGGGGGGAATTGGGGATTCATCTTGTTTACACAAGCTTTGGAACATCAAACCCATCATTGGTGAGTGGCACTCCTTATATAGAACAAGTCACAGAGATGATGTGGTATTGTGCTGATTGCATATAGGATACACATGCCAGACTCGTGCTTACATCCTGAAAGGTGAACATCAACCAGAATATATATCCTGCCCAGGAACACATTCTGCTAAGTGTATCAACTTTCACTCAGAGAGTCAGAAGTTGTGTGATGTGAATGCAATTAAGAAATTTTATGATGATGTACCACCAGAGAAACTTTTGGTGGGATTGCTGATTACACACTGTATAACAAATTTTGGTCCTTTATATTTAAGGATTTTACACTTTGTCAGGGATTGAAAATTCCTTAAACCAAGGTCCTGGACCCACATTTTTTATTTTTGACCCAGCTGTTTTTAACCTCAAAAAGTTTGGTGGAATTAGCCTCAGTTGAATCATAAAAGGTATATAGAACCTTGAAGATGAACATATAGGCTGAAATGAATAATTAAACAGCGGGATCTAGGAGGAATATTTATTTACAATTGTAACCAAATGCTGCACAAAAAAATATGTACTGTATTACTGCTTGGCATGACTTCAATGAAATATTGGGACCCAGGTGCCATAGGACCAGACTTTGCATACATTTGATTAAAAAGTCCAGGACCGGGGGACCCAGGAATCAAGAATAAAATTTTCAGCACCTGTTTGTACCATTACCCTTTTTTACATACGGTATATACTTGCTTATAAGCTGACTCCAACTACAAACTGCACAGACCCAGATCTGCTGTTGCATAATGCCCTGGCAGATCTGGGTGTATGCAGTTTGTTAGGAGTAATCAGTAGAACAAACAACATAGACCCTGGTCTGCCAGCACATTATCCTATGGCAGATCAGGGTCTATGTTGTTTGCAGTTGGACTAAATTTATAAGTGAGTATATATTGTTTGTTTTGTTAGTTTTTGTGGGTTTAATACCATTTTTCAGCACATGACAGGCTATACATGGTGGCCAGTATGGAACCACTGACCCATGGGAAGCTACTGGCAAGCTTACTCACATAACCACATTGGTTGAGCCAGAGACCCGGGGCCACTGAGTATATAAAGGACCTTTCACAGAATTATAACATCTTTATGTTTTATCTTTTATTTTTTATACTTCATGTTGGTGTTGTTTTGGAAGTTTTTTTTATATAATTCTTTATAAATTTTTAGAACTAAACTTTTAATCTGCACCATATAGCCAGTATTGTACTTACATGCCATTAAATCCACACACATACATACATAGCTGAAATCTCAGTATTGTGCTCACATACCATTAAACACACACATACATACATACATAGTTGAAATCTCATAATTGTGCTCACATGCCATTAAACCTGCACACATACATACATAGTTGAAATCACAGCAGCTGTGACCTTTACTTAGTAAAAAAAAACAAAAAAAAACAAGGTTGTTTTTGTTTTTTAAACAGCTGACACTATGGATGTCTGACTATTTTAAATGATCACTTGTATATGAAGAAATAAAGAAATTAAATTTATAATACAGAACTTGTTCATCAGTGGGTTTGTTAATCATTCTCAAAAAACAAATACATTGAATTCTGTCTGAGATTTTTTCTATTCCTGTATACAGCTACATAAGATAATAGATCAGTTCAGATGCTCATCATTTGCTGCAAAGTTGTTTAAATGCTCATCATCTTCCATGGAAAGTTACATGCACTTGCTCGCATATACTGCGTGCTGAATTGCAAATACTAGTAAATAGACTTAGATCAGTATTCACTATTCATTCTATCCATAATATAGGTGAACAGTAGATCGACTTGCACATTATGTGTACATTTTACTGAGTAGATACAGTACATGTATGTAATTTACTGGAACCACAATTTCAATGCAGAGTTTGGAGGGTGTGATTTACATGTTTATGTATCTATAGGAGTGTGAGTTAACTATCAGGATATGCAGCATTGGAAAGTCAGCTTTCACAGTGTAAATTGAAATCTTAAATAAATATGGTTTAAATATTGTTTGCTTCGAGTCCAGTGTACCATTATGTACACATCAATGAAACAACTCTCCAAACATCGTGTTGTATCACCTAAGTGTTGCAGTTGTGTATGTTGATGGTGCAATATTCACATGACAGCATTATACTGTTATGAAATAAAGAGCTGTGATATGTGTTGCTGTTATTTTATATTAACAGGGTGCTATTATGTATAGTACAATAGCCTGTTTTTAACTTGCCTGACTGTAAGGCCACGTTAACTCTTGAAATGGTCCTGCGTCAATGTGTGTTGTCTGTCTGTCAACAATTGCTTGTTACCACTCTGGAGTCCATATTTTTGATCTGATTTCTATTAAACTTGGAATATGGGCTTATATCATCAAAATCTGGAAAGATAATTAGTGAAATCCATACATACTAATGAAGTGATCTTGCATCTGATTGGCTGACCTTGTTACCACACTGGAGGTCATATTTTTGCTGCAATTTTGATTGAACTTGGAATATTTGCTTATATCATTTAGATCTTGGATGATTTCAATAATAAGGAAGATCCACACATACTAATAAGGTTATTGTGTATCGGATTGACTGAGCTTGTTACTACTCTGGAGACTAAATTTCTAATCCAATTTCAATCAAACTAGGAATATATGTTTATATCATCAAGATCTTGGATGAGTTTAGCAATGAGCGAGATTCACACATATTAATGAGGTCATCTTGCATTTGATTGGCTGACTTTTTTACCACTTTGGAAGCCATATTTCTGATTTGATATTGATCAGAATTGGAGTATAAACTTAAATCATAAAGATCTCAGACAAGTTTGATAATGAGCAAGATACAGATATATTAATAAGGTGATCTTGCACCTGATTGGCCAGTCTTGTTATCATTCTGGAAACCATATCTCTGATCAGATTTTAATCAGACGTGGAATATAGGCTTTTATGATCAAGATATCATGTGAATTAGATAATTATTGAGATCCATGCATAGTAATGAGGTTATATTGCTTCTAATTGGCTCAACTTGTTACCACGATAGAGACTGATTTGTTTTTTTATCCGATTTGGAATAAACTTGATAAATAAACTTAAATCATCAAGATGTCCACTGAGTTTTATTATGAGCAAGCTTTGTGCTTGTTAATGAAATTCAGTTAGAAATATTATATGCATTGTAATCCCTTTTTTTAGCTCTTCTGGTCATAGACCAGAGGAGCTTGTGGGATATCCAGTTGTCTGTTGTCCGTCCATCCATTAGCACAAGTTTGTTATTGCTACTCCTCCCAAACGAATTCAAGGATTGGCATGAAACTTTCATCGTGTTCTAGTAGGTCCTAATTGAAAATGGTGCAACTTGGACATCAGCAGCCATCTTGAATATCTTATTATCGCTTCTTCTCCTGAATGGAAAAATCATGTTGACATGGGGTTTCCGCTGCAAGACTTATGATGTCTACTTGGTCATAAATTAAAATGGTGTCACTTAGACATTCAATATGGCCACCACAGTGGCCATCTTGAAAATCTTATTGCTATGCCTCCTGGACAGAATGTCTTATTGACATGGGGTTTGAACTGTAAGACTTCTTATGTCTAGTTGGTCATAAATGAAAATGGTGCTGATCTGACATCTCAACAATTTTGTTGTCACTACTCCTTATGAATGAAAAGTCATATCAACATGGGATTTTCACCAGAAGACGTCTTATGATGTCTAGTCAATGAAAATGGTGCCAACCTAATGAACAATATGGCCACCATGGCACCCATCTTGAAAATCTTGTTATCACTACTTCTTATAAACAGAAAATCACATATAGACATGGGGTTTTCACCAGAAGACTTCTTATAAGACCAAGTGAGCTTATGGCATGACCCTGTGTCTATCATGTGTTGTCTGTCATGCATCTGTCCATCAGCAATTGCTTGTTACCACTCTGGAGTCCATATTTCTGGTCCGATTTTCATCAAACTTGGAATATATGCTTATATCATTAAGGTCTCAAACGAGTTCAGTAATGAGCGAGATTCATACATACTAATGAGATGATCATGCATCTGATTGACTGAGCTTGTTACACTATGCAAGCCACATTTTTTATCCGATTTTTATCAAACTTTGAATGTATGTTTTTATCATTAAGATTTCGGACAATTTTGATAATGAACAAGATTCATGTATACTTATTAGGTGATCTCGCATCTGATTTGTTGAGCTTGTTACCATGCTGGAAGTCATATTTCTGATCTGATTTTGATCAAACTTGAAAAATGGGCTTATATCATTTTTTTTATAACAAGCAAGATTCACACATATTAATGAGGTAATCTTGCATCTGATTGGCTGACCTTTCTACCACAGTGAAGACCAAATTAGCAGATTGCATATTAAAAGTAGGGAAGTAACCTATGATCGGCACTAATGAGATACACGTTTTGTATTGTGAAAAGAGTTCTCCCTTTTGAAAACGTAAAAAAACTTAACAAGAAATAATTGTAAAAAACAATACATGAATTTCAATAAAATAAGTTATATAAATAAACAAAATAATACACCTTAAGGACTAAATTTATTAATCTGTAATTTGAAACTGAAGAAAATATATAAAATAAAAAATAACAAATAAAAAAATATTTTATATACAATGTTGGGAATTAATTTGTTGTGTGTTGAGCTTAAAAACCAGGTAGGTATTGTTTTGGGGTTCCTGGTGCACACCAGTAACCTCATTTCCCAATAAAACGTAAAGGTCATTAACACCATAAAATGGTATGGCTATATTAAAATGTCTAAAATATTTGTTGTTTTTATGCTATCACAGGTAGATTAAGTATTTTATGACATTTCATATATTGGTCACACATTATTTAGATTTATGTTAGTTATTTGGGCCTTGAATAAAAATAAAAAACAATAACCCAGTATGCTTTTCTTCTGAACTACCAGAAGATTTAATTACCATCATTAACCCAAATGTATGGAGCCTCTACTTTTCCTGACACTGACCCTTATAATTTTCTGACCATAAAAAAGAATTAAAAACAAGTTTTTGTGTTTGATTTGACGGTGTAACACCATTTTTTCAGCACATGACAGGCTATACATGGCGTCCAGTATATTTGGTGAAGAAAGAGCCATTGACCCACGGGAAGCTACTGGCAAGCTTTCTCACATACCCACGTTGGCCGAGCCGAGACTCGAACCCACGTGGATACAGGTGAGATGTGAGTGATCTGTAAAGATGAGCACCTTAGACCCCTCGGCCACCCGGAGCCCCAAATTAAAAACAACACAAACGACAAATTCTTGATCTTCTGAATGTTGTGGCCAGACCACATTTCGTTTTGTTCATAGGTAACAATATTAGAGATCATTCTCATTTAGATGTTTATTATTTCTCCCAATATTTTTTGTACTTACAGGACATAGACTAAAAAGCATGATTCGATAATGGCTACTTTTCTCTGCTTTTGCTAATCATTGTTGGTTCAAATTTACAGCAAGTTACATCAGACAAATGCAAATTATTTAAGTAATTATATAAATTTTATATCTAACTATCATAAAACATCATGTTGTTGAATAATACTAACAAAGTCTTTTCGGTAAATTGAGGAGAATAAATGAGCTCAAAAGATTCTTATTCTGACCAACCAATCCCATTTTTTATCTTGTTGAAACTGACTTAACAGACAATGTGGCAACTAAGTCCTCCAAACTTTTCCTTCCACTCCACAGTTTCGCTACATGTATGAATTTGCTTTCACAAGCTTAAATTTGTCAGTTACCTAGGTGAGCAATATCAAGTCCACTTGAACCTCTTCTTATCTAATATTGATTTTGCTCCAGTAAAAACATTTTTCTTGTAAAACCGAGGCCTATATTTATAAATATATTTGCAGAGAATTATTTCTAACATTTTTGCCACATCTGAAATTCCTAACTATTTGGAAGCAAGTTTGATATGTTTGGTGAAATAAAGTTTGACTGTTGCAAGTATTGCCATGTTAAGGTGCTTGAAATATTTGTAATTTACATGTTAACAGGTGTATTGTGCGTTATTTTTATGCCATTTCACATATTCAGTGCGATTACTAAAATCTTTTTGAAATTAAAATTTTCGTATTTTTAGCTTCTAATTATAAAAAATACCCTCATGCTTTCTCCTGAAACACTTCCAGATATACTTACCACGAGTAAAGAAACCCATGGCCTTAACCTTGGGAAAAGTCCTTTACTCCATTTGCCTCCGTACTAAATTACCTGCTTGTGTTGATGTGCCAAACCTGATCTTATGAAAGATGTCATTAAAATATCTTGTTCAGCTGAAGCTACCCAAAGTTGAAATACAGTTAAAATATGTCTCGTATCACCTGTTTCAACTAAATAGCTCTAAACTATCCTGACATGGGTGTCTGCGTTTTAGACTATGTCAGGTGAGCGATATCAGACCCACTTAAGCCTCTTGTGTGCATATTCATCAATATAATATATAAACAACTGCCATGATGTCTCGTGTTACATGCCAGTCTTCATATATTTTGTGGAACCTGATACGGTGCTAAATCAGTGTTTAACCGATTTTATATTACAATTTATGAGAAATACTAAACGTACTTTTTTACATTATGCAGCAACATATTTCAACAGGAAAAAAAGCGTTTTAGCTAAGTTGCTTACGGAGAAACTTACTAAATAACAATGTAGGTAAGTAACTAAATAAACCAGTGATGTCAATCACAGTGTAGGTTAAAATGAAATCAGAATTTCAAAAACTTTTTCAGCTTGTAAAAGAGTACCGTATATACTCGCATATAACCCCATACCAACTGCAAACTGCATAGACACAAAACTTGCATTCGTATAATGCGCTGTTTATATTTGGGTCATTGCAGTTTGTAAGGACTATAAGTAGAACAAACAACATAGACCCTGATCTGCCGGCGCATTATGCGACGGCAGATCAGGGTCTATGTTGTTTTGCATTTGGACCCGAATTTTACGCGAGTATATACGGTATTTAAAATGTTCTTTTGTAACCTATATTTTCCTTTCACACTGTAATTTTGGTTGCAGTTCCAAAAGGCTTTAAATTATCAACGCGCATACAGCATCACGTATACAATTAAAAAAAAGCAACACCCGAGAAGTACGAATAGTTTTGTAATACATGTATATGACGTATGAAACTTCTTCAAAAAATGCAAAGTAACGTGCAAAAGCTAAGCATGACATCAAGATCGTCGATCTACTGTTGTTGCAATGCACGGACCTTTATATCACTACACAATTTTTGGTCGTTTGATACTTAGCGACCTAATTTGAGCCCAGCAGCAATACTTTATACATTAGCAACAACCAATTTGCACACCACAACTTCTTTATTATTGAAAATCGACGAAATGTTCTATATGGGTCATTGTGAAAATACAATTCATGACGTTCTACCATATTTTTGCAGCAGCTATTTAGTGACGCTTGCTCCTTACTACTTACCTGCTTAGACCAAAGAAAATATTTTGTGACATTTGGAAATTGTCATAAGAAACCCTGAAAATTCAAACAGAACCAAGAGTAAGCCGAAATCAATTGGATTTCTACTCGTTCGTTTTTGTAATGCTCCTCAAAGGCAACAAATATTCTAAAATTTTTTTTTTTTTTTTTTTTTTTTTTTTACAATTTCCCACTATTACGTTTAGCCTTTGACCTACATTGTACCCTGGCGGTCTCTGAAAGGACAGAAAAAGAAACTATTTTAGCCCAAACAGATGCATACTTTTGGACACTGTAAATACTTTGGAGAAAAAGATGCAATCTTTAGTCCTTATAATTATCTGAAGGTTATTTACACTGAAAAAAGATGAATGGAACAACGACAGGATAGAGGAAAAACATTTTTTTTTTACAATCTGAAATAAGTTTGAAATAAATGAAATTCTTTTTTTCATTTCCTTTTGAAATAAAGAGATGCATATTTTCGAAGTTACGTTCTTCGTGTATGTTCTATTCGTGAGCTACTTTGAAATACATAATATTTAAATGCAATCCAAGTTCCAGAGTAATCTTCTGCACCCATATGGTGTGTTTTAATTGACTAATTATACTCTTATTTTTCGCATGAAAAAATATAATGTTTTCCTTACAAATTTCTTGGAAGAAACGTGTAAAATTCCACATAAAGACCTTAACTACCATAGAAAAATCTTAGCCTGCCCACAAAGCAAAGTTAAAGGGCTCACCAAAAACCTTAGCATAACAAAATCACATTTAATTCTTTTAAAAATAAAACATGATATGTTATTAAGTAATTCATATAGTTCATGTAAAAACCATAAATATGACGTGAAATTTCTGCTTACTTTTTTTAAAAAACATTTTTGTTTGACAATAAAAGTCAACAGATTTTAAATTACTTAATCTTTGATATACTATATCATTATAATTAAACCATTCCCATAAATAAAAAAAGTAATAACTTTGGCAAGCAAATTTTCGGATTTGAAAGGTTAGTTAGAAAATTAAATCGTGCACACCGAAAAAGGCACACCTTTGCCACACAAAAAATCTGTTTATAGAGTGGATTGGTCAGGTTCCCTACAGCCACGTGTTTGCAAACTTCTTTCATGGATTACAAGCAGGACCACATTGAATTGGGGAATCAGCTCATTTGAAGGTCAAAGTTGCTACTACTACTACTACTACCACCCACTGAACAATATCCCAATTTAAGTTGCAACTTTTACCGGTCTAAATCTCGTTATGTGCTGGTGCTCATCCTTCTGCAGCAGAATACGTTCTTTTTAAAAGTATTGTTAACTTTAGTTACCATCATCGTATGTTATCTTCTGTTTTTTTTATTTTAAATATATTTTTTTATGAAGATCACATGACATACATCGACCAATTAGATGTCTTATTTACACTTGAGTTTCAATACAGATGATCAAACTGAACTGACTCGGCCTTTGGATATTAAGTAAAACTGGTGTTGTATTTCTTTTAGTCTCTGTCCAACAAGTGTGTGGTTGAAATATCTACTTTTATAAAATTTAAATTAGATTTTAAAAGTGGCCTGTTTTAGTATATATCAAGCTTGTTTTACATTTTATAGATAGTCTAAAGTCAAATACTAGTATATCGTTCATTTATTTCGTAATTAAATTTTTTTTAAAAAGTTGCTAAAAATGTTAAAGTTTGCTTTACTCGATTTTATAAAGGTTTTTAAAGTCAGTTCATTGTGATTAGCTTTCACTTCCATCATGCATTTCAAGTCACCATTCAACATGAAAATGGAATTGGCTCTTTCCCTTTTGACCTCTGATAAGCCTGAGAAGACTTAAATCATCGCCCTGTATTAAATTTGATATTAAATGTTGACTATAGCAAGTGTCTTATCCATGTATTTCCTTCCTCCTGCAATCTTATCTATTACATGCGTGTTTTTGTGAGGAGTTGCTTTTTTGCTAATTGGGTTTTGATGGTTGAAGAAATGTGATGCATGAATTAAACTTAATTGCACTCTGATTTATATATATTTTTCAATCCCGAACATTATTATGGTATTGCATTTCAGTTTCATAATTATGGTGAATTTACAATATTGTGGTATGCCAAATTATTGTTTAGCTATTTTTGCTTTTTATTTTCCGACCTCATGCTCAGTATTTGTATATACATTGTAACTAAAGATTTAAAAATGTAAAATGGCAAAGTTCATGAGCATCAATATATTTTTGCTTTAATAAATTAATGTAAAAATGATGTTCTTGATTTTGTGTCCGGATTGCAAAGCGATTCAAGTTTGTGGATTGATCGTGTCTGTCCGTCCGTCCGTCCGTCTGGCGTCAACACTGAGGTAAGGGTTATCGTTTAGGTCATTTTCACAGTCACTAATGCTTGTAGAATCACATAACTTGGTATGTAAATGGTTCAAGAGAAGTACTACAGCCTTCAGTGACAACTAGGTCACCTTGACCTATATATTTCATGGTTTGCAAACCGTTCATAATGCAATAGCTGGTTTTCTCGTTACCTGATACATAGATAACGGCTTCTTCCGTCAATTTAACCATCCATTAATCAATCTGTTCTTGAACAAGTTAATTTCTTTATCTATGTACCTTATTAATGTCCTCCTATCTTGAAACTTACATGGGTTTCCACAAATGTAAATATGTGCATGTTAAATTATATCGTGACAGTTATGAGTAATCAATGCAAAGAAATAAGAGAAAATGTTATATACATTTTTATTAATTTAGATGGTTATTTTACGTACAGACACAATATTGTCAATCCGGTGTTTCTTTGTAACGAAAATAATTAGGAACCTTTGGAACGTTTACAGTTTTAATACAATAAATATTAGTATAACACATTTAAGGAAACTCACATGAAAAGTTGCCGCCAAAAACACTACGCAAAGGTCCTTCCGTCGCATGTGTTTCATAAATGTTATATTTATGTACCTGATACTAGGCAGAGCATATCCAATAACGTTCAACAATTCATCAGTACGTTTTTGGTTTCACACAATAACTTTGGTTCTAGACCAGGTACCTTCACCATACTATGAGGATTGCTTGCAATTGGGGTAGCAGCGATACCTGTTTGTTTTTTTCTTTGTTTGTTTGTTTTTTTTTTTGGGGGGGGGGGGGTCAGAGGTTAAGGTCACTGTGACTCAAACAGAAAATGTAATTCCACACAATAACTAGTTATAGATCACGTATCTTCACCAAACTTTATTCATGGCTTGCACTTTGGGTGAGGAAGAAACCTATTAATATTTTTTTTCCATGTTCAAGGTCACTGTGATTCAAGGAAGAAAATTGGTTTCTCCATAATAACTCATGTTCTGAATAACATAACTTCTCGCAACTTTGCAAATAGCATGTACTTGGAGCGAGTAAGAAACTTGTCGATTTGGGGCTAGTGGTCAAGATCATGGTCACTGTAACTCAAAGAAATAATGTCTTCTGTTAAATAACTTTGGTTCTAGAAAACATACTCTGACCAAATATTCTCGATCGATTCCATTGTTGGTAAGGAGGAAACCAGCTGAATTGGAAATTGGAAGGTCAAAAGTCAAGGTCACGGTGACTCAAAGAATAAAATTAGTTTATGCATAATAACTTTAATTCTATGCCAAGTACTTCAACAAGTGACAGTAGATGGCTTGCACTTGGAATAAGACAGACACCTATTGATTTGGGGGCCGAAAGGTCAAAGGTTAAGATCACATTGAGTGAAATAAAAAAGAAAAAATGGTTAAACTTTGTGGATAGCTTGCTTTCAGGGCAAGAAAGAAACTCTGTTTGATTTAGAGGTAAAAAGATCCAAGTTCAAAGCCACTATGGTACAAAGGAAAATTGTTTCTGTAATTTGTTTTATAAAAATAAATTAATTACACACCACGTAATGAGAAAAACAAAACTCAGGAAAGGAAATAAGCTACAGATGTTGGCTTCGACATATTAAAGGTCAAGGTTATAAGGACCAAAACAACTGATTTCTTCGTCAGTGCTAGTACCTACATATGGAGGATCTACTATACGGGGGCGGGGTTGGTTCAAGTATTAATATTTTTCTAAATTATTTTATTTAAACTATCAATTTTGAGCTTGATGTTTTGTGCATGGTTGTATCTATGAACATAGGGAACATATTAATCCATCTCTTTAATACAAGGTTTGTATCTCTATCTACCAAAATAAATTGATACCCTTGAAGAGATGAAACTTTTTTAGAACAGATTTGTTTACGTTCTGTTTGCAGAAACATTTTATAAGAAATAAATTGAAATTCAACTTGCATTATCAGTCGGTAATTAAAACGATGGACTGCGCGCTAGAAAAATTCCTTGTTTCGTGATATCTCGGAAAGTTGACAGTTTAAATGCGATTTTTTTAAAAACACATAATAGAAAACCAACGTACAGTGTTACCGACAAACCAAAGTTACTGCGCATTTTGTCTTACCGTCGCTTTTCTCCCATTTTTTCGTATTTTTATTTAAGTATTATTCATCTAAATGGCTTTTTTTTCGGCCATTAACTTCAAGTTTGATGTTTTAAGTCTTGTTTTATCATCTACCAATGATCCGCCTCCATCTTATTTAATACCAGAATCGTTTTAGAGCACGTTTTAATCTATTTACTAAGACAAAGTGATTGCTCTGAAAAGATGCAACTTGTTTGGAAAAGATGTGTTAACAATTTTTTTCTAGAGAAACAATCGACGAGGAATACGGGGAAACTCGTTCGCGTTTATCGGGACATGATTAACACGATGAGCTATGTGCAAGAAGATGACTTTTTTTCCGACATTTGGCTGCCATATAAACGAAACATCGACCTTCAGTGGAAATCAGATTGCGCCATCTATGATATGTCATTTTTGCAAGGGGAGGGGGTGTCAAACGAAAATCAGTTTCATAGCGTTGCACGTATGTTTCTTCGACTCGGTGATATTGTCTTTTTTTTTTAAAATTGTTGCTGACGGATGGTTCGACAGCTTCTAGATAAAGATGCGAACAAAATCGCGTTGTGCAAGTGAAAGGACAAAGGTTTCCAATCTCTCAGACAGACAAAATCTGTTTATCGCGTACACTACTAGAATGCCATTTTAGTGGACAGATTAGAGGTGCGTAAGTGATACGTCTGAATGGAAACATTTGTATTTGGAAGAAAAAAGTAAATTTCACTTGAATACTACGAAATTGTTAATGCTTTCTCCTGCACAGTAATATGACAGCAATATTTTGCTGCCGATAGACGATCTTAAGTTGATCTAGCTCTTCGTTTTGCGGCATCCGGCATGGAATGTATTAATGTGAACCCCATGATCCGCATGCGATCTTTCTCCGTGATCCGCATCCGATCATTCTGCGTCTGGAGTTTATCATCAACGGGTACGAGTGTGCAGTGAACTGGAACCGCTGATTGCTAATCTGTTCCTTTTTTATATCATCTTGAATCATTTATAAGCGAATTTCTTTTACGATTCAGTGTTTATAGAGAAGTCGGGCCACTTACTGCGATTGCTGTGGATAAGAATGGAAACTAGTTGTTTTATTGACAAAGTTATATCCATCAGGTGATGTTTCGCATTTTATGAGATTTTAATGTTCTATTTGGATTGAAGTTTTGCGAGACATATTCATATTGGCGTTACTTGATTCATACTTAGAGTTTATGACATAAATATGAAAGCAGTCATTAAAGATGCTATAATATATGCATCCTGATTAAGACCTTATCTATGTTTTACGATGTAGCGAGTTGAGTGTTGCAAATGTCCAGAATTTTTCTTTTCATTCATTGACTATTTTTTTAAAATATAAATTTCCATATTGTGGTTACTTTTGTCATAAAAAAGGCTACATTTGTCAATTTCGAACAATATTTCCAAGTTTGAAATAACATTTGTTACTGGAAATGTTGAGTAAAGTGTTATGACGGAGAGATCTGGTAGTTTTTCTCCATTTTCATATTGGCATTGGATATATACCCAATGGCAAACTTGTTGGAAATATTTAATATTCATGCATTGACATTTCAACAATCTTAATAGTATTCCACAGCTTTTAGAAAGGATGTCAATTATTGTGGAAGTCTACGCCATTTTTGGAAGTGACGACTTGCATATTGACACTTATTATATTTATTGTCTAGAATAAAAGAGTTCTTTTCTGTGTTTCTTTGCCATAAATCGGTCATTATCTCAGTTACACGAATTGAAATGGGACATCTTTTCTAAAAGCTCGTTTAAAACTGATTGCAACTTCTGAATTTCCTGCCTTTTAACTACATTTCCCATCCACGTAAGCGGATTAAAGAATCACCTGCGTTTTCGCTTTTGCATATTCTAAAAATGTGATATAGGAGGAAACATGCCGACAGACACAAATATATATACAGATATTGTTACAGTTATATTGTTCCATGTAATGAACCATGTTCTTGCATAAACATGAATGCACAACTTTGTAAGGTTTTCATTTTTCAAATGCATATAAGCTATTTTAAGTTTCATTGCGCAACTATCACTTGACCAAGGTCAATTTGTCCTTGGACTTATCTGTTTCCGTCGATTTGGTTATAATGGACCACAAATGGATTTCAAGAGTAAAGATAAAAAAAATAGTTCTTCAGAGCTAATGATGAGAATATTTTGAAGAAGGTTTATTACAGGCAGTCATTACTAATTTATGTTGCATTCCACTGACTACTGGAAGTAGAATAATGTTTTTAAAAAAAGATTAACCGGTGCAGTGGAAAATTGACCTCGCAAAGTGAAACTGAAAACTCTATAAGCGTTGTTTAGCGAGCCCTCATATTCTATACATATCAGATGAAGTCATTTACCCACAAGGCATTGCGCCTTCGGCCATATTTCTTTCAGACAAACAGATGATATATCGTCCGGTAGACCTTATTGTTGTTTTCATCTTTTTCTAAGTGATAACTTTGTGTATTGTCCAATGGGATGTTTCGTAACCGGATGTTTCGTACCCTGAATTTCTACACATGCTATTGTATTTTCCGTTAACATTAGTTGTATTTAATAGAAAAGAATTACGAATGTTTATAATAATTTATTTTTATTATTAAAAATGAAAAAGAAGTCACATTTTAAAATTGTTGAAAGTACAATAAAATCAGATAAATATATAAAGAGGCTAAAATGGATCTTAAAATAACAGTTTGTATACATAACTATTATAGTGCATAAAATCACAAGAATAAGTTTATAAATAGTGTTTAAGACATGTACAAATATAACAGGACAGCTTAATGTATAGGCTGTTAGGCAGCAAGAAAGGTATTCACAAAGTAATCAATCAAATTTAAATGATAAAATACCGTACTTAGAGAAAAAGAATAAAGCAAATTAACTTTGAATCAAAATAATGAAGCAGTAATTAGAATAATAAAGTGATCATTATAGTAGCATATGTTCTAGGTAAAACATTACCAAAGAATGTGTGAAATTAAATTATAAAAACATCTTTTGAAATTGCCTGATAAAAAAAAAAATCTTTAATTGGGCACGCCTGCTCTCGTATATTCCTCGCTAGCATGACCGTGTAATTGGACTGAGGTCCTGAGTTGTTTAGGAGTATGACAACAGCTCTGTGCCAAGGGACTTTAGTGCAGATAGCTTTAGATTGCACGTAATGCGAAACTACAGATGTACCATAAATCTCGTAGGGATTATTTTGCTACGACAAAAGCTTGAATTACATTCGGAGCTCATAGCTTTTCCTTTCGCCTAGGGGTTCCAGTAGGTTAAATTCAAGCGTGTAATTGAAACGATCAAAGCGACATCCCATCTGATTTAACGGAAAAACCGGTCAGCGACAACTCTCCCAATTCTCCTTAAGAATCCTGTCCCCGGAGAGAGAGAGACAGAGAGAGAGAGAGACAGAGAGAGAGAGAGACAGAGACAGAGAGAGAGAGAGACAGAGACAGAGACAGAGAGAGACAGAGAGCAAATGGCTTTTGCTATTTTGATAAAGTTTGAAATAAAGTTTAAAGATCACAACTTTGCGATGGATCTTGAGGTGTAAAAACATACAAATAGGATCATCTCTTAGAATTGGTATTTAACATTTAATAGCTTACATCATTTTCTCAAACTTTTCAGACTGATAAATGATTTCATGTTTATATAAAATGTAACCCTTTATAAAGTTCAAGCCGTCTAAGCTACTGCATAACTAAAACTATTTCAAAAAGTATATAGTAGCCAGTAAATTTCTGTTTGTGTCAGGTCATTATACAAAGATTTTTCAACCCTTATAAAGTCCTCAAACCGTACGATAAATCTCCAAGAAAGTTGTTTATATCAAAATGTAAAATTAATAGCTGTTTAGTATTTTACACTTTCAATGGTTGTGCTTACCCCACTATGGAGATTAAAAGAGCTGTAAATCACCAGTTTTTTGGGGGTTTTTTATGAAAAAAAAATTGAGGGATACCTTTCTTAATGACAGAAATGAGTGAATTAATATTATCATTCTCTTGTATGTTGTTTCCCTTTAGACCTTTCAAACTGGAAAATAAGTAGATATTTTTTCACATATCGATATTGCTACCTTGTTTGTAAAACCATGAAATAAGTCTTTCAAGTCTATCAAGTCCGATGACTTTATATCAATTTAACTTATTTAAAATGAAATAAAATTTTCAAATAAATCACGGAATAAGAATAATGAGGTATTTGTACTATGAGTCAGAAAGTTGTGTGTCATATGATAATATCAACTATCTGTAGCAACAGATTCAACAAGATATCAAAAGGATCAAATACAATAAATTAAAAGAAAGAATGACTCAACAACCTACCTATTTTTTAATAAGTAAGTGAGAAACAAGGTTTAATTGCAAAATGGTTTATGTAAATGACTTTGATTCTCAATGCAGGCAGACATTGATGAAAGCATGCGAAAAGGATAAAAACGGATGCAAATACATTTTGACAGTAATAGATGTTTTCTCCACGACATGAGAAAGCAAATTCGAAAAGAGGGGATGATATGTACAATGCATTTAAGAGTATCTTTAAAGAACGCAAACCAGAAAAGATACAGTTCTATGAAGGGAAAGAATTTTACAACAGAAAAGGTTAAGGCGTTGTTGGAAAAAGAGAATATCGAATATTTATCCACTTATTCAGACAAGAAATGCTCTTTTGTGGATAGGTTTTACAGAAATTTGAAGAATAGGGTGTGGAAATAACTTACACAAAACAAGATGGAAAATAGTTAGATGTATTGTCTATGCTGAGAGTAGGATATAACAACACATTTCACTGATCAATAGATATAACACGAGATGAAGCAAGTAGAGAAGAAACTAAATGTAAAGCATGGATCAACTTGTTTGGCTTCATACAACCGATACTTTGGGCATGCAAAAACTTTAAGATAGGTCAGACAGTTATAAATTCGAAATACAATTCAATATCTTCAAAAGGGTACCTGTTTAATTTTACAACGTAGATGTTTATAGCTAGATAAGCGACATTAGGTGAACCAGTTGTTAAAAAAATTACAATATTTGCGACAAGTCTAAACAGCTTAAAGATGAAATATCGAGAATTCTGTTTAAAGTAGTTTCTAAATTTTCAATACCTAAAACCCCAGTCTGACCCTCATAACAGTTGGTGCAATATTAGCCCCTCCAGATATGTATTCAGAAGTGACGTATCACTGGAAAAAACAACTCACTAAACAAGAATTATAGTTTAGGGAATTTGCGAAAGGTTATGCAATGAACAGTGATCTTGTAGAAATTTCAGAAATTGAAACGACTAACGGTACACCTACAATTAATATGGTCATCGATTGACTGAGAAAAGAAATTAAACAAATAATGATAGTTACTGGAAAGAATTACGAGAGTAATGTACATTCAAACTACAAAAACGCAAGTAAAAAGTACTTTTACAAGAAATATTAAATTGTACGAACACCAAAGATTATGTAATCAAGTTGATAACTCAGTAGGAATAATGCCAAAAGAGGGTTCTGTTTCGAAATTCAAAAACTGACACCATCAGTTAAAAGTTCTGTATGTTTATATTACAGTTTAGAAAGTACCATGAAACCAATATACACTTGTAAAGAAATCTCGAATCAATCGTGGACATTATACAATGTGAAACATATACCATCAGGATTTTGTGTTCACATCAAATCTGTACACAAAGACTACGAACCAATAGTCTACAGATTGTATTTAAATATTCTACGAGCAGTTGCGAAAGATTGCAGAAACTGTTTACGGAAAACTTACATCAATTAAGGCTGCCTAAATGATGTAGAAAGAAAACATTTCAACCTGACAATATCAGAGAGAAATGCAGGAGGGAAAGGTAAGAGATCGCAATCATTTAACTGTTAAGTACCAAGGCACTGCACACTGTGAATGTAATCTAAATTAAAGACATTAAAAGTACATACCATTATTTATCCTGTTACGACTCTATGGTCTTAGAAAAATGTAACAGAAAGAAAGTGAAACCAACAAATCAAGTAAAAATCAACAAGCAATTTATTTCTAGATAATTAAAATAATAATTCAAAATACATTTACAGTAATGTGAATTAAAATCCAAATAATCCAATAATCCTAAGTGTCCTAATCACAAGTCTTAAATATAGAATGTTCCGAATTAATGACTGTATCCTTGAATGTATTGACTTGTCAATAATCTTTAATGTCCTGATGTGCCAGTAGTCTTTAATGTGGTGATGTGCCAAAATGAAGTACTCCAGAATATCTCTGAATAAGTTAAGATAAATCCCAAAATCATCAGTTAAAAATCCAAAATCCAAAAGTCTATGAGCCTTTTATAATCCAATGAATATTTTAAATAATTCCTCTCTCAGAATTTGGAATGATTTTATGCAAATGTAATAACTCTTTAAAAGACTGATGGTAAGATCGATAACTGAAAAACAGTCCATGAAACACGATATATATAAAGATAGGTCATATGACAGAATGTTCTAGAATACTATATGGTGTATGTGATTTTTGACACATAACTCTTAAGGAAATTCGGGTTTTATCTGTAAACAACCTTGGCCTCAAATTGAATTAACAACTTGTTTACCAAAACCGTCCTTGAACTCAAAAATACTAAGTAAACAACCTAATTCAAGGACAATAGCTAAACATGTCCACATTATACTAAACATTAAGGTTTAAGCAAATAACAATATTAAGAAACATTTATAATTTCCTAAAATATTTATAATATTATATAAACATTATTCATAACAATCCACAATTTATCAGACTATGATTCGCTTTTCTATATCAAGTATTGATGAAAAAGAATCCAGCTCAAAAGGCTAAAAAATATACCGAACAAGGATTTTGTAGTCGATAACTTTATCAGAAACAGAAGAGACAATTGTTGAACGGACTCTTAGATAGTCTCTGGTCCCACTCGTTAGAACAACTCGCAAAGAATCTCAATGCTGACAAATTCACAGAAACCAAGACTATTTTAATAACATGGAGCCCAAATAATTAAGAAAATATATTTACCCATAAGAGTTTATGGATGATGTTAAAGGGTTTGACAAAATTACCCCCAATCGAGATATTTTATTCACCTTTACGAGGGTTAGGAATCTCAAACCAAGACTACTAGTATGTAAAAGATGCCATGAAACATTTTTAGCCTAATGATACTTGGTGATTTGCATGACTACTACGTGAATAACACTTTGTCAGTATGCGCTATATTCGAGAACTTCATAAATGTCTGCATGAATAATTACAAACTAGAACCAGCACACTATTACTCAGCACTTGGTTTAGCACATGATGCCTCATTAAAGATGTTGGGTGTAAAACTTTAACTTTTAACAGACTATGATAAATTCTTGAAGATTGAGAGTGAAATAAGTGTAGAAATTTTCAGGATACCACATAGATAAACCAAAGCAAATCATCAAGATGGACAGAACAAGTGAGTACAAAAGTCAAAGTCAAGGTCATTCGTCACGTACCTAAATGACAACAACCTTTATGGTTGGAAATATCTCAATACTTGCCAGATTAACATTTTAGACGGACAACCAATAAACGAATTAAAGTCATTAAAGATAATTCAGTGTCTATGGAAGATAGCGAAAGAATGAGTGGTATTTTGGAGGTTGATTTAGAGGTTGGAGGTTGATTTAGAGGTACCAACACATCTCCACGACAATTTCAAAGATTACCATTAGCACCAGAAAACTTCTTTTAACGAGAACAATGTTATTCATTATTGTAATAATGTTATTCATTATCGTAACAATGTTATTCATTATCGTAACCTTACACTTTATTTATAGTTAGGTTTGAAACGGTAATGATACACAGTAATATTATTCGACCAGGAACCTGTGGTCGAAATCCTACATAGAATTGAATACTTGTCTGAGACAAGAACCAGCCAATTAAATTTAAAAAGACCTTTTCAAACTCGTGAATAATTTGGTTTTTGGTAAACAGATGGAGAACAAGGGTTAAGTTCTACTCTGATGAAGAATATAATTAAGATACCAGAAAGATCTATTGTTTGCAAGGAGGAAAACAATAGATAAAGACTTGGTGTTAGTCAGTTTTTGAAATTAAATTAACCAAACCTATTTATGTAGGATTTACAGTGTTGGAGTTATCAAAGTGGTTCATGTAAGAATTCTACTACAGCAAGGAAAAATCAAAATGATGGTAAAAATGAGGTTGTTAATGACAGAAGAAGATTCGCTGTATATTCGTTTATATAAATATGCTACGATTGGTCTGATATCATTATCTGATAAAATATTTTTAGAAATTAATTAAACACGGATACACATTTGTTACTAACACCTCCTAATACAGATTCTTGGTTTATATCATGTGGCCAGATTAGTTTATCCAGGAAATAGAGAGAAAACAACGTACCCAGGGTGTGAACTAATATTAACCTCTTATTACATACCTCTTTACAACATCCAGTTTTACAACGCAAGCAATTAAAAAATAAAAATAAAAAAATAAAAATGATTGCATATTTCGTGTTCCTCAAATGAATAAGAAGGTTCCTGCATGAACTAGATCCTGCACATTACTATACTGATGATAAAGATAAAATTAAAGAAAATAGAGAATAACTAGATCAACCTTAAGATCATTCTTTATGCACTATGAAACCTACAGCCTTTGTGACAAGGCCATGAGCCTATTCATGCCTGTCAAGAACTTTAGATGGGCAACCAAACAACAATTCAAAGTCAGCAAAATCAGAAAAGACAATCTAATGTCTTGGAATGGTAATGGAAGTTTCTGGTGGTATTTTAGAAATAGATTTAGAGGTATCAACACATCTACACGACTATTTTAAAGACTGCCCATTAGAATCTGAAAAACTCATTCCACAAGAATGTGATATATCACCATTACTAAATAAATTAATAGAGGATAAAAGGGTTTAAAAATGTTAGTACCTAAGTTATTATACACGAAGTAAAACATGTCATTCGTTATACTAGTTTAAAGATGTATGTCGAGTTAAGTTCGAAACTGGCAAAGATACATAGAGATGTGTTATTTGATTAAGAACAACGCCTAAAATGTTACGTTGGATTGAATAATACTCTGAGGTAAAATACAGGAAACGCTCCGTTAGAGAACTGTTGCAAAATATAGATTGATGAAAAGAAATTTCAGATATCGAAATGGTTTATCATTTGCAAGGAGGAAATCAAATCGACTAAGCCTATTTATGAAGTATTTACAATACGGCTGTTATTCATGTTAGTTGTCATTAATTGACTGACGTAGTGTTACAGCTTTCTCATCTACAGAATAAAAACCAAGGTCACTAGAACCTCTTGCAAATATCTCCCAATTTACTTAACGTTAAAAACATATATTGCAGGCATAGCTTGAACATTATTACTTTTCCATTTTCATCTTCAATGCTGATATTCAATCTGCATATTGTATCTCTTTGTAATTGCTTGTAATCACCATTAACATTGTAGGAACAAAGTCACCATAAATAATATTCTAAGAGGTAAAGGCTAAAGCAAACACGAATAATAACCATTGGAGTAATTTTTCTTGTTACTAATTTGATCGAGGAAAATGTCTAAATTTTGGGGTTTAAAAAATCCACAAACTGTATGTGATCAACAGACGTCTGTATAGATTGCTGGATATTAAATCCTAAAAATTTTAGCATTGTAGTTAGTTACGTACACTGCGTAATGTTACTCGAAGTGACAAGAACTTTAGAGCTTTTTTCTTTATCAGGTGAGTTTTCTGTGGTAATATAGCTTTCCGTTTGTAAGGGAAAAATGTATGCAACAGAGAGTTAAAGCCTTTCTTTTAAATTTGCATCCTTTGTTGTAACAAGAACAGACTTTCCGTTTGCTGTAAGCTTTTCCAAAATCTCTCTCTTTTTGTCTTGGCTCTCTGTGTTAGTTATTTTCTTCTTGACTGCATTGTCCATTATAGCTGTCATACTTAGGGTAGCAATCAAATTAAACTCATCGTGATTGATTTAATTTTTGCTTATTGCCCTACTCACCATATCATTGACACTGTTTAATTTCCTGATAGTAGAGATCACTATCTCATTGTGTTTAGAACTTTATTAGATACTAACTTTCCTTCAAATCTTTCGCAGCAAAGCCCATTAACGTTGCCCCAAACCGGCCAAACCCAGAGGGATGATATTTCCTGCCCCCCCCCCATTCATAAACCAGCAGCTGCTACACCCATCCCAGTGGAAACTATAGTCATGCTAACGTCTAAACAGTTCATAATTGTATACGTTATTTTGTATTACTTACTAACACTTCTGGATTGTTCGATCTCTTGAACCAGTCATTCTTTGTCTCGTTGATTTTTAGCATCTTGCAATTACTACAATTGTATGTTGGCAATGTAGGATAAAAAGGTGGTACAAGTGGTATTTTCTCTCCCATTTATATGTATATAGACAGCTTATATTTACCGCTCGGGCTTTTAAAACTAGGATCTGCAACATATTCATCAGGCCTAATTTTTTTGGCCTATCAGCAGTGTGTTTAATTTGAACAATTTTATATTGATTCCTTTTTAGCATTAAAATGTAGTTATCCTTTAGTCCACTAGTACTTATTTTGTGGTTTGAG
Source organism: Margaritifera margaritifera (assembly GCA_029931535.1). Classification (NCBI taxonomy): domain Eukaryota; kingdom Metazoa; phylum Mollusca; class Bivalvia; order Unionida; family Margaritiferidae; genus Margaritifera; species Margaritifera margaritifera. The sequence goes on from JAQPZY010001643.1 coordinate 5,010,324, forward strand.
CTATTTAATTACAGAATTATTTTTTTTCTGGTAAGATTCCGTGTGCAATCAAATACTCAAGGATACTGGCTTAAAGATTGAAATAACGAGCTTTATAATTTCTTCAACACCCATGTTAGTTGCTGGATCTATGGAGAACTTCAACATCTTTTTCGAAAACATACCAAATATAACGACTGAGTTTAATGTTGCATGGTAAATAGTGTTAATTATGTTGTTTGTCGCATTTGGTATTTATTACTTTGAAATCTCACAGCATTTTTGTTATGGGATTTGTTCTATTGGTACAGAAACTAATGTAACTAGTTGTTCATTAGCAGGTTTCGGAACAAGGCTAGCTTTGTTGTACACCAATGCAATACATAAAATAATTATCCAACCACCCAACCAGTAATATATTTTGTTTGAAATTGTTTTCTTTTACTTTCAACATGACTTACAGACAATATTGATTATTCTTGCTCCTGTCGTAACCTCCCTGCTTATAGCATGTTTAATTCCTGTGCACATTTTATATTTTATCTGCCAGGTTCAACTTTACATGTATCTGTAATCTTTTGCGAAGTTAACTCCTCTGGTGATTTATCAATCTCTGACGTTTATTTACTTTTGCTTTTGCTGTCTTCCATTTATTTACAATTAACGTATATGGTGAGCAAAATATAATTTTAAGATTACTTGCAAATTAATCTAAGATATCTTCAAAGTAATCTAAGATATCTTCAAAGTAATCTAAGATATCTTCAAAGTAATCTAAGATATCTTCAAAGTAATCTAAGATATCTTCAAAGTAATCTAAGATATCTTCAAAGTAATCTTCTTTCTAATTTAGTCTGAATTTTAGGTTTTTTGAAACTTAATTTTCAAGTTATGGCAACATAATTTCGAGGTGATTAAAAGTGTCTCGAAAGATGCCTTGCAAGGTAACAATAGTAAAATTTTAATAGTGAAAAGTTCATTAAAATATAAGAGTAAACCATGAATAATGGATACAAAGTCAGGTACTAGACTGAGGAAGAATAATATCGAATTTAGCAGTGGTTGTTTCAAACCTTTAAAAAGGAATACTTAAAAAAAATAGTATAACAAAAACAGAATGCGCAAGAAAGAATGTAACAAAAAGGTGGTAAAAAGATAACATGAACATGAAGCATTATAATTAATACCATGATGATGAAAAATTTAGATCAATTCAACTGACAAGAAAAAGAATTTATAAATGCGTTGAAACAAAACAGCAAATCTGATACAACGTTGAAAATGCTCGGCGTTCCATTTATTGACTTCTACCGTAGATGGTTAAATTTTTCCAAACCAAAAGGTGTGGATGACATTACCTTCATAGAGATCATGTTTTACTATGCTTATCTTTTAACATCTTATCCTGAACAGCAGAAAAAAATATTTAAGTTAGACAAAAAAGCAGATGCATTGTAACCAGTGAAAGCATGTCTAACAATGATAAATGACATCGGAAATATAAATCCGAGAGCACAATATAAAAAAAAGGGGGGGGGGGGTCAATAAAAACTACTAACTTTATTATTGACGAGACTTTTGATAAAATGATTCATTCTATTTTGCCTCTTCTTATGCTTCCATGAAACATTTAGTTACGCAATAGATAGACACTCCTGTTAAAATACCAGTTGTTACAATTGTAGTCAAAGGTAAAAAAGCATCGATTACAAAGCTTCCAGTACATATTTACTTTGCATTATTTTCTGTGCTTTGCTTTTCATCAGTCGAATTTTTCGAAATTGATATGTTTAAATTGTATTAAGCTAATCGTTAGAACTGATAGATGTAATCCCAACTTAATGGATAGAAAGAAAAGAAGGCATGTAAAGTATCTAATACCATATGATATGCTGTAATCTTTTATAACTCTGACAGTAATTCGTTCAAATTATCAATGGGTAGAAATGTACTAATCAAATTTCTTAATGCGGAGATAACGATATATAATAGTGCCATAGTTATTTAAGCTGATTTAACATTGATAAAAATCACACAGATTTTCTTGATTTTTAGGTTTCGTTCATTTTATTCTAATCTCCAACTCAATGTCAGTTAAAGGTTTACCAGTTATCTCTTTGTTTGTTCCATTTGGTATATTTATTTTCAATTCTTATTTGTATTCTTCAATTTCAGGTGAAATCAAACAAATGCTATTTTTATCTTCGGTGAAAACTAATCACTTTTCAAACTGTGTTTGATTCATTTAAATAGCTTGAAAATGTCGGAGGGTGGGTGTGGAAGATTTTGATCAGACGTTTGAAAATCTTGGTGGCGATGAATATGAAGCACAGTAGAAAGCACTGATACACGTTGATGATATAGAAAATCTTGCTTATATATTGTTCACAAGTATACACTCCTAAATACACACCAGGATCAGTGAGTAAAATAAAGAAACCAATTGAGTCAGACACGATCAACATTAATTATGATGATGCTCTTAAAGAGATTTGGAAAAAGAAGATGCAAATTACGGCATAGTTAAGCCTTATTTAATAATTGATAAGGCAGAGTTAAAAAAACAGGAAGAAAAGTTAACGGATTGTATTATAAAGAGCCTGGTAAAAAAAATAATACATTTTTCAGACCTAAATATTACAGCTCGAATATTGCTTCCTAGTGAAATAGAAAATGCAAGCGAGCAAAATGGTAGTTATTGACGCGAACTTTTAGAATCAATTGGTTTTAGAACGAAATCTGGAAAATAGATACAAATACAGTCAACAGAAGAAATAATACCGAAATCCCCTATTGAACCCACCGTTGCACAAAGACAGCAAATAACACAACCTGTAGAAGAAAATGAAATGCAAACAATGAGCAAATATAAACTATTTAACCAGTAAGTAAGAGATTATAATAGGAGATTACTAAAAAAACATTCAACGCTGAGAACTTGTGCCTGCAGAGCGTAGATTACATACTCTTCAAGAAGAAAGGGAATTAGGAAGTCATCTGGATCCTGTAAAGTGATCAATTCTAAACGAGAATATGTTAAATCAGATATTGAAATGTATGACAAACAGACAGAGGACAAAAAATATATATCTGTAAAAAGACAGACAAAGCCAAAGAGGTAAATACAAGAATGCTGAAATTTTAAATGTTGAAATTTAAAGAGCACAAACTGCTTCCCGTGTGGCGTTCTCGTTTCTCTTGAAATGCGACTGCCACCACTAGCTGTTATCTGCAGCTTTCTTGTAGAAACGTCTACTCTTGATTTTACCTCGTTGTTTAAAGTATTCACTAAAGGCTAAAGGAAATATGCAAATTTTAAGCCCTGAGGCATCAACTCTAGTGGTTTAGTTGATTTTTTTTTCATGCGTCTTTCGCAAACATTCAACCCAAAGATGACTTAAGACGACAACTCAAAACAGAGCTGATCCCGAGGTCACAGGGTCTGTGCACTAAGCGTTATTGTTAACCTACGTCAGTGGAGAGCAATATATATATATATATATATATATATATATATATATATATATATATATATATATATATATATATATATAAAACCAAAATCCACCTCGGAAATACTTTGATGGAGTGATACAGCGTTAATAGGTAGAAATCGCATGAGAATGACTGATAGTTCAAATAAAATCGGACCTTACTGAAAGCATCATAACTTTCTGAAACTGTTGGCACAATATAAATTATATAAAACTATCTAATATAATAACACCTGAAAAGAGACACTTATGAATGTTTCGGCCAGAATGAAATCACACCAATCGATGAGTGGCCACAGTTTGGGTGGTCTTGGCTTGCACAGGGTGTATCTGCATAGAGAATTTGCGGATATCAGTCCAGGGAAAATACAGCCGAAACTGCCATCTTGAGCTTTATTACATCTAGCGGATATCTTTGGACGTAATCCATAGAAAAATTGTTGATATCCAAACTGCTCCCTAAACGACGTCAATGTTGATTATGTTATTTTAGCGATTGTATTTTTGGATCAAAAGTATCAATATATTCAGAATGATAGCGCTAGATCTGTTAGCTTAAGCATTACCTTTTCTGTTTGTTCCGTTACTTTGGGTAAATTCTTTCTAAAGCAAGGTTCAATCAAGAAAAACCCATTCTGTAAGTTTCTGGCAGATTTAAGGTTGTAATGCAGTACTTTTATCGGATCTGTAAGGGCAGGTAACCCACTGTGAGTAATATATGTTGATATCAAAAAATGTATGACGGCATAACATTGCCATTTTATTTACCTTTAATCCGTGAATTCGCATGCTATGTTTTCATTCATAATTTAATTTACCGTGCTTAATGCTCACAGAGCCGTCCAGCGGCTCAGACTATGTGCTACTTTTCACGTTGTTTTGATCTCACCTGCAAGACATAGGCGAGACATAGGCAGGCATTGACGTTGTTGTTGGCGTAGACGTCAACGTTATATTTTTGCATTTTTCTCATCGTTTTTTTCTGACACTGTTGCATGTATAGTCACGAGACGTGATGGGTGTAGTCATCAGGGAGGGTACTGCTCATCACAGAAATAAGGAGGTCACTGTGACCTATTTTTGACGCTCCAATTACTTTGCTGGGTATTTTGAATATGCTCTGGTGAACCAAGCGATACATAGCATTCTGCGGCATTCTTGTTTCCGCAGCTCCTGGTTTGGTTTTTCCGTTGCACAGCAATGAAAGACGAAGCGACCTGGATGGCTCAGGAGAGAGGTTCTGTATACACTGACATATTTTATTCCAGAGGATGCATCAGTTTGCATGCTTTTAGCTGTCATGGATCATTTACTCCTTTAATTGTCATTTGTCTGCACTAGAATATGCAGACCGCAAACACTACCACCAGCACCACGTGCGTACGTGTGTGTGTGTGTGTGTGTGTGTGTGTGTATGAGAGAGAGAGAGAGAGAATTATAGGAATGAGAGTTTAATGTATCCTTACACAAAGCTGAGTTAGTCACAGTAACAGTGATACTTACTATAGCTGTTTAACATTTGCTGAATGGAGTCGATTTCCCGCCTACGTTTCAATATTATGACTGCATCAGGCATTGTTTGTTCGCGTCATTTCGACTATGACTTTATTTATACGTATAAGCTGTACTTATTTTGGATTTCATCTAAAATCTTCAGATGAAATTTGCAAAGTGCGGTGGTATCCACATCGTCTAACCTGGTTGTGCTATTTTCCAAATGTAGTCAACGCCTCTACTGTCATATACGACAGATAGATAGATTAGTATGCATACATAATACCTTGTCGCTCTAGTGTGTCAGGCAGATATTGTTTCAGATTTATCGCTCTGAATTACAGCTGGTTTTAAGTATAAGATGGCATGCTTACCACTTTCCATTTAAAATACACAAATAAGTGTATAACGCAAAATTAAAACGGTACCATGTTGTATGTTTCACGCGGGCATATTCACTAAATAAAATTTAATGAGCAAACGCGCGACTTTGATGCTGTTATGCGTATATGAGCGTATATCTTTCAGTGTGTTTAATGCTTTTTAAAACAAGATTGAATTTAGATTCATTTTGTAAATAGTGACGTGGGTGGGGATATATAATTATCGTCTTTCCAGGAAGAGGGTTTTTGCGATCATTAGAAAAAGAACAATGTACGTCCGCACCGCTTACAATTCGGACTTTAGAGAATCGCACATTTAGTCCGAATAAAATTCTCACTACCATAGTGTAGGCACGGACTGTTTTGGTACGTAACATGCTGACTGGTTGAGAAGGTCCACATCGCTGCAAACTGCTCTCCCGAGACGTAGGTAAAAAAAACTTCACGGCTTGAACAAACCGTTTGACCCCGGGGTCAGCCTCGTTTTGAGTTGTCATTTCAGTAAGTTTTTGCGTTGGATTGTGACGAAAAAAGATTCAAAGTTAACGATTACAGTTCTAGAGTTAATGGATAACGTCTTCAAATTTCTGTATTTTCCGCTTCTTTTTTAAAGTCCCTTGAAAAATGAGGTAGAAACAAGAAATTGTCTGATTTCAACTTGTGGTGGCAGTGGCATTTAGAAAAAGGCCAGAGCGCCACCTGGGGAACAGTTTGACGTCGCTAGTCACTCGGAATGTGTCGGCTCTGGCGGAAACAAGGGTGGATTATCTCCTATTACGAAGCTCATCGGTGGCAATGCTTCCTGTGTACGTGAAGTATTAAAAAAAAAGTTCTGAATTTTATCGCGCTGTACAATAAAGTTCATGATTAGCTGACAGTACGTCAGTGCATCTCCTCAACGTACTGCCCATGCACCTCTACACACTATTTCAGTCTGATTATCCAATTATTAAATGCCATTCTGTATTCAATTTTTGGTATGTTGTTCATACACTGGAAAACTGCACCATCAACCGCACGGCGGCTTTCAAGTAGTCTGCCCCTCAGCGAATCTTTGATAATGGGATCACTTAGAACTAAATCAGGATTGTATGGAGGATGTGTTAGAGTTTGGATGCTGCGCTTCCATAGGAAGTCTGTTGTGACGGCGGATTTATGCGCCGGTACGTTGTCACTGAGTAGAAGGATACTGCGGGTATCGGTAAGCGGACGGGTGGTTCAGTAGCGTTCCACAACATTTGGCAACACTTTGGAGGCATAAAAATGTCCAGTGGCACTAGCAGAGTCAGTCATAGGTACCTGGTTGACTGGGCGAATAAACTCTCTTGACAAACCATCTTTAAAGCGATGAAACTACCTCCAAATTGTAGGATATGACAGAGAATTACATCCGTAAACTTTATCCAAGTCGGCCTTGATATCTGTCAGAGAGTACCCTAACACAGCACCATGATTACACAGTATGCTCTTTGCTCAGTAGTATATTTGTTTCTCCTTCTCCGCTCAGAAATTATGAGGTCACTATCATTTACCTATGTTACGTCACACACGCATATATCTGCAGTTGTCCGGCGTGCTGTATGTGAAGCTGCAGATCATTCTATAGAACGTTATTTTGTATATCGAGCGGCATTAAATTTATTGACAGGTTCAAAGAAACAAAAATGTGATAACAAAATATTCAGAACTTTTGAAATACCCCTCGTATCTTGTCACGGAGGTTTTGGGCAATGCCTGGATATGATTAACAAGTATTAGTGTTTCTGAAAAAGCTTACTGTCTTGAAGGTACACAACAAATGTAGTGCCAGTGTATGTCCCCACTGATATAATGGTTTGTTATTAATTATTTCTTTTCGTCTATTCTTTAGGTGGGCAAAGAGCAAGGATTGTAGCACTAGAAATATGATATAATTAAAAACCAGAGAGATGGAGAGAGCGAAGCTTGATATTGTATATTTTTTTTTCTCTCTTTCTCTCTCTCTCTCTCTCTCTCACACACACACACACACACACACACACACACACACACACACACACACACACACACACACATATATATATATATATATATATATATATATATATATATATATATATATATATATATATATATATGAATAAATAATATTATCATTCATACAGGTTAGAGAATTTTAATTTGTACTCTATGGAGATTCGAACCCGGATCCGCGGCTTACGACACCCATCGCCTTACCTGTAAGCACCAACCCCTATACCATCTCGACCATGCACACATCACCAAAAAATGATGCTACAAAGTTGGTGGTATAGGCATTCGTGCATAGCAGACATACACACATGTCGACTCAGTAATTAATTTTCATCTAAGTATACAGTCCTTCTGGATTCCTACAACAGAAATCAAGGTATGTAGAGGTTATTATAGAGAATTACAAATATACACCAAACAGAGCGGAAAGTGCTATCCCTGGATTCTACATGAGAATGTCTGATAACATTAACATAATTTTTACATAGAAATAAATAAAATTATCATACAGGTTAGAGAACTTTAATTCGTACACTATGGAGATTAGAACCCGGATCAGCTGGTTTCGACACACATCGCCTTACCTGTAAGCACCAACCTCTATACCATCTCGACCATGCACACATGACACATTTATGGACAGGATGATGGTTTAATTGGGTTGTGAACCATATTGAGCATTTGTGTTTTTTTATTATCTGTAATAATGAAATAATAAGCTTGGTTGGCTTTTCCTTATATATATATATATATATATATATATATATATATATATATATATATATATATATATATATATATATATATATATCACAAGTTACCTAACTGTGGCAATTAATTTTACAGTTGTTCTTTTTACAGATTGTCATTGGTGGTGTGAGGCTCATGCAAGTGACAAATTTATAGTCTTTTATGTAACACGACATGTTTCAGTGATGATCACATCTGTCTCAAGCGGATCAGTTTTATGGACAGGATGATGGTTTAATTGGGTTGTGAACCATATTGAGCATGTGTGTTTTTTACCATGTAATAAAGAAATAATAAGTTTGATTGGCCTTTCCTTCTTCTCCAGCCTAACCCAAAGCCCGATGAAGGTCTGCATCCTATAACAGATATCTTTAGATCCACCGGTTTCATATACATTGTGTTGTCTTTTTCCGTGTGGGAGGACCCCAGGGGTAAACCAAAGGGAGGGCAACACACTCTATCTAGAGACATTTACCAAGCTGACCAAGTTATAGACGTTCTTAGAACATGTGTAAATTTCGGAACAAATTTGCAATATTAATAAAATTGTGAGACATGACAGCTGTCTAAAAAAGGAGCGGCGTCTAAGAGAGATTTGTTTTATTTTTTGTTGTTGCTCTTTTTAACAAAGATGTTCCTTCATTTTATTTGGATCGATATTTGACGTATCTCGTATGCCTTTTGATACAGGCAAAATTGTTTAAATACTTATATTTGTAGATTAAAGTAATCATTACTCTGACATGATACATGGCACTGAAACCAGAAGAGCAGCAGAAATGATTGAAGTTAATTAAGCCAATATTTTCAAAAATAATATGCAAAACTACATTGCAACCTCTGATTTGCAAACAGCATGGACAATTGTTCGATATGTGGTAAACCGCAGGTGTGATCAGCCGGCTTAAATCAAAGTATCTCTAGTTTAGTCAAAGGAAGATGGATGTCCATAGTATATTACCTGGTAGTGGTAGGAGAATGATTATGCTTGTAAGTTCTATTTTCATAATCTGCCTTACTTGACTATCGTCGTCACACTTGACTATTTTCTGAAATCAGCTGTTTTGGCATACGTTTCATGAGAAATTAATTATCTGTTTGTTATAAAGTTCTGTCTAGACGATCGTTTGTCGTGTATTGCATGCCAAAATAGACGATAGTTTTACGTCACAAGTACAGTTTGAGGTGACCGACATTTATTACTATCAGTTGCCAAGATGGAAAGTGTCAATGACCAAACAATTTCGAGTTACACATTCGAAGTAATATATTTTTTCCAGTACCGAAAGCTTATGTAATTGATAGAGATGTCACGCATTAGAATAACCAAAATCTCATCGGCTGGAATAAAGGAAACCACGGATACGTGCTTTGTTTTTACTACCACTTATTCATCAGATAAAACCTATGGAAAGAAATGAAATATCTATTGTAAATCGAACTGTTGCTGTAAGTCACGTTTAAAGAATCTTTAATTTGCACAAACAAAAGCCTTGATATTAAAAAAATGTCAGTAATTTTAAGGGTCTGTCATTAATCGTTAAATAGAGGAGTTGTTGTAAATTATACCATACGGTTGAAAACTAAATGAATGTTCTCACGCACTACTTACCCAGTTAATTCTACCATAAATCGCTTTCACTTATTTGTGTTTCAATAGGACGGAGATTATAATTTGATCTAGCAAAAAGAATCGTTTGCAACTTTTTTCAATACTGAACGGGAGGTTTTGCATTGTGTAAATAATTAATTAAAAGTTGGTGTCACTTAACTATCTTTTTTTCTGGGAAGCTCACAAATAACAATGATGTCTTAGTGACGTTTATAATTGTCGAAAATTGCAACTCTGACTCATAGTAAGAAAAATGAAAAATTTACACAACTTCTGGTGTTTTCGTATATTTTACCCCTATATTGAATAAAGCTCAATGGTTCCAATTTGTAACATAAAAATGATTCTCCACGTCTTAATTGTTGAGATAGCTAATTTGATAATACACTGGATGGGTTAGATAATTGTTAAAAATATAAACGTTTACCAATTGCTAGAAAAATTAAGATTTTTTTTATATTTCTACCAGAAGAGAATTTTAATTTTTTTTTTCTCGCCTATGTAAAGTGGAATCTGTTTTTTCCCAATTTAAAAAAAAGATGGACACTCACCGTTGTTGTTCTCTAGATAAAAGAACTTGTAAAGCATATAAAATATAAAAGAAGAAAAGGATAATTTTTAATTTTCTGCAAGTACCGACAGTATTTTAATAATTTGATTGTTGGCACGTTTTCTGAAGAAGAATTTGAATCATTTGAAAAGTATGAAGAGAATATATTAGAGAAAATAAGATTAAAAAGGAAAACCAATTTTATGGAAAGACTTTTGTTTCATGAAATAGAAGGGAGAATCTGATAAATATAATAGAACTGACAGAAAATAGAAATATTTAAATTAGTTTGATAAATTAAAATTAAATAACACACAAGGAAAATAAATGGTGGAAATATGAATATAAATCTTTTAGAAGATATTTTATAACAACAAATAAAAGACATATTGGAAATTTGTGTTCTGATATATGCAAGCAAATATCCATAAACAGTATACAACACATTGTTAATGTCTATGAAGAAAATAGGTTCGAACTTTTGCCTTTGGACTTTTGTCATACATTTGAAAGAATGCAAATTTTGTCTGTTGTCAGAAATATTTTTAAAAATGAAGGAAATATTTATCGCACCACGATTTTGGGAAATGAAAATAACGCAATATGGACTTATAAAAATTTAAATGATTGAAAAGCGAAAATCTTAAGATGAGATGTCATGGAATAATTCATATATTTTGGATAAACCAATAGATAAATTTGGGTTGCAGAACCAATTTTAAAAATACCAGTTGTAAAAGTCCCGTCAAAAAGGAACTAATAAGTTTAGAAAAAAAGAAACAAAAGAAGATTAATGACAACAGAATGCATGATGTTTTTAATAGATATGCTGACCAATATGTTTTTGAATGTGACGGTATTGAATATATTTATTATTTTGGGAGATTCTTTCAGGCCCAGTAAAAACGTAATTTGATATAAGAATAATCATTGAAAGGAATGTAATTAATTTTAATAATTCATCTGAATTATGTGATTGGTACCTTTGAATAAAATAGTATCTGCTGCAAGAATTAACAAAGTTTTAGAGAAAATGTTTGTCGAACTTATACATAAAAATAGCCAACCAAAATTACCACGACACAATCACTGATGTTCGTTCACACTGATTATTTAACTTTTCCCATTAATAAGGTTAACCCATGAAGGGAAAGATGTTATTTTGACTTACCACAGTCGGTAAAATTAAGAAAGCTTTCATTAATATTGAAAGCAAAGATAACAAATGTTTTGTATATGCAGTTGAGTCAACGATAAATCTTTTAGCAAAAGACACAAATGACAATAAAAATATAATCTAGACAGATATAAGCTAAGCATTGGTTTGATAGATGCCCAGTTATGGTTGATATTGATGAATTTAAAAATGAATTAAATATGGCAATGAATATTTATGAAGCAGATGATGTTAATATTATTCCAACCAAATAAAAAAAAACATGAAATAAATGTCCATGTTGATTTGCTTTCATTATGTGACGAAGAAAGTTACCATTATGTTGGAAATGAATATTTATCAAAATTTGTATCTTTACAAAATAATAATGAAATAAATAAATAATATTTATGTAGAAAATGTTTAAGACTTCAGGATTTGACATTTAAATTATCTCATCACCAGTTCCTATGCAATAATAAAAATCAATCAATAGATAGAATGCCAGAAGAAGGCTCAACAGTTAAATTTAAACATTATATAAATCATCTGAAAGTCTCATTTGCTACATATAGTAATTTTGAATTAATAATTGTTTCAGTACAAATATATTTAGGTGATCCAATGAAATCATCGACACACAAAACAACTAAACAAGTTTTTTCGGGATTGTCTTTGCATGTTAAAACAATCCACAAAAATATGAGACAATTGTTTATAGAGAAATGAACGATATACATTTTTCTACAAATATGTGGATATATATTAAAATAAGTTTACCAAGAAACATAACCATTAATTTCAGTACCTATGATTTTCACACCAGAAAATAAGGTCCATGGTTCAAAAACAAATATTTACTATATTTCTAATAAGCACATAAACAACAAGAGTCCCTCGAAGGGACTGGCACTCTATTGGGCGAAAAGAATTTCCAGGAATTCAAGATAAGACCATTTCTTCCTTTTAACTGTCGAGTGTTGTAACCTTCTCTGATATTCTTCAGCGATAACAAGATTTTCAAATTAGCTGCTGTGGTACACATATTGGATCTCAGATTTACACCATTTTCATTTAGTACAAACTAGACATCATTAGAAGTCTTTTGATGAAAACCCCATGTCAAAATGATCATCCACTCAGGGGGAATAGTGACAACAAGATGTTTAAGACAAGGGTCGTGGAAGCCACGTTGGATGTACGACTGGCACCATTTTCATTTAGGACCAACTAGGTATCACAAGAAGTCAAGTGATGAAAACCCCATGTTGATATAAATATCCATTTAGAGAGGATTAGAGATAACAATATTTTCAAGATATGACTTTCTATACAGGAGGAGTAGCAATAAGAAGAGTTTAAAGATCTCTGCTTCGGCTGTCATATTGTACATCAGATCGGCACCATTTTCATTTACGAACAGCTGGACATCATAAGAAGTCTTTTGGTGAAAACACCACGTTAGTATGACTTTCTGTTCAAGTAGAGTTGTGATAACAAACTTTTTAAGAAGGGTGCCATGGTGACCATATTGGATGTTAGATCGGCATCATTTTTATTTAGGACCAGCTAAACACCATAAGAAGTCTTTTAGTCAAAACCACATGTTCATACGACCAGCCATTCAGGAGGAGTAACGATAACAAGATTTTCAAGATGGCCTCTGTTGCAGCCATATTGCCTATCAGATCGGCACTATTTTCATTTAAGACCAACTAGACACCATAAAAAGTCTTTCTGTGCAAACTCCATGTCGATTTGAAAATCCATTCAGGAGAAGTGGCGATAACAAGATGTTCAAGATGGTGGCAATATTAGATGTCAGATCGGCACCATTTTCGCTTAGAACCAACTAGACATCATAAGAAGTTTGTTTAGTGAAAACCCCAGGTTGATATGACCTTCCATTCAGGAGAATTAGCGATGAAAATATTTTCAAGATGATCGCTGTGGCGGCCATATTGGATGTCCGAGCAGCACCATTTTCATTTAGGACCAACTAGACCATGGGATGAATGTGTGTGTAAAGTTTCAAGGCAATCCTCCAAGTATTTTAAGAGGAGTAGCGATAAAAAACTTGTGCTAATGGACGGACGGATGACGGACAACAGACCATCCCATAAGCTCTTCTTGTGTATGACCAGTAGAGCTAAATATGAAATAAAAGTTAAAGATCATGATCACCTAACAGATAGATAAAGGGGACCAGCACACAATGAATTTAATATAAATAATAAATATTAAAAGTGCGTTCCATTATATATCCATAGATTTTCAGAATATGATGTCCACTTTTTTATAGGAGAATAAGCAAATTTTGATCCAGATATCAAATTACGTGTTATTTCATTCAATAAAGAAAATGTTTCCTTTAGCAAGGACTTTGATGCTGATCAGTTTGAAAAAGAAAATGGGACAATTGTGAAAGTTTAAGTTTAAAACATAAAAAGATTTGTTGATAGTTATTGATTTATGGGAAGTTCATTGGATCATTTGGCTGAAACTTAGATGATAAGTTTTATGAAACAATGAAGCCTTTTTGAAAACACACGGAAATTAGGTATTTACGGAAGGATATTTAACAGATTCAAGCTAGTGAAATTCCACCAATGGAAGAGTGTTCTTCTTCACTGATAAATTCCAGTATAGCAAAAGAAGAGTATTAGTATGTGAAAGATGTTATGGAACATTCAGAACTGGTAACATAGTGTAACCTTCATAATTATTATGCCGAAAAGAAACCTTGTTGTTGTGTGCTATATTTGAAGAAGTTAGAAATGTTTGCATGATAAATTATATGTCAGATCCAGCGCATTATGTATCAGCACCATATATGACACATACTGCAATTTTTTAGTTGACTGTTGTTGAACTGGAATTATTGTTATATCTTCCTGCTGATTCATATATTAGGGGTGTCATAAGTATGATTCAAAACTGATATGCAAAGGTTTACCATAATATTGTGCTGATGAATATAAAATAACTAAGAAAAGATGGTGAATATGATAAATCAAAACCAAAGAATTTTATTATGTATTTTAAAATATAATTTATATTCTTGGGCAATGTGCCGATATATACCAGTTATAAACTTCAGGTGTGCAACAAGAAAAATAATACAGTATTAGGAATTGGATAAATGAAGTAGATATTGTAATAACCTTAGAAGTTGATCTTTATATTCCATTACATGTGCTAGATTACTTTAAAGATTATCAATTCGCAGAAGAAATAATAGTTCCATCAGAAAATAATTTGTCACCACTGCAACAGCAACTCTCGGTGAAGATAAAGGTACTAAAACATTAACAGCAAAGCTACCGTGAACATTATATTGTAAACAAATATTGCGTGCATTACAGGAACTTGAAGCTTTATCTTCAACTTGGCACGGAACTTAAAAAATCCATACGGCTATTGTATTTGATCAACAGCCTTGATTAAAGTCTTACATAGAACTTAATGCAACGCTCAGAACAAAAGTAACCAATACATTTGAAAATGATTTCTTCAGACTTATGTATAATGTAAATTTGAAAATGATTTCTTCAGACTTATGTATAATGTAAATTTGAAAATGATTTCTTCAGACTTATGTATAATGTAAATTTGAAAATGATTTCTTTAGACTTATGCATAATGTAAATTTGAAAATGATTTCTTCAGACTTATGTATAATGTAAATTTGAAAATGATTTCTTCAGACTTATGCATAATGTAAATTTGAAAATGATTTCTTCAGACTTATGTATAATGTAAATTTGAAAATGATTTCTTCAGACTTATGTATAATGTAAATTTGAAAATGATTTCTTCAGACTTATGCATAATGTAGAGTTTGGTAAAGAATTAGAAAATCTAAGAAAAAGAAAAAAAGTTAATTTATGTACAAACTACGAAAAATATAAAATATTGCTAAGCGATTTCTCATTTAGTAGAAGAATTGTCATTAATGAAGTCATGGTATTGGTTACCTTGAAAGTAAAAAGATACATTTTTTTAAACTAAGACATGGTGGATTTACAGTCTTGGAAGATGGCAAGAAAGAACACAACAGTTAGTATTAGTTCAACATGAAGCCAATGTATGGTAATAAGATGACCTTGTTGATGACTAAATCAGATGCTTTATGCTTATCAATTGAAACTGATTATTTATACAAAGATCCGAATAACAGTATTCAGCGCGATGATACCAGTAACTTTTTAAAGATAAAATTTACAGCATTCCACTGATTAACGAAACAAATATTACTGGGTTATTTAAATATAAACTTAATAGAATCCAAATGAAATAATTTGTTGGATTAAGATCAAAATTATATCCGCTTAAAGCTAATAAACAAAAGGATGCAAGGGAATTTTTTTACAAAATATGTTATACATAACAGGCTACGGTTTGACATGTTTAAACAATGTTTGCTGCAACAAAATATAAATTAGAAAGAAATTTATTAAGATCATTTAACCATGAAGTATATTCAATAACATGGGTGCATTATCTGATATTGATGACTAAAGTAACTTAGCTGAGAAAGTAAAAACCTTACCATACTTAATAATTGAAAATAAAATAATAAAAATACAAGGATCAGAGAAGTGCATCAAGTGATTTGATCCACGATCATGGAAAGGGATGCAATGCTTGTTTTGCAAGAAAGAATTAGATAACAGAATAAATATAATAATACAAAAAGTTATAGAAGAATTTAATCAGTGGTAATAGTCTATAAGTTTATAACCATATTGTTTTCCTAATCGTATTACTAACTTTCTTTTTTGCTTTCCCTTAATGCAAAGAAATATTTTTTGTTGTTCTTTGGAATTGCATAATTTTCTGGAAATGTAATTTCCATTGATTTTTTAAAAATCTTTTTTTTAAAGAAAACAGAACAAAATTAATCTTATATTTTGCCTCAAATCTTTTATAACAGAATTGTGATTTTTAACAATTACCAAACAGACATTTCAAACTGTTTTCCTCTGAATGACAAGTTTGCCAGGTAAGTTGCCTTCTTTTATCACATCGTTCTAGTTAACACAATCAACAATAATAATATAACAAAATAAGTATTTGTTGCTTCGAATACTTTAATTAACAATTCCAACCAATTTATATTTTGGGTCAAAGACAAAAGCTTTTATAGTTTTGTATATCCATTTCCTATTATAATTTTTATTAAACATAAATTGGGCAAATAATAACAAGATAATAAAAAAATTCCTCTATTAAGTTTCCAAACGATCCAAAACAAACTGTGCTTTTTTGCAATTGATTACCCTACAAATGGTCATGTTAAATGGCTTTTTTAAGCGAGTCGTAGCTTTCGTCTCTATGTTTTGCTTGTCTATTGAAATCCCAGATAATAAGTTTATATCTTCGTAGAAAAGGTTACAAGGATCCTTGTTTATTGAACATTCAGACGCTGGTTTTATGTTGATTCATTTACAAAATCAGCAAATGCTTCCCATATCATAAGATTATGTGTATTGATTGTTCCTGTTCCTGTACAGCAGTTAATATACAAATATGAAAATATTTTGTGTAAAAGGAGCTGATACTTAATTGTTTGTTTTGGATATTAAACTTCATGAAAGATTGTAAATGTTTTACAAACATTATAAACATTAAAGATATCTTTTCTTGTAAGTTTATTTCCTTTGATCCTGTTGCATATTTCAAATGTTATATTTAATCCACGATGATATAATTTTCTTTTATTATTCTGTTTATCACTTCAAAGAGTTCTTCTGTGGCGTCAGCTTCGCATACGTTTCATTTGGTTTTACAATCATCTGTAAATTCAATATTGATCTCAACAATATATTTTTTAAAAGTGTTAACTTATTTTGGTAAACATTGTTATTTTCCTTCATTATTTTTCTACTTCCTTCAACACTTGTTATAACTTCATATCCACAGATCTCACAGCATCTTATTTTTTCATTTTCTAATTTACCATTCATATTACATCTGTCACATAAGATATATTTCCTTGCAGCTTATTGGTGTGTTTTATCAATAGGATATGGATTTCAATGGATTATTCTGGAAAGCAACTTGACCATCTGCTATGAGATAAACATACATTTTGTCCGCTTCAATACCTGCTTTCTTGTTATTTGAAGATGGATTCATTGATGAACATTTGCTAATTCAATCCCACAGCTATGCAAATCATGGTCATGTCTTTATCTTAAATCTATCCATACATAATTGTGGTTAGTGTAAAAGATTCAATAGATAGTTTGCTGTTGTCAGTTGGTTTTTGTATCTTTTTTTTTTTTGTTTCTTCTTTTTGTCATGGAAGAAATAGTTTATTGCTCTAATGAACTACTGATCAATATTAGTATCCTTCAGAATACAATATGGCTGGGGTTCATTCAACCGATACCTTAATATCTGTAATTGTTCGATAGAAGAATCATTCATTCTCTTTTCAGTTTCTGTTCTTTTCCATAATATAATTGTTCCCTTCAATGTCATTCTTGGGAAATTCAATCTGACACTAGTAAGCTCGGTGTTTGCAGGAATATCAATATTTCTTTCCACTGTAAGATAGTCAAAGAACAATGCCATTCCATTTCTGTATCTGTCCACAACTGCTAGTGCGATATTTTCTGTTGTAATGGTATAATATTCCAAGCAAATATCTGTAAGTGAGTAATTGGAGTTTAAACCTGCATATATTTCAGTTGCATTTCCACCAGCCATTATATCAAATGCATCTGTCAGTCTTATTCTAAACGGGAAAGCCTGTAGCAATGGATATGGATACAGGAGACCATGATCTTTCAACATATCAATTTCCAATTGTACCCTGAATTTCTTTTCAAACACAAAAAACTGGATTGCCGCCTTGTCAGTTTCCCTTATTTCTGCTGCCTGAAATGTCAATCCAAATCTACGTTTACTTAGCTTTTCTGTAGTGATTCCATGTTCTATTTTATTTTGTCTTACTTCATCAGGGATCCATGGATAACATGTAAAGATTTGAATCATTGAAGTCAGCGAGCTGATCCCTGCCATATTGAAGAATAATATTTCTAACAATAATTATGTCAACATTATTATACAACATTTGATGGGTCACCTTTAACTTTTAAATTGAATGCCTGAAGAAGTAAACCAGGAGCAATCAAAACATTTTGGACTAAATATTTGAATGTATTCTTGAAATACTTACTCAGCCTTAGCTACACTGGGAACATGATTCATACAATGCTGTGTAAAATTAATATGCTTGAATGCTTGAGGGATTTTTGTGTCCTAAATTAATATATGAATTAATATATTTTCCAGTGTTCATTTAAAGTTAGAAAATTAGGTATATCAGCAAAACAGTTTTAACAAATAATATGGTAATGAAAATATATTCATAGATAACGTAGCTATCAGAAGGGTTACAGTAAGAAATAAATTCTGGGTTTTGGAGAATGTAATATCATCACCTAAAGGTCAGTTGCTTGCATCAAATCATCTGTTCTTTTGCTAACCAATCTTTTTTTCCATCGATCTTTGGTTTAGTAAGCAAACAATTTCATTCTAATCATTTAAATCTTTCTGATACTTTCTGCAAGCATCATCCCTTTTTTCTTCTTGTTCTTCCATATACCCACCTAGCCCAGCACATGTAAATGCAACTGCTGAAAATCATGATGTGCCAAGAGAAGTCATCTTATTTAACAGTAACACATTTTAACATACCTGTCTTTGAATAAGTAGAATGTTGATGAAAGTTTTACCACAAGATCAGAGCTTATTGTTCTATTTGGATCATGGCCAAGTTTGAGACAAGAAACTTTAAACACATATATAATGTTCTTTTTATTACTAATGAAAAAATTGTTATCATTAAGTTGCATTCATTTATTTGTGTTAAATTCATTGCTAAATAATCATAAATAGCGCCTTATTCATCAAAATCTTTTTAATAATAAGATTGATATCAAAGTATATATTCCAGATTGATTTATTTTAAAATACCTTTTTCACTTATACTTACATCTTCTATATATTCTGTATATTGGGGAAAATAGCGTATGTTTCATTGATATATTTAAAGAACCAGTATTTAAGGAAAAATTACAGGCCGTAATATATCACATAATTTTTAGATTATCAAATTCTTTATGAAGCATACTTGTAATTATTTTTCCTTCTTCTGTTATATCAAAATATATGGTTAGTGTTACATCATTTTCTTTTTTTTTTATTAAATGATCTTCATTTATTAAAATCCTATAATCATTTATAAACAATACATAGAGGGATGCCATCTAACTTGTGCAGTTTTTGTTTCAGTTCTAGTTGTAAGTTTTTGTTCAAGTTGATTTATGTTTGTATCAAGTTCATTTATTTCCACAATATGTTTTTTGTAACAGTTTAGTATTGTCATCTAATTCATTGTCAACATTAAGCTTTGCTTCATGCTTTGATTCTTACATTACTCCATTTATGAATCCTATCTTATTTCTATTAAAAGATTGACGAGTTTCAGTAATCATAAAATCAACATCTTTATTTGGGTCGTCTGTTGGGTACGTTGCCTTCAGATAATTAAATTTCAGTTCATTTAGATCAACTTTTGTTTTATATCTACAACGTTTCTTTATTGGTGTAAAATGATTAAATTTATCAATCCTGTTTTGCAATGTATCATAGTTATCTATCAGTTTCTTTTTTAACTTAACAACATCATCCTTTAACATGTCGATTTCTTGATTTATCAGATTTGATATATGTTTTATTTCTTCCACGGTTGCCTTGCCATCTTTTATCGTTTACAGATCCTTTATAGCCTTTGGCAAAAAATTAAATCTTTGTTTAAACATAACTTGTGCATCCAATATCTTTAATTGGTTTTCATTTATCAATCTGTGTAATTCTGGTATCTTGTTTTCTTTTCCTCTGCTGCATCTTCTACTGTTTTTATGTTGCTATTTACGTCTGTTTTAATATTTCTAACTGATGTTTCAATTTGATTGGTAATTCCTTTTATATAACATATTCCTTGGTGACAGCATCAATGTTTTCTACTGGTTCACGAAGATGTGTTATCCTAAAATTGTTCAGATTACGGTCAGAATTTATTTGCCCAGAAACTTGTGCGCTAGGTGGTTGGTGAAATAAACCTATTCATTGACTGATTCATTACATTCATTTATTTACCAGATTTAGAAAGGGATTTGTTCAGTTCATCAATGTTTATAATTTGGTTATCTGTGTTATCATGGCCTGAACTAGCTGTCTGAGCTTTTGTCCTCATACTTTCCTTTATTTTTTGTTCCTCTAAGACCATATAAAAGTCTGCCACAAATGTCAACGGATCTGTTATTCCTGTTGCCAGCCCAGCTATTTCAACTGATGATGATGCCTACCATATTCCACCATCCACTGTTGACAGAACAGTTCTTATCCATATCTTGTAAGCAGTTTCACATTTGTTTCTTATATCACCATACTGTCTTATTTATTATTCCAAATTATCTTTCATCTATTTTATTTCATTCAATCCTAAGGCACTGCTTGCGATTTGATGGTTATCCATTTTATTCATTTGTACCATTTTCATACCTGTATCTTAAGTTCCTATGGTTACCAGAGTTTAATCCAAACAAAGTTCTTATCACATTACTATAAAATGTTGAAAACAAAGTATCAATTAAGCTATGATAAAAGATGTAACAAATAATCTTTATCCATTTAGTTAGTTTAAGTATATGATATAGAAAATAAATCCGGACTTGTTTCTCATAGGCTACCTGATAAGGATTCATTATATACATTATACCAATAAAATGTCCTATCCTTAACACTTCAAATTTTTAAGCCATCTTTTATTACTATTGTGACCACAATAGCTGTTCCTGATAAAACAGTTCCCCTCTTTATTGCATTTGTTGTCTATTTACTAGATATTTTTTTTGCTTCAGTCAAACCATTTTTAATGATCCATTCTTGGATTTGTGCAGTTGGTACTGATGCTAAAATAATTTTAGAAATTTCCTCCTACAATTGATTCATCCAACCCCATTGGAATGTTAGCACTGTTATTGAAATAGGCTTTGTTCACAACGTCTTTTTCAATTCTTTCAATCATATTATCAGATATATGTATTGATATAGCTAATATGGTTTTGTCTATTTTGTGTTTTCTATTTAATTGGTCAAAATTGTGGCACGTCTGATATTTAATTTACTGGTTGATAATTGTCAATTTTCAGGCTGTTCAGGATGCTTTAGCTGCTTAATAATTTGCTGTTGGGTATTATATTTTAGAAATTTAGGAATACAAAAGAACACCAACTACAGCTGCCAATCCACCAGTTATAAATATCATATTCTTGCTAAATATTTTATCTTTATTCTTTCTGCTTTTAATCTGTTATATTATTGTGATTTAAGTCCTAATTGTTTCCCTAAAGTAGCTTTTCTAGAGTCTTTCTTCCTTATACTTGTCACGGTATCTGGATGCTTTTGTGGTTCAACAACTTTAAGATCTTATTGAAAATCTTGCCTGATACTTTGATATTATATTCATTTTCATTCAAGATTTGTACAAGTTAATCTTAAGATATGTGTAAGTTGCGTTTGGATAGTGTTACGATGTAATAGAATACATACAAAACGGTAAGGGGAAGTGATAGTAGTAACAAATGTCATATTTGCAAAGAAATAAAGCCGTTATCTAAAGTTGCATTATCAGGAAGATGTAAAATATACGACAGGGAATATGAAAACAATATTTTACCACAGATATAATGAATTTAAGAATTTAAAATATTAAAAAAAAAAGAATATATGTTGCTTAAAAAAGAAATAGTGAAAGTAAAAAATCTTTTAAATTTGATGGCTTACAAAGCTGGGATCATTTTCGACAATGGCAAAACTTTAAAAGATTTTATCAAAACACTGATGGTGATAATATTCAAATGAATCACCTGGTACCAGTTGGCAAATTTAAATTTAATTGATCCAATGAATCACTGTATACCAGGTGGCAAGTTAAATTTAATTGAGTCAAATGAATCACCTTGTACCAAATTTAATTTAATTGATCCAACACAACTTAGATTATGATAACTGGAAAAATACTAGCTGTATGTCAGAAAAAGATGATTTTAAAAAAAGTAAATAGAAGAAACCCAAGTATGGATTAAATAAAAAAATATTTTAATATGATACAGGAATTCAGACTTAGGAATGTTGCTTTTCCACAGTAGATTCTTTATCTTCTCTACTTGTATCTTTCAATATTACTTCCTTAAAAAATTGTAACAGGCATAAACACTTGTAACAGCCACCAATATAGCCACTGAAGCTGAAGCAACGTGTGTCTGTGGTTCTTTGTAATAACAATGTATGTACACTTTGTTTTCACTTATTATTAATTAATTCTGCCCGGATTTATTTTCTTCTTTCCCGTGTTCTTGTTTTTCCTACTTTATTGTTTCATTCTTTTCACCTAATTAATATTCTGGTGCGTTATAATACTGGCAATAGAAACTCCAAGCTAAAGGACAAAAATCCTGTTCCATATGTCATTCCTTGACTTATCATATAAGCATCCATCAAATCTGTTCGCAATTTGTTTAAATCATCAATTTGTAATATTTTCCTTGTGATTGTTGTGACTGCAGATCACAACATCTGACAACATTGATTTGGATATTTTTGATGTTCTGGCATCAACAAATATTTTATAAATTTTCTTTAACTTTCTTTCATCCGTTTAAAAAAATTCCTTTTCTGTTAATGATTTACCAACAATTTATGTGTATGTTCCAATGAAAAACGGCAACTGTTAACTGCTGTTTGTGTTCTTCCAGCTAATCACCAAACTTCTTAAAACCATCTTCAATACAAGTTACTTTTCACGTTGATTTAGATAAATTTAAATATATTTTAAAAAATGGAAATTTAATTGCATGATTTTGACGATGTTGATACAGGGCTGAAATAGAACCATACCAATTTTATGAACAGGATAGAACAACAAGTAAGCTTGATGATCACCCAATTGTTCCAAAATCAGATATAATAGATACTTAGCTAACAAATATTACACTGAAAAATTTAGTGGAATCTCAGAGCAATATGAAATTAAAACTAATAAGGAAAATATATTACTGAATAATTAAGAAAATGTAATAAATGAAATTCTTGAAGGTTGAAAAACTACAAGAATTGATCTTGTATATGAAAGTAAAGTTCCTATAGCATACAGGAAAAATTTGTGGAATTTTATGCATAATCAAGAAATAAAAATAATGAAGCTGGTAAGGAATTTATGTCAAAAGTATTAGAAAATACGGGTAGAGATGGCATGAAATGTCATAGCAAAGGGCAGTCCGATATTATTCCTTTGCCATCAGTTCCACCATCCATCCATTAGAAACAACTGGCATATTAATGATGCAACACACATATAAGAAATAGAAAAACAATAGACAATTCCTGAGCCAATGGATACAAATTTGCCAATTAATAACCAATTAGAACAAGCAACGGTTCTTATAGAAAATGATTATTTCCAAGATAGTGGGAAAATGGGTGGATATGCTGAAACAGTTGTTACCGTATTAAAGTTACAATTTGCATATGTTCATATTAGGGGACACGATAAAAACATAAAAGAATTTAAAGAATAAAGTGAAAAGATATTTAAGATCAATTGTAAAATACTTATCTTCAGTTTAATAAATATTTAATTCTTTAACAATTCATCGATCCCTCTCACATTTATCAACTATCCCCCATTGTGTTGAACTTTTGTTACCATGTATTGGTGTTCCAAACTTTATGGCTGGACAAGGATATTTTTCACTGTTTTTTTAATTGAAACATTGGGTCCATTTTTTATTGTAAAAAAAATATCAGCTGGAAAATATTTGCTTAGTTTTGAAAATATAAAAATTGGTTGCTGGGATGGTCATAATGCTGATTTTTAAAAAAATGACGTTTTGGACACCTAGGGCATAGTTTTACAGATTTGTAAAAATAAAAAGTCCGTTTTTGGATATGTCGACTTATTTTGGCTTGTTTTTTTTTTTTTTTTTTTAGAAATGGGACGCATTGTCTCTTAACATTAACGGAATATTTTGCTCTGCGGCTTAAATATTATATAAAATCACCGCATCTTGAACAATCTTTTACCTTTCAGCTGTAAAGTTGCAGAAACTTCAGCTAGAGTTCACGAGTTTGACATTGTACAATATAGATGTAGCGGTTAGACATCTTTAGCTCAAAATCAAGAAGATTTAAGTCATATAGGGACTATAATATAACATTTATTTAACATAATAGGTTATCCGGTCAATGTTATTGAAGTTATACAGAAATATTTTGTTTTAAATTTGTTCCAAGTGTCTATTTAAATAATAGTTTAAACGAAATTCCAGTGAGAAAGGAAATATCCCACCGTTTGTTTTCCTATTCGAGCAAACTATGCTCCGCGTTTTAAGTACCCTTAGTGTATAAGCATAGGAATACCTGGCGTTACAAATCTCTGTCAAACTCAGAAATGTGAGGTTTGTCTTATTCATCAGGCAGATCTACTTCAATCTCTTAAATAATATACTCCTTTTACATTTGAGTACTCTTTACTTGCTATTTCTCACGAAACAATTGATAAGAAGTGCAGCGAAGCTCATTTACATTTATCAGACTATGATTATTACGATGAGCTAGGCGCCATAAAATCAAAATATCTAAACTTGGACTCATTTTCAGAGGGAATATACTAAAACGTGGAGTGGAGTTTTGTCGTGCAGTGCATTGCATTGGTGAGTGGAGTGTAGTGGTGGAATAGAGTGGAGTGGTGAAGTGGCAGGGTAGAGATTTGGAGAATGATTAATTTGAATGTGATATGAATGAAGAGGTTGCCTCTTTGCTTTCAGCTTATGTACCCATGTTATTATTTTTGCACATGCACTATATGCGTAACATTTTATAACATGTACATATTGACAGTCAAACTATGTAGCAACTAAACTCAATGATGTAACAGATCTGAAACAAGTGCTGAATGGTGAGTTGACCGAGAAATCACAGAAAAATGCTTGAATTTGATCATATGCGTTTCTCTTTGCCTTTTTTTCTCATATTTACACTTGAGCTTTGTGTGTGTGTGTGTGTGTGTGTGTGTGTGTGTGTGTGTGTGTGTGTGTGTGTGCTTTACGGCTCAGCAACACATGCAGGTAATAATGTGGTTTTCAGAAAAAGAAAACAACAATTGGAAAAAATGAACGATAAGAAATGTCACTGATTGTCTTCGGTGTTTGGGGACTAAGTGCACATTAATTTTATCGTATGGGTACACCAAGGGGCATGCTAAAACATTCAACAGAACTGATCTGGACCCTGAACCAGTGTTGATGTTTTGACCGTTAGATCAGCATAACACACCGACCTGGATCCCTAACAAAAACCAAAAAGAAAACGAAATTTATGTGATTTAATTACATTAGAGCGTTATAAATTTCAGAGTTAGCAGAAATGTTGACCTCATCAGTATTACTAATAGTCAAGTGTTGACAGGAGGTCACAAGGATACAGCTGTTGTCCATCTCATTTACCGTTTACATCTATAGAGTGTAATCTCTTTTCATATCAAAATGCAGTCTGATATTTTAAAACTGAACAGTAGGAATACGGAAAATGCACATTTAATTGTAAAAGAAAAAATCGAAAAAGCATCACAGTATTTAGCCAAATATGAAATAGGTTAGGTGCATGCAGATGATGCATGAAAAAGACAGGATGAATAATTTGTGTTCTATCAACACCTTATCAAATTCTGACAACATCTGAACACACACACAAATAAATAAAAAAAACACCTCACACACCGATTCTTATCACATTATACAGAGCAGTCTATGCTGCCTGATTGATGGCATTCTAAGAGGCTCAAATGACAGGAAGGGTTAATTAGACATGTGATTATGAATAATATAACCATTTCCGTTGGTCACTTACACCAGACAGTTGTGAGATGACTATATTATTTACATGTATATATGCAGTAACTACAGTATATAGGTTATTGTGACCAACTTTATGCCGAGTAACGAATATATTGAATAAATTGATGTACCATCCTGTTTTGTTTTTGTTTTTCATTTTCAAAGGTGCGCCATCAGATTTAATTTAGGTACAACATTAGATGTAAGATGAGTCAAATCTCAATGAAGCGTGAACGAGTTGCCAAATTTTTTCCTGTGTCATAAATACCGTCATGAAGAAAGTTTAAAAAAATCTACAGATGAATGTAAAAATTAAATGGCGCTAAGTGCCCCATTTACATTATAAGATGAAAAATTTAAATTTAGTTCAAGGTCTTGAATTTTTATAACTTTTAAGACCAAGACTGACAGATTACTTAAAGGCAGAGGACCCACTATAAAATGAATGGGTTACCTCTGATGACCCACTATAAAATGAGTGGGTTACATCTGAGGACCCACTATAAAATGAGTGGGTTAAATCTGAGGACCCACTATAAAATGAGTGGGTTACCTCTGAGGACCCACTATAATTGTCACCGGGTTGAATCTTTCCTTCAGTCTAAATTTGGCTGTCGTCGAGAAAACTTGTTCCATATCGTGAACTGATTAGCTGCTAGACATTTGGTTATAGAGCGGACTTATTAGTTTACTATTCTGTAAAGCATGGGATTGGCAATATGTGTTCTCTTTTTACACCTTGCTGGACACGGCTAGGTTACTAAATTCTACTCAGTCGTCCATTTAGTATGCATGGGTAGCAAATGCTACCTACTCCTTTCTAGCGACCGACCTGTTTCAAACTTCATCCTTCAAAGCTATTTATTAATGCATGCAATTTTGAGTTCTGACTATAGTTTACCTTTAAAATATAACTGTAAAGTTTGAAAGTTTACCCTTGAAAATCATAATTTCTGTAATCGTATTTCGAAGAAAAGTTGGAGTCTTTAATTTTAGTCCAGGGAGACGGATGAAATGTCAGCACTTTTTAGAAGTAATTGTAATACCACACAAACGTTGTCCCTGTTGCCACTGGATGTTCGACGGTGACTCCAAGAAAAGCTGACCTAAAGTTACATCAATAACAAAAGATAGACAAGTCCATTTAACGATATTTACCATCTCGGGTGCTATTAAGGTGGAATGATCGAACTGCCAGATTGATACTCCCAATAAAGCTTGCACTTGGAAAGAAAACAACATTCGTTTGAGTGCTTACAAAGGTGTTATCTTTAAATTAGAATACTTATTTGTCTAATTGAAAGTTTATTTGTTTATACTAATGAACAGACACATGTTATTATAATAATGGCTTACTTGTCAAATCCTATGCCTGTAGTCACAATTTACCTGCCAACAGGAGCCAGGGAGGAATATTCATCAAGATAATATGCCAGCAAAGTAACTGGGGTGGAGACAAGTAGTATTAGTGATATCTGCAAAGAATACAGGCAAACAGCGCAAAATGGTAGTTGGTCATTTACTTGCGCAATTCCGTTGGAGAAAAGACCGAAACATCAAGTTGGCCGATACCATAAAGACGGAACAACCACAGTCGTTTGGGAATATAACTATGTCGGCAAAGACGAAAGTAATATTGCTGGTCCTGTTATTTCTCTGTTCAGCGGGGAACGAACACATGTTTCAGAATTTAACAAAAGATCAGGGTCTGGCAGCAAAAAGTTCGTTGATATCAACTGTTTAGTATAACAATACTGAATAATGATCAACTATCTAAGTTCAGACAGACCCGTTATCGCGCACTACATACCGACAAATTATCGGGGTCAGTTTAGCTCGATCGCGTTACTACCCAGATAGTTGGTGTCCAAGAGGATGTGGTTATAAAGATCTGCGATGCGAGAGTATACGAGTTAAGTACCGGACGGACATTTGTATACGCGACTCTGGCTCGGGAGATGCCAAGGATTGTTAACGAGTATGTCAATCCACAATATTTAATGTCTGAGCTCATCTAGTATATCTTTTCCGCGGGGCCCCGTGATATTTACATGACCATGTGCCAGTGTTTTAACATCATCATCAAGTACGTAGCGTTTATCATCATAGCAGCTCAATCCTATCTTCTTGAGCGAGCACGTGTACAGCACGTGGTTATTTGATCTGATGATATTCATCTTCGCGTAATGTAATGTTTTGGTCCCGTTAGCTAGTTTGATCGAATACATTTTGCTCCGAAAACCAACAAATTCTGCTATTGGTACCGAGGCTGTTTCGTCCTTAAATTTCATCGTCTGTAGTTATTTCGTAGCAAAGGCTGTCAGTGTCGGTGAACAGAAACTTCGCCATGTAATCATATTTGGCCTTGATCTATCCGTACTGAAAATGGTACATCAAATACTTTGATAGCTCTAACACGATGAATCCGCAGTAGACTCGCTTATCCAGCTTGACAATTGTTTTCTTGATATGGATCGCGACCAGATTTTTGTCAAAGATCTTCATCGACACAAATCTCGGGGATGTTACTAGTTTGTCACGCTAGTCTTTATTGTTCACTAGAAAGACATTAATTGACTTCTAATGTTCTCCATCGTCTTTCCAAACACGCTGTTGTTCATCAGCTTGAAGAAATCCTTTTCGAAGTCATTTTTCGCGTCTGTTCGCTTGATAATGTTGAAATCAATATACGTTTTCAGCCACTGTCGCTGGTCAAACCGTAGCACACGAGGAACTTCAATCAGCTTCATCCCGAGGTCCATGTATTGCTCGAGATTTCTGTAGTGCAGCACATATCTTTTTTTGTCCGTCAGATTCGGAATCAGCTTAAGCACAGCTGTTTCAGTTCCAAGCACTTTGTCGCAGAGCTCAACATTTCTTCTTGCACAGTAATATTTTCTGGTGCTAGCGGATAATCATTATGCGGATCATGCAGCTTCTCTGGGTACTCTAAATCAACTTCGAGAATGTGACCAACATCGTCTTTTGAGCGCAGCATTTGCTCAATAAAAGACTTAGTGGGTATCCATATAAAGATACCAACATGCATCTGCTGTGACATTGCCCATCCCTATACACTATTAGTGCCGAGGTAGACAATATACTTTGACTCTTCGTCTGGATTGTAATCTTGCATATACTTATTGTTGACTTTTGAGTGCTTGTGTGTAACTACTGAGAATCCAATGCAGGTGCGTTTTATTTTTCAAAAACAGAAACATATCCTGGTCGGTTATTAGCTCTTCTGTCACCACGAATATTTTCAGCGCTGCATCCCACGATAATTATGGTGAGGAATAATACCACGCTGGATCTAGCCCGTAGTGTTGCATACAGACGTCCCTAAAGCTCTCGAAGAAATCAGCGAGCAAAACGACATCAGTCTTCCGATACAGATCGTGTTACTGACCCACATTGCTCATTCCGAAATGATCTAATACATGCTGGGCATGGGAGTAATCCGCGTCTGTTATTTTTTCGCCTGTCAGCGAGCTGTTAAATGATTCTTGTCTAGGTAGTTGCGTATCGAGAAACTTATTCCACCGGTCATGTATTTGTATGGATAAACCCTATTTCGTGTAACAAGATACAAGTTAGCGCCAAATTCCTCCGGTGTGTGCGTAAACTTTCTAGTGTTTTTCACAAGCTCGTCCAAACTTGCGTTCAAAAACTGTACGCTGTCAATAAAACCCAAGTGCCCGAGCAAACATTAACTGTACTTTTCCATATTACACTTAATTATTTCCTTATAATGTCCAGAGTACTTCACTATCAGATGGCTGTCATATACACGTTGGTTATGCAGCACCACCGGGATGAGTTCTGGCCGCTTCAGTTTTAAGTTACATTCGTTATGTGCTGCCCCGCGATATTTTCTAGTCGAATGACAATGATCTCTGACCTTGTCATCAGCCAATACCTGCCCCCAGATGTGGCAGTTAACAGCAATGGCATTGTTTGCGCAGTCATCATTTGTCATCTTCAGCGGGTAGTTGATCGAGCCGATATAAGCAACCTCATCCAGAAGCGAACCAACGAGCTTCTTTACATAATCCTCTCCGCGATACAACATCAGAGGCTTGCTGTGCGCTGGATTCATGTGGATGAGTTTGTATGCATATCCACATGGGACATGCTCCTGATATTGACGCGTAGACGACGTTTCATGATCATTGTCAACTCCTTCAACTGGCACCAACAACGATTCGAAGTCTGCGTAGATCAGGACTCGCATTATCCTTGATATGTTATCGAACTTTAGCCAGCGATAAACCGGGTCAGGCATCAACGTGCGGGTCTCATGTATGCAGTCGGGCGAATGTTGGTCAACCAATCGGTGTAGGCAACGTCTACAGTAAAACATTTTGTGCTGCTTGTTATTGTACTGCCCGTTCATCAGAGCTGAACATTTTTTGATCCAGCAGTAATGTCCATTATCAGCGTCGCCCACGAATAATAAGTTCACAGCATGAGGCGCTTGAGTTATTTTAGACAGGAGCAGTGGATGCACATTACCATCTTAAAAATACGTTCACAGATATGTTGTTGAGTCGCTCGAAAAGCTTTTATCTTTTCAAGCTGAACTGGAAAGTCTATTCCTGTAAAATCTAGCTTGTTTTGGTGCGGTGTATAGTTGGTGACTCTGTTCGGATTTTTATTTATTAGCAGGATACAGCGCAGAATGTACAGCCCACATGAAGCACTTGTTGTCGTTGTTTTTCACATTTACGCAGCTCTGGGTATTTTTAATCCTAGCCGGTAGTTCTACATATGACTTTCCACGTAGCGGATTGTACCTAGAGATATTCAATGACTCTTTTCTGATTCCTATCATCATCCATCCAGAGTCTTCCCTGGTGAATTTATCAGTCTTTGACTCAAGTGTGCGGAACATGTCTTGGATACTCTAGTACACGTTCATTATCTGTTTGGCTTTGGTGACAAAATTTTCTGGGGTAGATGTGCCGTCTATCTCCGTAAAATCAACTGCAACCGAGATAGTATATTTTAGTCCCCTGTGCGCCCGAAGTTCCGCGTTACTAATCTTACCTAAGCTTATCTTGGAGCGTGCAGCTAGTTCGGATAACGACACTGTATTGTCTGATTCAGCTTGGTAACTTCGATCAGCACCGGAAAAGGTTTGATCGTGCCTACTATAACGTATTGTGGCCATATTATATAATATCTTATTGTCTAAATGATTATATTGTTTATCGACATGCTCATCATCGCAGATCTTTGTTTGTGTAGCTCAGCTCTGCTAATCAGTTGTTGTCTGTTCGTGCAGTCACGCTGTGCTTCATCAACAGATCTTTCGTGTAGTCGATGTAGAACGGTGTACCAACTTTCTCCGTATGCCAGCGTTGTTGTTCTGTTAGCAACACAGGCATGTTTCCAACACCTAGGATTCTGACACGCACGGATATGTTACTGATAGGAAACAAATGTGCGTAAACAACACCACCCTCAATCTCATCGTAGTTCTCTACGTGACATTTGTGCGTGTACACAGCCTGATCAGACGTAGTATACTAATTGTTTGCATAAAAATGTGTATATGTACGACGAAGACGGTCGTGTTATTGAGCCTGAGTACGAACTTCAAGTTGAGAATCAGCATGTCCATTATCGCGTAGAGCCACAAAAATACACGCGCAAGTATCATATCAAAAACAAGCTTAAGCGCTCCAATCTGACATACGACCAGCGAGTTAGATTTGATGAGCTGTTCAGTGTGTTTTACGGAAGGACCATCATGGGCAGACAGACGTTTATCAAGTCTGACTTGATATTAATGAAAATATTAACCACGATGGGACTACACGATAAGGCTGCAATATGCTGACCAGTAAGGTCGAAGCGTGTTTTGGTTTAATCTGAGAGAATCTACAATGATATCATGAAAGAATACTTGCAATAGGTAGCCACGAGTTAAAATCAGCAGGGTATCCACTCCACTTCACCAAAGATGTATCTCCGCGTTTTCGTAGCAAATTTTAAACTTTCAACACAGTCGGTTCTGTCTTCTGTAGTTCTTGTTCGTAAAATGGGCCAAGCACTGGTTCTCCGCGAAGGTCCTCGATATTGTAGATCACCGGGATTGTTGTCAAGATCTCGCTGACCATAAAAACCTCCTCAGAGCAGTTTGGCGTATATCCTTCCTTGAATACTCGCTTCATTTTTGGATATCCGGACAAAGTCACCGATGTTAAACTTGTGTCTATAGTACAATGAGTCAGTTACTGCGGCGTTATTGTTTTGTTCCCTAGCCTGCGCTGGGGTAATTTGACGCTGCCATGCTTTGTTTTGTTATACCCGTCTGTCAAATGCGGCAACACGTAATGATACCTGTTACTTCCGCTTTTTGTGAAATGCTTCGACATTTTTTCTATTAGCTTCTGATTGAATCACTCAGCGATAACTGATTTGCCCTGGTTGTGTGTTGAATATTTATGGATATTGTTATTCTCCAGCCAATTTTCAGGCGCTTTGATGTAGAATTCGCTGTTATATACCCAGAGCTTTGCTGGCTCGACAGGAATTGTTTCCAACGCATCTCTAATTGCAACTCCGGTTTTGTCTCTCAGAGGTATGCTCCATGCGAATTTTCTGTAGGTGTCAATGACGTTTAGCAAGTATTTGTAGTTGTCGTTGTCGTTTGAAAACTCACGCATGTATATCAGATCAGCCGCATATGTATCAGCATCTCCGTTAGAGACATCTCTGCGACGCGGAAATTTTTTCCTTGCAGGAGCGTGTAGTTCATCTGCAAGCGTCACCGTCGGTGTTTTGTGCCGATTATGGCTCTGACAAACGCCTTGTTGATTCTTTTACGAATTCCTGTCGGCTTAATCGCCCTTAGCTCGTCCAGCATTGTCTTATCACAGCCAGCTTTGTCTTCAGGATGATCTCAGTAGCAAATATGATGGCGCATCGCAGTGGCATCTAAAAGTGATTGTATGGCTCATTTCCTGGCAATGGTAGGTCATTACTATCAAGCTGGCGATCTACTGGGTTATAAGGCTCTGTCTATGTATGCCCTGAAAGCGTCCAGACACCCCGCGACTTAGGAAATTTTACAATTATGATGTGGATGTCCATTGCGACGCCAAGTATTTCGCGGCTGCGGCATTATTTGCACGCGTAAAGCTTTATTTCCTTGTAAAATAATCCATGTGTCTCCGTCACAGTGCATTGTAATAAATAATCATCGACAATTAACGCTGCCGTCAACGTAACTAGTCATCGATAATTAGTACTGGCGGGTAACCAGCTCCAGTCATCTTTTTCACAAACAGATTTTTTCCGTCCAAACACAGCGCATGTTGATTTTATCATGGTACGTCCGTTTGCCGTTACAGAACTCGTCTCATCGACGTTATCAGTCTTAACCCTGCAAGGTAAGCAGTATGACATTATACTTAGTGTTTTAAACAAAAACGAAGATCAATAGCCTAGTATGCATAATAAACGTTCATCATTGTCCAGCGTTGGCTTTTGCTCGAACTCAAAAAAGAACATCCATAGGAGATAGTTTCTGCGATCGCGATTTGATATAGTAAATGCTATACAACCCAAAGACAGAGCTGTCTATATGCTGGATCTGCGTTGAGTTATAGACAAGCTTGAGTGGCTCTGATTATTCTGTAACGGCATCTCCAGGAAGAACGCCAAATGAGTCGAAGTATTCTGAGCTCTTTGACCTCTTGTCGTGGTATAGACATACCCTGTGAGTCCCCTGGCCGTCAAAAAAGATCTGGTTAGGCAGCTGATCTTTTGAAAAGACGCCACGGAATCCTCTAACGCTCTTCAGTTTCTGTTCAATGTCATAGTTGTTTATCGCGGAAATGTCCCTGGAAGAAATAGGTCAGTTGCTTTCCTTTATTTTACTTTTTTTTAATTTTTATTTTATTTTATTTTATTTTTTGCTCTTGGCTTTCAAGCCGGAGGTCAAAGACCTCGTCCGATTAGTTTTCCTATTAACACTGGCAGTACTGAGCCAGCAACACCAGTAAGTAGAGGTGCGATAAATCCACCTTGTTTCTTCAACTGCACTGCGGCCTTCGAAAGAGACATGCCCTTGCCGGCCGCGCGTTGTTTTACAATTTGGTCGTTTCCGCTTGGTCACCATTACATTGTTGGTGCCTGTAAGCTGAGATGCGGTTAGTTTGATCGTTAGCGGGCATCTGCTTTTGCCGCAGTCACTATTTTTTTCGCTGCGAATCGATCAGAGACAACCCGAGTTGTTGGTAAGGCATTATACAACTAGTTTCACATAAAAATTCTTCTCCTGCCTTGTCTGCTGGCAGCCCATTTGTTAGTAGGATTAGAGTACCAGAAAGGAGATGTAATTATCGATCTGGGTTTGCGCAGACCACTTCCCAAAGTTGCCTTGTGTGTCACTCTTGAAATTGCCTCTGTGACTGGGGATAGTTCGAGTGTGCCCAACACAGGCAAGATCTTAGGCAACGCTGAGGCTACGATAGAACCAACAGCGCCAAAGAAACCACTTTGTTTTTCAACTTGTGCCTCTGACATAGTCAACGTGATGCCCTTGTTGGCAGATCTCGGTTACTGAATTGAAGCAGTTTGCATGCCGGTCAACAGTGTAGTGTATGTGGGCCGCCTCTTTGACAACTGCCCTGTGCTGAGCCTCAGCGTTATCCCTCGTCGCTTACGCGATGCTTGTGCCAGCGACTGCTGCTGCAATGGAGTCAGCATGACGGGTGTTGGGGAATACGGCATGACTATATAACCTTTTTACTAAATTACCACAGTCATTTTTCCTGACAACGAATCAAGAGTGAAAAACTTATCTGATGTTACCATCGCATACACCTGATAAGCCCGGTGTAGTTACGCGCGGATAACCAGCATCAGCAGCAACAGCTCTCACTGCGTCAGGAGCGCATGTCCAACTTACTTCAATATCAGCTATTGACGTCTTATGCATAGATCGGATATAGTGTTTCAAATTCTCTTAGCGATACTTGAGTACCGCTGTCGGTGTCATGGTATTTTTGAAACGCTTCCTGAAACATCATATAAGCCCTAGAAGTATTTCTAGCAGCAGCTGTGTAATTGCAAACCAGCTCACGGTCCGGATATTGTTTGCTGTTAATTCTGAGAGATATTCTGCTACGATTTAGATGGTCAAACACCGTGCTGTTTTCTGTTTGGTCGTTGAAGCATTCGGCACTTTGAAAAGTTACGAATATGTCCCTGGGTAGTTCTTCTCCGTGTGCGCTCTTAAGCTACCATGTTTCATTTGCGGCAGTTTCGGAAAAGCGATTGCTGTACATCTGCGTCTGCTCGAAATACACTTTTTAAAGCTCTAGCGCATACTGATTTTTGGCATCCACAAGGAAAACGCAGTCATCACAAAATGTCCATCTGGTACAGCATCATGAGCTGGGACTAGGTAGTTGTACATGTGGTTTCTTTATAGTTGTATTCTGTGTTTTACCCCTCGAAATACAGTTGTGATATCATAACAAAAACCAAAATTCAGCTTAGCGGAAGAGACATACACATCTTGTTAACTCAGCCAGTTCTTCCTATTCGTGCGGCAAACCCTTCATTATATCAAAGTGCAGGTCCTGTTTTAGTGTTAAGCAGAACATTTGTACTGGTTAAAGCTGTGGCATCATGTATATTCGCTAAAGGTATAATTTTAGCCGCTATCAGAAACCCCACTATGCTCGGCTTGGCGTGTCTTTGTATTACCACATGTTAGTGGCTGTGCTACGGCTAGAGTCATCGCTGAGCATCATCAAGTTTTCTATTGTACTGGCGACTCCAAAATGGCTTGAAATTTCCTCAACTGTTTGGTTGTTTTGTTTTTAATTTCCTCTTCTAAATAGGTTCCAGCCGTTGTTGCCTAAAGTTGCATGTGTTGCACTGGTGTATGGTGCACCAGCAACAATGTTGTCGATATGCCCTCGGACCTCAAGAACTGGTTTGTGAGGCAACAGAAAAACAGCCTCATCGATGGTCTCAGTGGTCTTAAGTCCATCTAGATTCATCTCCCCGATATCTCTCTCGCGGTACTGGACATATTCATATTCTGTTGTTGACTCATCCACAGGAGTCTCGTGTGAAAAAAGTTTGAAATAATCCGGGGAATGCTGCGACAACATTGTTTGTTATACCACTGGTTAGATAAAAATGAAAATCACCCCAGTAGATGGATGCACCAGTAGATGAAACTCGCCGCACTCGTTGTAGTCCTATGCCAAATGACATTCCGGCAAAAGCGTATCGGCGGTATGCTGTCAGGTTATTTAGTATAGTCTTACTATGGGCTGATACAATTCGCTTGGCTGTCTTCACCGTAACACGACTCGTCTCTGGGTTAGGTGCTCTTTCGTTAATTGATTCATGAATATCTGCGCTAGTTACAGGTGGTCCAACTCCCCTAATCTTTTCCGCGATTTTATTCCCGACAGCTTTTCCAGCTTTTCACCAACTGCAGTTGCCTTGTTGCTTCAAACGCAATAGGGCTAGCGGCTTTTACTAACCCGGGTATCGACGAGGTTATTTTAGAAAACAGCATAAACAAAAATCCACCAATAATCTTTCTTTGCTGTACTTTGCGTTGTCGTATATTTATACAAGATTATTATATAATTTTAGCCTGGCACAGGTAACTGCCCATTTTACTTTCCGCAGGTGTAGGTAAAATGTGACACGCTGGTTGTTAAAATTAACACGATTCCCAGACTGATCCACATCCACATCGTAACTTCAGGAATACTTAGAGTTGTTTACAGGATAATAAATCATCGGTGATGGTTTTACCGGGTGGTATAGCTGGCGTTAAGCTGTAGATTGTGTGGGATGACACGCCGCTCGCATCGTAAGATCCCTCAGTGATTGAGCAGTTAATGAGCAAACTATTAACATCACTAATGTCCACTACGAGTTGGCTTTCGGGGATTCCCTGAACATCAACCAAAATCGGGTAAAAACCAAAAATGGTTCTAATGCTATTCGGTACTGTAAAATCAACTCGGTATCCGCTAGCTGGCGTGATTGTTGTCTTCAACGTGGGCAAGTTTGCCTCGATTTTAATGTTGTTTGCATTGTGCCCATTTTCTGGTATCATTCGGGTAAACTCAGCTGCGAAGACATCAATGCAATACCCACATGGGGTTAGCTCTAGTTTAAACACATCAGCAGAAGAACTACTAGTGTAGTAGACCAGCACGTTATTTGCTTTGGTAAAATTGTGAAACGCATTTCACATCTCTGCCGAGACCAACACGATTTCATACCCGGCTCGCTCATCTCGCGAAATTGGATTATGGTAGCAGACGGTAAAATTGTCACTGGTGCCATGGCCAGATCTTGAATCAAAAAACAGCGTCGCGCTAGTCACTGACATTATACCATACAATTGGATAATTATTGTACCCAATCACTATAAACACACGATACTCCATTTGGGTTAATCTTTTAGCGGCGTGCAGAAGATCAAGAATCTCGACATTTTCGGTATCGATCTCAACACCTTCGTTTCCGGCAACTTTGCTTGCCGCGAGCAGCTGCATACGTCTGGCTAGCTCATACTGAGATTTGTAGTACTTGATTCCTTTTCCTGCAGTAGATTGTGTTTCGATATCTTTAAGATCATGCAACAAAGATTTAACGGTTGGACGTGCTGCTGGTGCTGGAACCGTCGAAGCTACAGTGGCTTCATTTGCGGTTGCAGCAGCTTCCGCATCTCTTTTGGCTTTTTAAATGCCTTTAATCTTTTTTTTTTTTTTTCTTGGCCAATTTTTTTTTCTCTAAGCGTCTCTTCTTTTTGTTTAAGCTCAGCTGCAGCTTTAGCGTCTTTTAAGTCTTGTAGTTATTTTCTTGCTTGTTTTCCTCTAAATAACTTTTGTATTACTGTTGATGATGATTCTCTTTGTTTTATTTCCTCTATAATTTTTTCAACTTCAGCGGCTGGTTTAGCTTCTCGTTCTTCACGTCTTTTTATTATGTGTTTTGTAAGATTACTGCTCGCATTTCCTTTGAGTCCTGTTTTTTTTTTTTTACGTATTCGTTGTCTGGAAAAAAATCTTTGTCTGCGTCTTTGATCAGCTTGCCAAGTTCTTTTACAGCTTTGTCTAATTTAACATACTGAACATCACTTTTGTGCTGCTTTTGATTAATCCTGTTTACATTGTTAATCTTAGGTTGAATTGTGTCATGTACAACATTAACGTCTGCTCTAAGCAACATATCTGCTTCTTCTGCTTGTCTTTTTATCGCATCTTCGTCATATTGTGGTTCATTGCTAGTGTCTTTACATAATGGGTACTTCTTAGATTTCTTTGCTAATTTCTTTTCTTCTTATCTCATGAAGCTGGTCTAGCATATTATTTTGTATTTCTTGTGTTGATTACTGGTTTTATCTTGTTTTTTGTCATGCTCGGTTACTGCTCTTTCTGCCTTTGATGGTATCGCGGCAGCTTCTTATGCGGTCTTACCAACTGCGGTTGTTATCGGAATAAACAACGGCTCGGCAACATCTCGCTGAAATTATTGTTTGCCAATTTTATCTGCGAGCACCTGGCGACGTAATTGCTGACGTTTGCTCGACGAACTTCTTCATCGTCTCCTGCTTGCCATGCTGACTCAACTTTGACAAATGGCATTATATTTATGGTACTACATAAAACTAGCTTTCTGGTATGAAAAATTAGTTGAATCCTTTCCGGTACATCTCGGGGATGTCCTCTGCGTCACGGTGAAATGCTAGAAACTCACGCTTTGTTGGCGTTGCCTCACGATAGGCCTTTTTTAATTCTGTTGCGGCTATTCCACGGCAGTGATCGCATGCAACGAGAAATAATCTTTTATGTTGTTCATGTTATCTCAGTCTATTTTGATATCATCTAACACAACTACCTTGTCAGTGTTGCTATCAAGTGACTCGACTGGGAATATCTCATCTGGATCTGTGATAGAGAATACCCTGTTACCGTCTTCGTCTGGTACTTGTTCTGCTGAGGATTGAGCGTGTACACTGTCGCCCTGTCGTATTTTAATCCCTGGTTCAGCTATAGAATCATCAGAAGATTTGTCTTGCCTCTACCAGTTGGGCCGATTATCATGTAATGACAATCTGGCAACAAAAATCCATGCGTGAGTTTTGTCACATGCTTCGAGTCGAAGTTGATAGTTTTGTTCATTATAATAACAGTTCATGATAAAAATATCTAACAAACTATTATAAATGAGCTACTATTCAGCTTTTGGTACTTTATGCAGAGGCGAATCTTCTGTTGCAGCAGCAGGTGATGCCACCACCAAGGTTGACAAGGTTGGCGATACGATGGCAGGTAACTTCAACATGAGCAAAAACAAAATTGTAAACCTATCCGAGGATGACTTAGACCTAAATCATGTAGCCAGCTGGAAACATGTGAAAACCATCACTGACGCAAAGTTGGATATAACTGGTGGAATGATGACTGGCTATCTGAGTGGACATCAGATCACAGATCTAAAGATTGACACTGCACCAAGTGTTGCTGATTCTGCGCCTTGGCAACATGTGCTGGCAGAAACAGGCAAAAAAAGGAGAGGTAATGTCTGTGCATCAAGACCGAGTTCGTGTTAACAAGCATCTTCACATGAATAACCAGCGGATCTACGGTATTGACACCACCGTGACTACGTCACTAGTTGACGATAACGTGCCTAGTTACACGCATCTCAAGTATTACGCTGTGAGAAAAGCGTACTGGATATGGATGGACATGCAATCACCGGGATGGATACCACATTGATGCTTGGAAACAACTACGTTCCGAACTATCTGCATGTAAAAAAAACTATGCGGTAAGCAAAGCTGGGGATGATACGATAACATGAGATCTTACCATAACAGGTGGTATTACTGCGATAGGAGATGTTGTTATGGGAACCAACAGCCTAATATCATTACCTGTAGATCCTGCACTTGCTACTTCAGAAACCAACAAATCCTATGTAGATAACAAATGTGTAAAAAAAAAAAAAAAAAAAAACAACGTTGGATTTATTCCTACGCTGACTAGTAATAGCAGTAACAGAACAGGGTTTATTGTGTCTGCGTCTTCAGAATATTCAACAGCTTATGCGGTTCATTATGCATTTAACACACTAGCTGCTACAGCCAAAAATTGCGCAACAGCAGGCCAGTACTCAAACTTCATGATCCAAGTTCGGTGCCCGATTAGCAAAGCTACATGGAAATTTCAACTGCGTAGCCGTAATGTTAATACTGATCAAATAACCAGCTGGCGTCAGGACTCAACTACTAATTTGACAACGTTGTACACAGGCAATACGATGCAAGGGACAACACAACAATAGTTCATTTTGGTAACATCTCAAACTACAACGAAGTATAACATCTTCAGACTTTATTCCGTATCCGCTGAGCCGCTAAACTCCGGGCTAAGCCATATGCAACTGTTTTCCGTTGACAGCTTGGTGTAACTTTTATCTACGAGAATATTATAGATGGCAGGTGTTGTTGGTATCGCCAACAACGTCCATGCAGAAAAATTAGCAGATCCCGTTGCCCAAGAGCGATACGACGCTATAGGATATCTAAAAGCAAGTCGTCGACTATACAGAACTAATCCAGAACAGTAAAAGTAGCTGAGATGTAGCATCAACAGCTAGTTGACGTTATAGCAAAGTTCGACGCGGTGCGCAAATTCTTCAACGCTCGTGAGTCAAATACGATATCAAAGTATATCGAAGACCTTGTCAATCAGAAAATTATCGAACTTGACCACGAAATTGTTGATATTATAGCGAAGACTGGGTTGGTTAAGCAAAGAAAAATTACATCAAAGGAATAAGATAAACAGGACAAAGATCACGCCTGCATGAAAGATACAATTTCTAGCAGAAACTTAAAAAATATATAAAGCTGAGAGAGCGGCATAGAAAACTTGCATTTGTTGAGAAGACCGGATTGTACGCCGAAGATGTCGACACCATAACTGAAATCATGGCTATGCCAGCTAAGCGACGAAAGACAGACAATACGTTTTATAAAGACGATCCAGATGAACCATATGATGATGCAAAAGCGCTGGAAGCATATTTCATCTTGATGAGGTACATCAACTACTGAAAAGTAGATGTAGATGTTGTCGCAGATGCGTAGAACCATTTATAGAGCACAGTTGGCAAAATCGAACATGTGCTGTATCTCTATCTTCGATCAGTCAGTCAGAAATTTGCCGATAAGGACATCCAGGAGGGTAATTTTCATCATTCACCTGTGGCTGATCCAAATTTGGCAACTAAGATCAAATAATGAAAGCTTGATCATAGAAAATAGAATTGCCAGAACATTGACATGTACAATAGAATCAAATCAAAAATAGAACTTGAAAAGACAGAGCTGAGCGTAGAAAAACTAGCCCAGTTTTACAGATATGCGCATAAACTAAGTTACGGAGCACTACTAGTCGCTGACGCATTCAATTATCTAGAATGGATCGGCCTGCGTGCAGACAACTTTGACATACTGAGCGATCTTGTAAAGCTCATCAATGTAAAATTTATTGCATAGCAAAGTGCTAAACCATCAAATCTTTCTTGCTCTCGAGTCACCTGGTTGGTGACTACTACAGGTTGTGGCGTGGTGCACCTTTTTGTCCATCCAGTCCTCGTATGTTCGCTCGAGTCGATTCTCCTGTCGGTTGTTGTTAATATGGTCGACGACCATTCTTGGCGCAATAGGACCACGAAAACATTCAACGACGAAACAAGAAACAGGCATGGTCACATGTGGTGTGTTTGCTCCCGAAACTTTAATAATAAAGTATCCACCGTGGATTCTGCCTGGCACTAAAATGTTTTTATTGTTGCGGTGTCGCGCCTGACCAGTGTCATTTGCCTCATAGTTGTCGAATATGCGATGTGCTCTCCAGTTGTCCATTTTCTTGTTATTATACTACATATTCATTTCTCTAATTGGCGGACTTTGTCGTTCACCGCCGCCACGGTACGCATAACAAGCTCACGATAACCAGCAATCCGCAAGCTAGTAGTCATCGCAACGGCAAATAACTTGAAAGGCAAC
Organism: Margaritifera margaritifera; assembly: GCA_029931535.1. Classification (NCBI taxonomy): domain Eukaryota; kingdom Metazoa; phylum Mollusca; class Bivalvia; order Unionida; family Margaritiferidae; genus Margaritifera; species Margaritifera margaritifera. The sequence continues at coordinate 5,052,808 of JAQPZY010001643.1, forward strand.
ACCGCGATAATATCTTCATCGTGCTTATCAGCTGCTTCGTTCAGTACATCGTTGATGCTCTTTGGCCATGTCTTTTCATCCAACACCAGCACCATCTCTGTGATTTGTCGCTTTTTCAGAAAGCACAGCAGCATACCTTCATCTGACCATCCAAGATCAACATATACATTTGTCGCACCGAAAAAATTCTGATAGCAATCGGATCTTTAGTGTACTTTCTATAGTCCCTAACGTGGAACTTTTTGTCTTACTCTGAATTAAAGCCCCAGCAATCCAGCGAACATTTCCTAAAGACAGGGTCAACCAACAGTCCGTGCATCGCCAACGGTGAAACCTCTAGCCCGGAGACCGCCTGCAGATAATAATAATCTGGAAGTTTGTCGACAGATCGGACAAAAAGGCACTTGAATTCAGACAGAACAATCTTGTCGATGTAACCGTCAGGACTATATCTGAACCCGGGAATATCCTTAATGCAGATGTCGTTACCAACTACCTTGCAGCGAAAGATTCGCTCGGTATAGTTCCTGATTATCGGCTCAAATAAAGCTCCAAAGAGACACGGTAAAGTTGTTGCAAAGTTCTGCTTGGTGATCTTCTTTCTGACAACATCATCAATATTCGAAATAGACAGCAGCTCATAGCAGCAGCTAGTTCTAATCCTCTAAATGTGACCTCCATCAGCTTATACCACTCTTGTATCTTCTGCTTCGTCTTGTGGCCGTTGACGAATTGTTCCAGTATTACATGTAGTGTCATTATGATCATAGTTCACCTAACTTCTAATTAGAGAAATAAGTATTCTAAATAAGGATTCTGAATCAAATTAGTGAGTGGAAGGCCGTACAGCCCCCACATGGTCTATTCCACACGGACCTGAATTTTTTAGTTAACAAGGATGATTCCGTCATCGAAGATGACGCGATATCCTTGATCGTAAAATAGGTTCAGTACTATGGGGAATAGACCTGTGGGGTCTGAGCGGCCTTGTACCTCACTACTGACATAAGGTGCCACCTAGACAGCCATTATCGATGTACATTTATTTATATAGTAGACATGAACGCACAGGCAAGCCACCAAGATCCGAAAACTGGATTAGACGAATAAAAACAGATTTGGTACTGCATATGTAGCTAGGTTCTGGTTACATAACCATAGTATGGAGGTGTGTGGTTGGATAAATCGCAAAATATTCATGAAAAAAGTTACCTTTTCCCTGAAAAATGTCACTTTCGTCCAAAACCTTTACACGTGGATGTAAACCTTTCACGACAAAGTTACTTTTTCATGAAAAAGAACGTGAAAAAGGTACAAGTTTCTTGATAAATTTTACTGTCTTCACGAAAAATGTATCTTGACACGTTGATGATAAGTTTTCATGAAAAAAAGTTATGCTTTTCGAGAAAAAAGTACAATCTCCATGAAAAATGTCATTCTTTTCACGAAAAAAACAAATCATTATTCAATAATAAAAATATATATTTTTCGTCAAGAATGAGGACTCCTCAAAACAAGTTTCTTGATGAAAAATCCTTCATGTGTGACATGTTCGGCCAGGTACACTGTTTACCTGAAAAAATTATCACTTTTCATGAAGATTTTGACAATATTAGCTAATCAAATCTTTGCGAGAAAACAATTTCTTCACGAAAAAGTGGACCTTTTGCGAAAATGGCACACTTTATATGAAAATGTAATATTTTCCAGCTTTCTTCGTGAAAAACTGCTACGTTAATTCCTGAATCATTGCTCATTGCTTGGGTTTTCAGGAAACCATCTATCGAAGGATATAGTTATGGATCTTTTTACACCATGAGCGTTGGGACAAATTTATTGATAGACTTGTCAAACGTTTGTGAAATTCGTTTATAATACGTGTATCATAATACTAATTTTAAAAAATTGCCAAATCCATTATATTAGCAGTAGGAATCCGATCACACTGAGCGCCATTTGATTATTTACAATCGCACTCTAGGTCGTGAATTTATTTTCATGAATTCGAAAAGAAAGAAAAAAAAAAGAAAAAAAACCTCATATGGTCCTGAAATGCACTCATCCACAAAATTACAAAAATCAAACTGATAAATTCGTAGATCATATGCAATGAATAAAAAAAAAAAAAAATTTTTTTCCATGTTAAAAGATGTAAATCCGACCCTTTTTTTACCGAGGTAAGTATAATGGAATATAACTGAGATAAGATATCACTTATATCGCATAATTAATCTTACACCTAAAATCCTCCTTAAAGCAACAAAGTCGACCTTGCAAGATAAAAAAAATTTAAAAAAATACCAGAATATTTCTTATCAGCCGCGGTATCGGCAAAATAAAAGGCGGGAAACTGAAATCTATCCTAAACCATATTCAATGATATGATCCATTACAAGTCGCTCAACGATTATTCATGTTCAAGATTTATCTAAGATGTATATCAGTTGACCTCTTTCGGTGCATATACATCTAATCAAAGGTATCAATTATACGGAATAAATCAAAATTAGAAAGTCTAGCTCTCTGGTTTCAGATCTGCAAGGAAAAGCGCCTTTGTGATTTAATTATGGCGTTAGATTACATGATTTGAATGTCTTAATGGATTTAATCAATAAGGAGTAACACAGATAGATTTATGCATTGCAGCAACCCCTATTGTAATGAAGCTGATAACAGTAATAATTATTACAATGGGGATTACAGTTAAATAGAGGTTGCTATCATTCATATTGAACGATACAACAGCAACATTATCTCCTTGAAGCGCTTAACTATCGCCAGAATCGCATTATAACGCAAGTCACCCCTTGGTAGCCCGGGTACAGTCGTCGATATATGTTTGCTTTGCCAATATATTCTTTTCTTTTCATTCCCCTTCTGATAATCCGTCGAAAATAGATTATCATTAATTAATGATAGCGTTACTGAGGTTGTGGCGATATCGTCATTCTCGAGAACTAAAACGGACTGTAACACAGGCTAACCCAGTGAGGCTTGCATCGCTGAAAGATTTCACACTTTTGGTTTACACAGATTGACCGTAATGCAAGGTGACTTTTGTTAGATTCAAGAAAAATATGGCTAATATTTAAAAAGAACGCAAAATATAACTTTACATTATGGAAAATACTTGATATTCGATCTTATTTATTTGAACATGCCCCATTGCAAGTATACAGTACGACGAATTACGATTGGAAGCGTGCTTTCTTTCATGATCAATTTTGTTATTATTTCTGTTAGTTCTAAGTGCTTGTATGGTTTTATAGTCCTCGCTTTCATACAACTAACTTTGTTTTGTCGATATAATTCATTAAATCAGCTTTACGGTGTTTCTTAACCATACACGTGGCTCTGTATACCAGATTTCAATTCCATACTGTGGATTTGGGGAAACAATACACATTCCTGACATTTTCTTGCACTGATTATTACTGGTTTGCCATTCCTGTCATGTAGAGTATGGTCAGTATTACGTGACTTATACACGCTCACTGTGATCTAATGGCATTTATTGGTCATTAATTGGTCGCCAACGTGGAAACTGTCAATGCCCAAACAATATCTGGCTTACGTCACGAGCAATAAAACTTTCCACATATTGATAGTGTATGGGAACGATGAAAATGTCATATGTCGGAATATTAATACTGACAGTCCCTAGAATGGGCAAGGCCTTATACATTACTTTCCTGAATTTTCATCAATTAATCTGGTAGAAATTCATTCACCATTTTAAAGTTTCACTTCCAAACATAGTTCAAACAGTCTTCATAGCAGCGTACATCATAAAATTTTTCTTTTGAAGTTATAACAATATTGCCGAAAATTCACCATTAAATAGAAATATGTTTACTTCCAAATATTTGCATAATAGTTGTATTGAGTACCTGTCCATATACCACCAATACTAACAGTTTTACCTGTACCATATACCACCAATACTAACAGTTGTACCTGTACCATATACCACTAAAGCTAACAGTTGTACCTGTACTAAATACCGCCAATGATAACAGTTTATCATCAGTAACGTGCTTTATTCCAAAAATACAATGATTTGTGTATTGTTTCTTCACATGATAAGAATTATCACCTATAATCTGACTTTAATTGCATAATTCTGATAATTTGGCTTTGTTCTTGCATCTTGACCTTTACTTTGAACTGATATTTTTTTGAACTTACACTCTGCTTATAGGCTCCAACAGGAAACGGATTTCGAACAATAATGAAAGCTGACATTCAATGACCGGTAGACTTTTATAAGTTTTGCGATTATTAATTATGATAAGTATCACAAACAATCCTTAAATTTTCGTTCTTTCGAGACATGACATAATTTCATGCATAACCTACACTCGTATCAATAGTTATAAGGCCTAGTTTTATTGTTTTATAGTTACATAAGATCATTCTAAAACAAAAATTCTATCCAAAATAAAGAGAGAGAGAGAGGGGGGGGGAGGGGGAGGGAGAGAGAGAGAGAACCATTTTATAATGTTCATGGTCGCAAATATTTATGCAAGTAGGTGTTCAAAACAACAACAATAACAACAACAACAACAACAACAAAAAAGAATGAAAAGAAAACAAAAAGCAAATCAAAATTAAACATTATCACAGCCAGACGTAAAACAGAATATTCAGACCAAGTGGATTGTTTAAAGCTGTTTTATATTATTTGTGTGTTTTCTTGTTCATAGTTGTGTACCGTGCTTTCTTTTCAGCAATTTCACCTCCGGATCATGGCTGACAATAATTGTTAATAAATCTTCACACTGGCCAAAATGATTGAAGTCATTTTGAAACTTGGAAGAAACTTCGTCGAGTCGCAATTCGCGTATTTCATCTGACAATTTCCAGAGTTTACCACCCCAGGATTTTCAATGATCCGAACTGCCCGGATGTCAAATCAATTAACCCCTCCCTCAGAAGATTGCGAAACGTTTAGCAGAAGAACTACACATTCTTGAAAGTTCACAAGTCTTGTTTAATAGCTATCTTGAAAAATGGTTGTTGAAAATTGTTTGTTTTGAAGGAATATATGGGAAAAGATGTCAATCACTGGTGAAATTCAAGCGCCATGGGTATCCAAACGAACCATTAAGCGACAGAACAGATCAAATATCCAGCCTTTTTATCTCGATTTTAAGCTTCCATGAAATAAAAAATACTTCCTTATGTTGTTTCGTGAATGGGCACAGAAGATATCTTTGACGAATACCAACACATCACTTCCAATTTTACGCTGTCAAAATTTACAACGTATCTGAACGGATACCACACGCTGACAAGATGAAGACTTTTTTCTGAACAGTAGAACAAGTTCCTCCTAAAGAAATTCTGTTTTTTTTTTATATAGTATTTATATTTTTTGGAAATGCGCATGATTGTGAATGTTCTTTTCATCTGCAATTGCTTGGAATATGTCAAATTTAAGAGCGTGAAAACTATGTAAATACTTCACTATATGTTTATTATGTTTAAAGAGTACTATAATATGTAATTGTAGAATTGTTAAAATAATTTTTTACAGTAATATATTAAAACTGATTTTCTTCTACTCCTAGTACTTTTGATTATTAAGAATAGAAGGGATATTTCAGTACAATTTGGTTTGCCGTTGCTTTTATATATATATATATATATATATATATATATATATATATATATATATATATATATATATATATATATATATATATATTGACACAAAAATTGATAACGGCGCAAAATTCAAAACAGTTTCAAAACGTTTCGAGTTAAACAAGCTCTTCGCTCTTCATAAGGGGAATAAACAGCTTTCATACACAAAACAAACATTTAGCACAAAATCTAAACAATATTTTGGACTCCTACATGTCATAATCACTAGGGGGAATTTACAACAGGACGAGTGGGTTATTGTGTCCATCATATAGAAAACCAACATAGTTTGACCTAACTCCAGGCTGTGAACAAAGGACGGAAACACAGCGTGACGAAAAATCAATGCCATCTACAGAATTTAAAAACTTGTGTAACAATAATAATAATAAATGAGCGGGTTATTGTGTCTATCACACAGAGAACCAACATGTTTTGACCTAATTCCAGGCTGTGAACAAAGGACGGAAACACAGCGTGACGAAAAATCAATGCCATCTACAAGATTTGGTAAAAAAGTTATATCCCAGTAGAGTAATGTATGCATGCATGCATATATATATATATATATATATATATATATATATATATATATATATATATATATATATATATATATATATATATATATAGATAGATAGATAGATAGATAGATAGATAGATATGACTATTATATTAGGGTACGCTTAAAACCTGTAAACTACAACAATATAAATTATTCTGCTCTTTTCTTTCGTTGATGGACCGCAATCTGAAATAAAGAGCCTCCGGAAATGTGGCAAGAAAGTCACTCTGCAATTCCACACTTTCAAACTTATGATATACTGGAACGGAATGTGCAGGAAAACGACACTGCAAATTCACTTCAGATCAAATTACCTTGGACAGTTATTTGGTACGTGTAGATAAATTTCTGACAAAAATAAAAGCATTAAGGACATGAAGGACATGACATCAATTCAATATATTTTTTTCTCTTAAGTTAGTTCAGGTCAACATAGCACAAGTGTGCATTCTTAATTTAAGAAAAGGTTGTGGTGCTATAAAAAAAAATATTCGAATAAGTATACATTTTACTTCATCATATGTTTTTGAGTGAATAAAACTTGAAACTTGAGTTAGATATTGAATATGGTTACATCAGTACCGTGCGAAACTGATCAATTTTCAATGCAATCGATGTAAAATAAAAAGATTAAAGTTTCAATGATTATTAACTCAGGCAGTAATCAGGAATCTTAATTAATCAAATTGAACATTTATATGTTTAGCAATCAAAACACTTTTTGTTTGGCTTCTTCTTTCTACATGTATTTTATTAATATTTCTCGATTACATTCAGAAACGCTGGTTTTTAAAAGAAAAAAAGGCTACAACTACTACTACTACTACCACTTTTTGTTCAATTCAATATATTTTTTTTCTCATAAGTATTTACGTGCTCATAGGGTACATACTACAAATATTGCGTGGTTATCAAATTCTATACGTACAACTTCCCCCAAAAAACTCGAAAAGGTATCAACAAAAGCTGGAAAAGAGATGATGGACAAATATAAGCAATCTTTATAGACAATTATTGAAAGAAAAAAAAATCTATCTCTTGTTTTAAACGCTTCATAAAAGAGTAGCTAATGATCATACTTTTTAATTGCTAAAAGTTAACAGCTGAATGCACTTATACGTGAATGGTTTGTTCCAGAAGTACCCTTTTAATTACGTTTATAAATAAGTTAGTGTACACTGGACGCACTGAAAGAAAATAATATTCATCTTCTGTATCATGGCTATCACAGCATACAATATCCACCCTATCATGTACTGTTAGCTTATAGTAACAAAAATCTAAGGTATGGTCGCCTTATTCTGCTGCTAACATATCCGTACCGTGTTGTATGCAATAACGGCACCGAACACGTGCTAAAAGCAAATCTCTCTCTCTCTCTCTCTCTACCTACTTTCGAAATGCTCAGATGGAATTCCATAACTTAATATATTTTGTACTTTTGTATGTAATGTATTTTTGCTCCCTTCCCAAGAGGCCATGTAGTCTTTTTTCCTTTGATATGAATTTTGTTTACCTTAAAGTTAATTATAGCAGGTGCTGCTTTGTTGAAAGTATACTATTCTAACCTGAAAAAGGTTAACAACAGGCATGAAATTTATGATACAAGTCAATTACAATAGATATAATACATAAAGTGTTATTTTTTGTAAGAATACTGCATGTGTTTAAAATAAAATACAACAAATTTGAAAATACCAGTGATAATGGTGAAGCCACTATTTCCATTGAGGTTGATCCATTTGCCCCTAAATGAGTAAGTTATTAGGAAGAAGGTAAAAAGGTGTTAACAGCAGGATACAGCCCCGTCACAGGTAAATTTATATCCTTACTTTTCTCCCTATAGAATGAAGTAATTCGTCCAATTACGATATAATCAAATGGGTTATGACTACTTTTCTGATTTTTTTATGTTCCATTTTGGTATACCGAGACCCACAGTGTAAACTGCAGGCCTGATAAGAGTGCATGAACTTATTATTTTGCCAAGGTGAAGACATCAAAGGGTGATAATTTATAAAGAAGATAAAACGTGATATCGATGCATAAAATTAAATTATTATGATTTGAGTCCTTAAAAAATTCTGAGCTAATGAAATAAATACAAGGTACCACCCATAAATTAAAGGTAAAATTTAGCTAAAAGAAAGTTTAAATCCTCCCTCGCTCCCTTATCTATCTATCTATCTATCTATCTATCTATCTATCTATCTATCTATCTATCTATCTATCTACCTATCTATCTATATATCTATCTACCTACCTGCCTATCTATCTACCTGCCTATCTATCTATCTATCTATCTATCTATCTATCTATCTATCTATCTATCTATCTATCTATCTATCTATCTATCTATCTATCTATCATTTAGCGCTAATTAACGCTTTTCAATAAAGAACCAGTGTTGAACTATGAAAATCTTGACATATACAGTCATGACATGTTTTTTAATGAGTGTAACAGTAAAGGATTGCATTCTAGAAATGTCAACTGCGTGTATTTTCTTTTCAATTGTCTTTTTTTAAATGGATTTTGTTTTCTTTCAAACTAATAAATAATTGATGAATCACAACATTATGCATTCCCTCAAAGTTTTCTTCTTTTTTTTTGAGGGGGAGGGGGGGGGGCGTATAATGAGAAACCGAATCCGTGTATTAAAAAAACAACCTTGAAAATGTGTTAACTTAACAAATAAATTTCCAATATTAGAAAATTATTTTCTAATATTAGAAAATCAACGTAAGCCATAAGAAAATAATTTTCCAATGTTACAAAAATGGGCTGATTTTCTAATATTAGACAAATATTTTCTAATATTAGAAATTGATTTTCTATAATGAAAAAAAAAATTGAACATCTGATATACGAAAATCATGACATATTCTGATATTCAAGAAAGTGATTTTTTTTTCATTTATAAAATCATTCACTAATATTAGAAAATGCCAATGTTTGCCCATAATAGATTATTGAAAAGTCATTCCAGTCAAAAGAAGCAATTTATTAAATAACCAGTTTCTAATGTTAGAAAAAGAACTCAATTTTTTATTGTAGAAAATCATTTTCTATTAATAGAAATTCATTTTCTACGATTAGGAAAAAATCATTTTCTATTATTAGAAAATGTGACTAATTTTCTAATATTAGATAATCATTTTCTAATATAAGGAAATGCCCATTTATGTCCACAACTGCTTGACATATTATGTAAAATTAATAGGTATGAAATTTTTAATCGTATTTTCGTTTCTTGGTGTTCGATAGCATCATCCTAGTACCTACACAAGATTATGTGTTTTTAAGGACAATAACAGTGTCACATTCAGTGATGGTAATGAAAAAGCTAGTACAAACTTTGATCTTAAAAAACTGGATAGAAAATGATAGAAATGACTACAAATTGTAGGTTCTAAAGAAACTTTCTTTTCTTCATATAGATCTTTTTTTCAATAATAGCTCTAAGCTATTAATTTCCACCGGCGGTATATTTTAAATAAATAATTAGTGACGTATTAGAATAATTATAGAAATGAAGGTATCAAAACAGGCTAGCCCTTTCAAACCACAGAAAGCAAGATTTAACCATTAATCTTGTTTGAAAACATAATATTTGATTTAAATAAAAAAATTCAAATTTCTAATGATTAAGATCAAGAAAAAAGACACACACACACACACACACACACACACATATATATATATATATATATATATATATATATATATATATATATATATAAAATTGGTTAGGTTCCCTGGGTGGACGAGTGGTCTAAGGCGCTCGCCTTTTCAGATTACTGACATCTCACCTCTGTTCGCGTGGGTTCGAGTCTCCGGCTCGGCCAACGTGAGTATGTGAGAAAGCTTGCCAGTAGTTTCCCACCAAATATACCCATGTATATCATGTGCTGAAAAATGGCGTTAAACCCATAACAACCAACCATCCATTTCGCAGTCTCTCACTTTTACCATTCAAGATAATAAAAAAAAAAAAAAAAAAAAAAAAAAAAAAAGAAATGAACGGTCATGCGCTTCATACCAGGGACCCATCATATTTCGATTGGCGGGTATTTATACGCCTCACGATATCATAGAATAGATCAATACTATAACAAAATAGCCTGCATTATGTGTCGTTACCGTTAACAGCTAGACTTTACCGTCTTACAATACGCATATGTTATCAGTTAAATAAGGCTAATACACCCAATAGAATTAGGTTACTATAATCTAACAGAACATGATTGGGTGCAATATCTTTCTGTCCATTCTTTCGTTTCCATATCTCCCAGTGTCAATTCTCAAATTATGAGAAGACATTCGGAGTTTTGTCAAAGCCGATCTGTGTTTATGGTTACACCAGAATTTGAAATAATCTTCGAGGCCGAAGTAATCATCATCATCAAAAAGTTTTTATCAGAGTTTTGTATTTTATTGTCCCAGTCTGATAGAAAATGGATGGGCGGCCATCTAACCTTGAACACACTGGCACCAGGAAAAAGAACAAAGTCAGTTGAATTTCAAGGATGAAGATAACCCGAAGCATGTTCTGACAAATATATAAACCAGTGCCATGGAAAGTGTCATTTTCTCAAGAATGTTTTCTAAAAATGCGTTCCAATACTAACAGGTGGTCCTTATGTGACTTTTAGCATTTGCACTCGAATTTAAACAGCCGACTTTCTTGAGTGCGAGAGAGAGAGAGAGAGAGAGAGAGTGAGAGAGAGAACGTGCATGAACGGATGAATGAAAAATAAATTTCCAGATAAAGAAAGACATATTTAGAGATAGATAGATGTGTAAGTAGGTAGAATAGATTGTTACTCTCTCATCCAAATGTTCAAACAAAACGGGAAACTACTTTTTATCATTTCATAGGCTTATCTTTATGTAAAAACAGAATTTGCTGCGTTGAAAAAAAATTATTTCTCGATAATCTTTATTCAACACTTCAGAGGCCCATCAGGCCGTTGTTAGTGGCATGGAGTAGTCTCCAAATTACTAAAATTTTACAGAACGACCGATCTCCAAATTACGAAAATTGTACGGAACGACCGATCTTGAATTGACGACCTCAAACATTGCACGCAGTGGCACCACGAAAAAGATCGAAGTCAGCTGAATTTCAAAGATAAAGACAACCCGATGTTCCCACACATATACAAATCAGTGGCGTAAAAAGTGGCACTTGCTCAAAATGAATTTGATCACAAGCATCCTGTTCTCACAGCAATGATGCTATAACAGTTGACTTTTAGCACTTGCCCATCAAGATAAACAATCGATCACTTATGTTGATATCAAATTCCTTGTAATGGCGGGAATTCCAGATTCTTGCTGGAAGACAGCGGACGATTTAGTTTGGCGTCTTAATAACATTTACCAGATCATTTCTGTCTTTTGACATTATTGGGTTTTTTTTAAAGAGTTTGGCCTCGGCGATTTATAAAGACAGGAAATTGTCTAGGACTGAAAACTCAGATCACAACTAGATACCTTATCTGGTTGTTACTTTTGTATCCAAATCTTTGCATAAGACGGGGAAGAGCGTGCCTTGTCAGTAAAGATTAATATCCGATATTTTAATGAATAGTGTGTAATTCGCTTTTGATCTTTCCCCGGTTTGTGGGGTTCTGATGGATTGTTTTGTTACTTTTTGAAGGACTGTTACAATCTATAAGGTAGATTCTCCAGAGCAGTAGGTGGGGAGTTTTCACGTCGTGTCAAATGATTGAGACCACGTATCTTGAAATCTTTGTGGAACTATGATATTCGTTTAAATTCTCAGATTATAGATAGATGGAACAAATTACTTTTTAAATGTCTCACATAATTTTGTTCTTAACAATGACAGACACATTCTGTAGTTATAGATTGGTCTGTATATTTGTACATAAGACACCTATGAACTTTTATGTTTAAAATACTTCTATATTTTATATTTTAAATTAGAGGTATGCACCATGCAGTCTGAAATAAAGGATTCTTATGTTATCTTTTCTAATAAGTTTTTTTCTTCTCCACAACCTTGAGAAATACCGCTTTATCTACCAATGTGCAAATCAAAGATATATATATATATATATATATATATATATATATATATATATATATATATATATATATATATATATATTAGCATGAATACAGTCTGCTCCAGAATGTTTCTTTTTGTGTGCCTGTGGTGGGTTTATTTTATTATTTTTTAAAAGTCCTTTTTAACCACAGGTATACCAAACATACCGTCTCAGTTACATATCCTCCCATCTGTCGAGGTCCAATAGTGTCTTGTAGTTTACATTTTCATACAGTTGAATACGTCAAGTTCTTAATTACTTGTGTGTCACTGTAACAAAATACCTTCTCGAAAAAGTTAAAGAGAAAGAGCAAAGGCATTTGAAAGGCATGAAAACAATAGACTTAGTAATGGGGGGAAAAAATGGTTGAACGATTAAAGAAAAACAGGTAAAACGGAAATGTACCCGTCATCTGATAAAGAATAATGTTGGTTTGTTTGTGCCAACTTACACTCCTATAAAGGAAGGAGTCTATGACCCTGAAAGAAGTTAAACATCGTTAAGACTCATTTATTAAAATGTGGCATTGAGAGTTTGGCCCTAATGATGGTCATTAGTATGGGTCGGATGTTTATTTGGTAGATTAGTTTTAAAATGTTAGCCTTGTCTTGTTGTACAGATGTAGTGTTTTGCGGTATCCCATTACGCTCAATGAAATCATTCTTAACGGCATTACTGAGTAAAATGCCGAAGTATACCGTATGAAATGTGACCTGAAACTGCAACAAGCATAGTCCCGAATTTCAAGGTAGAGCGAGCAACTTTAATTTGAGTGTTATATTTTTCTCTTTTCCCCAACTTTCTGAGTTTATTTGTGTCTATGCAATGGAACGCGTGCACATGTGCCATGTTACGCGTGTGTCTCTACATGAGATAGAGCAACTTCAATAACTCAAAAGCTTAGGTTCTAAAGATCTTACGTTTCAGTTTCTGGCAAAAACAGGAGCTTCAGTTTATAGTTTGCTCCTTAAATTCTGCTGGAGTTGTTTTTCCTGCTCTTATCATAGAATCATATATTTAAATGGTTTCATCGGAAACTGAATGTAAACAAACTATCCATAACGGTAAGAAGCATGCGTCCGGTGGGTGAAAACATTCGGTTTACTCGGGCCTTATCCCCGATCCCATTTCAGAACTCTTAACGCTAATCATTTAAGTTTTATTTTAAACAAAGCTTAGAAAATATGGGGAATTGATTTTGTTATGCTATATTATGACAAGCACATTTAGAAAAATAAGTACAGTCTAATGATGGAATATACTCTCAAAGTCAAAGCAGCTATTAGGACAAATGCAGAGTCAATCACATAGTCGAATAGCCACTTCTAGCTGGTTAGTACTGGTTACTGCGATGACGTTGGTGATATCAATTTTCTCAACATAAATCCTCCAGACGTAACGTCAAAACGTGACACATTGTAAACATTTTTTTCTTATTATGATTATTATTCATATTCCGTTGTGACTGGGACATTGAAACGTTACGTTCTGAAAAATAAACTATTATTAGTCATATTCCGTTGTGACTGGGACATTGAAACGCTACGTTCTGAAAAATAAACTATTATTAGTCATATTCCGTTGTGACTGGGACATTGAAACGCTACGTTCTGAAAAATAAACTATTATTAGTCATACCTAGGAACCTCTATTGGCAGTGACCTTTATCGCGAATCACTGAGAAAACGATGAATACTGCGGATTATAAATAAAGTTCAGTTTTTATTTTTAAAAAAGTTGAAAGTCTAGTTCACCGAACGCACAGTATTAGGTTTTGAACAATAAACATTGTTTATAAGAAACAGACCAAAGTTCTTAGATAGTGGTAACTGCAGAAAGGAAATTGCATTGAAAAACTCGTTTCCCGGTGTTACAGAGTTGTACAGGGTGTAAATGATGTCTTTGAAATACATTTCCTTTATCATCCTATATTTATGTGATACTTCATCCCTTTAACTCTCAAAACATTCCTGATTCCGCTCTTTTCCCAATTTCACCAGTGCTCCCCAACCCTTTCAATAATTCGCACACCCGTGTGCAGAGGAAAATACAATGTTCGTGATTTACTTTATTATTTTGCACTTTCTGATTTTCTCTCTCTTTGTTTTCTTTTGTCTAAAAAACATTCTCTCTCTCTCTCTCTCTCTCTCTCTCTCTCTCTCTCTCTCTCTCTCTCTGTTTTGTCTATAAAACAGAATACCCTGACTCCGCATGAGTTGCGTCAAATCTTCGTTGAAAGCGGTTTTTTCCGTCTCGTGCGCAACCACTGTTTACTATAGAAGCCATGTATGTATGTATAATTATGTGCAAAATAAATATATTACACAAGTTATTTTTTTATTATCAAATTTATGAAATGAGCTGAATAATTCTAATGTTGGTGAACATAACATTGAATTAAATCAAAACGTTAACAAATTTCATTTGCGTTTCGCGCTCATGTAACATTCTATATTTTACTTGGCGAACTACAGAAATAATTAGGTCATTATTACACTGAGAGAAGTTAAATACAGAAAAAATTTGGTTATTATTACACTGAGAGAAGTTAAATACAGAAATAATTTGGTTATTATTACACTGAGACAAGTCAAGTTATTGTCTTAAAGCACTTCGAAACGCTTGAGACTTTTAACCTCAACTTTTTATGACGTTATGACGTGATGATACACAAATGTTGTGCAGTTTTTAAATCAATGATTGTAACATTGTATTCCTCAGTGGAACAATTATTGTCAGTGCACCATCGTTCAACTACAGATATTGTTGTTTAAGGGAATTCACTACTTTGTCATGTTCCCCCGACAACATTGACCAGTATATGTAATTACGATGTATATATGGGTTTCATTCGATATAATTGCGCTTGCAGCTTATTTAAAAGTTATTTTTGACTAACGGCCTGAGGAAAATGGCAGTTGGTTAAAAAAAAAATCAGCAATTCTTAAAGGAAAGAAATAAAGCTTCTAGTCAAACATATAAATATAGATACGTTCATACGGTCATAAAAGAAACTATATTAAAATGTTGTGTATTTGAGGATAATCTTTTCCATATACAGCGAAACTTGTTCAAACCGGTACTTGAATAAACCGGTAAATTTTTTAAGGGGCTAGTTAATTTTGGTTAAGAATTTACATGTGTATTAAGCAATAGAATACTAACCATAACGTATCCGTACACTGTCTACTCTGTTATTCAGTATCAATATCCAGTCCCAATTAACACATTAAAGAATAATTAGCACTGTTCAAACCGGCGTATGTCTTTGCAACGTCTGTACAACAAACAAGCGTTTTGTTTTGAAAGGCAATCATGTCACGCGCTGGTGATATATTTACACAATGTTCAGTCTATTGCCCACACCAGGTGTTGACTAAAGTCACGGTAGCGAGTAGTTATCAAATCATGTAACTGTTAATACATGTGTTACCCAGTGATTACGGTCTTAAATTGAATACAGTAATTAAGCAATAGTCTCTGATAATAAAAACAAAAGTAACTTGTAATGGTCATTAACTAAATTCATCATTGATTCTGCAACATATGCACAACACATTATCTATATCGCTCCCCTCCCCCACCCTCCCATCTGCTCTCTCACTCACACATATGTAAACGAAAGTACATGTACAGTGTAAATTTATTTGCAATAATAGTATAATTATTGTCAATTTATTTTTTAAAAACTTGGCAAAGTGACCATAAAAACAAATTTTATTAAGGCTGTATTTATCGTATAAATTGGTCTAATAACTTCAGCTTATCAGTGATGAAATCAGTGGAACCTTGACAAACGTTAACCTTTTCAAACCAGTTTTTCACAGTGGTCCAAGAGTGTAGCGGTTTAGAGAAAATACACCGTATTGTTTCTGTGATAAATCAAAGTCACTTAACTACACTAAATCGTAACGAAGACATTTTTCCCTTTGATATATGTGATATTTTTTGTGAATGTTGTTTTTACTACACATTCTTTTAGGTAGAACCAGATATCGAGGTCTTTCTTATTGTCTAGTGTGGAGATAAATATCAAAATTACGACTTAAATATTATCAATTTATCTCCAAATAATAGCAAACCTTGTGATTTTAAACATTAATGGAGACTTCGTAACTCTGAATGACTTCACTTTTTTTGACCATATTTTATTATCGACCCATGAATTTAGTTAGATACAACAGAATTAAAACCAATACGAAAGATAAGATCATGGGCTGACGTTAATATTGACCATCTTGCGAGGACTGAGTGATGGCTCACACGTCTTTGGCTAGCAAAATGCCAGACTCAAGGTTTTTCAGACAAAACAGTGGGATTAACTGGTAATTCAACGCAAGTTATTTCCAGATGGTTTGCATTTTGGTGCCACTAAGTTTAGATAGAATGCACTTTTCAACCTTTCGTTGCCCACAAAGCAGGTCTATACAAAAATGCAGTAAAATTTCAAATTGCCAATCGCCTACGTTCACGTGCATGAAATAGTTTAATAGTTTCAGCATGTGTTACACGGTCTCCAGTGGCAATGTATACAAAATGCTCCTCTCTGTAGATCCCTTGATAAGTCTGAACGCTAAGTGTCATGCAACTTAGGCAGTTGATGACTGAATGTTTATATTAACATGTGCAACTATTACTGTATTTGCTGCCGATTTTGATTCTAATTTATGAAAAATATTGAAAATGGAAGTACATACATTAATCGAATACGTATCTTTATTCCATTCCCGCTTTTATTAAGTATAATCTCACTGCATGGTCGACTTTTATATCCGATTTTGATATAGGACCCTTTAAAAGTGTCAGCTGTATTTTGAACGCTTATTCTCGAGTTTTCTTTTTCTTTTTTTTTTTTTTTTTTGCTCGAGTAAGCAAGGGTTTGTTTTCCTAATAAAGTGCTTCTGTTGTTCAGATATATCAGCTACGTTACTCTTCCTTTTATTAGATACCCCATTTATCTTCTATGGTTGATCTGGCTTTCGACACGGATTTTAAATCCGTATTTCCGTATCGCACACCTAGACTGCAACTATTAGATGTTACGCGTAAAAAAATATGGAACTTTTGATATATCCAAATTTTTTTTTTTTTTTTTTTAATTCCATTTGTACTGTGTAGCTAAAATATTTGGAAAGCGTAAAGAAGGGGGAAATGTAATAAATACAAAACCGCATTTGTGCTTTGTTCTTAGTCGAGGGACATACTCCTCACACTGGGCTACCTCCCTTGGTTAGGATATTAACACTGCAACAACGATGTTAATTTGATGGTAAAATGCCACCTGCAGAAAACTGTACGCTTTGATAACTGCATCACACTCAATTTAGATTGCATTTGCTGCGATCTTTTCTCTACAATGGCTTTAGTGCAGAATGGGAAGATTTTGCCAAATACGTAGAAGGAAAAAGTAAGGAATTCTTTACTTACAGTGATGAAGCACAAAACTGGTGATGTTACAAGGTAGTATGCGGCAGGTGGCACAATATACCGATGACGGCACAATGAAGTGTATTGGAGTCGTCATACACAGTCTGGTTCTTTTGCCCAAGCTTATGATTCGATTTAAATCTGTGACAAGTGAGTAAGGTGTGATCCACCAGTGTTACGGAATTATGTATCATCTTTTAAATTATAATATAGTTTTCATTTAGTTTATGACCTTTGTATTATAATTAATATTTTTTTAGTAGCCAACGCTATTATTGAGTACATGTATATCTTGTTACTAGTGTTGGTTAAACATGACTCACTATGTCACGTGAGTAGCGCGTGGTGAAATTATCCGTGACCTAATTCCCATGATTCAGTAAAGGGTACAACTTGTTTACTTGTAAGAATTAACATCGCAATTCGGGTTTGTTTATTTGAGACGGAGTAGATTGGGTTTTTATTTGTCTTACGCAGTATAGATAATATAAAACGGAATTTAATCACTGCGCATTCATTCTTTGCAGTTACGGCATTTGGTAAAGTCATAGAGGGAATTTATTTATTGTTCGTGAAATCTTAACTCTAAACAGTACTTTTGGAATTACGTACTTTTAATAAAAAATCTGAACTTTATTCTACTCCGTCGGAATTATCGGGATCATTTCAAGAACTTTTGTGATATTCTACGTTCATAGGAATTTACCTGGAATTAATAACATTTTGATCTAGAACTGTGATTCTTGTTGACACATAAGCACATTAGTGTCCTCATTCGGAACGCCTTTGGACAGTTTCCGGATTAGTGGATTCTATAGAACAATTTAGGATTATTTAAGGAATTTCTACACTAAGTTATTTTTAATTCTTTCACTTTGTTTGTTTTAAATATTTTATATTTTAGGATAATAAATTTGTATTTTGGAAATTGTGAAAGCTTGTTAGAGTCTTTCTTTCTTTTGTTACATATTCAAACCCCTAGTCGTAACAACAGTCAATGTGCTTGTGTACTAATGCGAGGAGACGATGTACTGAGGACACACACTAAAGTAGCCGACCCGGGATGATCCGGGTGGTAGGATTCGAACCCGCACCCTTGTGGTGGAGAGTCCGACACGCTAACCACTGAGCCGCCGTGATCCTGCCTCCATTATTCGCCTCTGACGACATGTAGGAGAGCGCATCAAGTCTATTCTACATCCCAGAGCCCGCAGGAGGCCGCAAGGAGACGTATGGTTGGATTGAGTCGCTAGCGACTTTATGGGAATCATTTAACATATATCCATGTTTTATTTGCACGTGTTAAATCTATTTAATAATAATAATAATAATAATAATAATATCTCTTTAAAATCTGGATTCCTGGACAATGGACTTATACACTTCGAACTCTTTCGAATAGCAGGTAAAACTATAGAATAGTTATTGTCTTTCAGGAAAGATACGTCCTTAAATAACAATAAACACAGTGTTGTATGAAAGATACGTCCTTAAATAATAATAAACACAGTGTTGTAGGAAATGTATGTCTGTAGGTGTGAGGTGACCGTTATTGGGGGTTGTATTGTATATTGGATCGTGACACTGAGGTGATTGAAGGTGTGGCGAATTATTAAGATCAAAGGTTAGAACATGGAGAATTCGCAGCAAGCATGATACGTGCAGATGATAACGAATTTGACAGCACCGTTCATATCAAAAACGGTTTGGTTTAAGATTTTGGCTGGAATAAACAATTTGGAATTGAATGTCGGCTATTTCAATCAATACCGTGATCAAGACTGATACCACCTGTAAGGAATATTTTATTGTCGGAATTCTGGAGTAACATATGCAAAAGATAAGCATGTGATTTCCAGATACCTACAGTTTAACTTTCTTAATGAGAGAGAGAGAGAGAGAGAGAGAGAGAGAGAGAGAGAGAGAGAGATGTAATTGTAAAATTACAGAGACAGTTTATGTCGTACTTCATTTATAATCTCTCGTACATCTATATGAGATGTATTAAATGACTGCTTATGTCTCTGTCGTCTTATCAAGCTTAGTGGGCCAAGACCTCCCAAGCTGGAAGATGGCAAACTTGGATGAAGACAATTGATGTACAGGTATTATATGAATTATAAGGTTACCCTTTCTACATGTATTTGAATAATACAAGCCCTTTAATTTCGTTCATATTTGGTATCAAATTCTATCCCGGAAATCTCACAGTCGGGGATGCGTTAATTGCAACACATTAGTCCTTTCATTCAGAGTTCGTGTTCACAGTTTTCTTCCTTGTGGTTAAAGGAACTTACAGATGCATAAAGAAGCACGTATGATTAATGAGCCGTCCTCAAGATGAGCATGATCACCATTAGTATTCACACAAATCTCTAGCTATTGTCGTCTTATTTTCAAACATTTGTAGTTTTGTAGAAACATGATCTGTGGTATTATCACTGAAGATAATTATCTCACTGGTACAAGTTAAACAAAAATCTTTCTTGTTTTGTTATTGCTATTGTTTTGTGAACGCACATATGGAAGAGTCTGATCCATGACCGAGTTCGCCTTTTAGACATATAAAACATAAACGTGCTCAGTGTCTAATGTCTGATTAATGTCTCACGTTAAAAATAAACGATTCATTTACATAAGAGTGTTGTTGTGTTTAAATCATGAACCGAAACGAAGAGGTATTAAATAATGATATTCACAATAAATAATGATATTCACAGTTTTACAAGAAATATTATAAACATAAAGTAATATAAATAGAACAGACAGCAAAATTTCTCTTTTTATATACATGCTAATTTTACTCAGCATTTTACAAGCATACTATTTTCATTGCAATCAATAAGGGCAAATTCATAATTTCACTCGAAGAATTTACATAACTTCTTGATGGTACTTCTACAAACATTTATCATTCAGCTTGAATCGCATGTTGAAAGGTTTAGCGTTCCGGACTCGTTACCGAAAGGGTGTTGGTTCGAATCCTACCAGAGGATCTGCCCAGATTGGCTACCGTGATGTATCCTTGGGCTAGGCACTTTATTCAAATTGCCTCGCCCCTAAATAACCTATCTGTGTTGCTGTGCTTTCAAACACCAAAACCAGTAGAAACGGGGTAGGAGCGGGAATGGGGTGAATGTGCAAATAACCAGTCAAATTATGTTTAAACTTCACTGATACATTGAAAGTGGGTTAAATATCTGATTTGTACCGCTCTTCTTCATTCTGGTGTTTCTAAAAGAGTTTTACCCTTTTGTTAGATCAAAAACTGCTGGTCTAGAATGAGCGAAATTTAATATATTTTCATTGTACTCCATGCATTTCCCAACACACGTAATTTTCAACATATTCATATTATGAACTAAAATCATAGATATGCGTTGACTACATAAGTAGTGTTTTGACATGCGTTCCTGCCAAAAGTGATGTATTTGTGTAAATATCCCACTATTAACATACACAATTTAAAAACTGTTAATGACAACGAATATGAAAACTATTTATTTATTGTATCCAAAGTATCACTCTTTCCAAATCAACATTTTCCAGTGGACCCCAGTGGTGAACGGTCCCAAAGTATAAATCATTTACATGAACTTTTGGTATTCATGGATTATACCAGTTTATTTAGGGTCGTCAGTTATTATCATAACACTTCAAAATATATATGCAGTGGTTTTAATCATTTTCTGACATAATTTTAAAAAAGAGTCCACACATGTAAAACATTTATCCAGTTTAACCTTTTTACACATTTGTTGGTCACAGGAATCTGAATAATTAGATAAAATAAATAATGTCTTCAAGGTCTCGACTTTCACATGATCCAAACAAACATTCTTTTCGTAAACAAATGCCACATGCTTCAAGGATATAATGAAACAGTGTTTGTTTACCAGGAAGAGTGTATCTGACAGAAATCATAAATAGGGGTGCTCACTTATTCAACAACATCTGCTTTCATGTGGACGCTACGCATTGATATTTCCGTTACTACTATACAGTGAGGTAAATTAAATAACAGGCTTATTTAAAAAAAAAAAAAAAAAAAAAAAAAAAAAAACGTGACCTGATGTTGATATTTGGCACGCTAAAGCTTTGAAGAAGTGAAAATCAGTGGCTTAAAAAAATGTAAATTAATCAGGGAGACGATGATTTACCTGGTCAGGTATTAGAACTAATGTCAAGAACCTATTTTATGTATTTGTCAAGTGCGGACAAAATTACCACCAATTACGAAGCCACGAGAGAGAGAGAGAATCTTACACGAGTGCTCATTTGAAATTAAATGTATGGACCGAGTTGAATAATTTCTGTCTTTTGCGTGCACTGGCGATCAAACGACTGAAATTAATCGAGGAGTTTAATAAATTTCATTTGAAATAAGCACACATGTAAGATTCTATTTATCGCATAAAGAAAAATACTGATATTATTATATATTTCATAATGAGATACTGAAATATATCAGTGGGAGAAAAATGATATCGCCATAGTGACGATACCGTATCGCCGCAGCGGCGATATCACTTTTGGAACTACTTTCTTTTCCCATTTAGGAAATATATCTGCCCTTATGTATGTATTTAAAATCTGTATTTCCATATTTAGGCCTATTTAATTTTTCTTCTTCTTTTGTTACTTCTCTCTCTCTCTCTCTCTCTCTCTCTCTCTCTCTCTCTCTCTCTCTCTCTCAGGATGCACATATCTAAAAAATGTGTAAAGACGGTAGACTCTCTAGTATACATTTATTTAATCAACAAGGAGGCGCCATAAAATAATAATAATAATAATAATAACAATAATAATAATAATAATAAAATGCCTAAAAACGAACACCAAACAGCAAAAAGCAGGCTTCGAATATTAACTTTTTTAAAATTAGTTTTCCACATGAAACCTACAAATTATTAGTGACTGAACTTACATGAACTGTTGCTATTCGATACTCTGTCACCCATACAGTATCGTAAGCCTTTTACAATCTACGACAAACGGACACATTTGTAGGAAAAACGCTTGGTTAAATATAGTAATAAAATTGTTTAAGTAGCGATTCTACCTCTCCACACAATCATAATCAAGTTTGAAAGCGCTGGAGAAATCTGCCATAGATTAGTGTTGATTGCAGACCGAAATTAATGGATAATCGAAATTTGGGTGCAGCGTCTGTTACCGAACTAGACTGCAACCTTTCCAAGGCCAAAGATTCACGTTTGAATGTAGCAATGAACAAAATAAAGAACCAGAATCCACACAAGTAAATTCACAATCATTAAAATCTTTTGTTTAAAGATGTTACGCTCTGAAGTCTGTCGGATATGACCGTTCTGTCATGATTCTTCAGTATTCCCACCCCAAATATGTTTACTGTGTCAATCCGCGCAAGAAATTTGTTAATGAAAATAAAAATCTCTTAATTTTTGTTTGAAAACAGTCAGTAATCTGACAAAATACACAATTTTTAAACATTATTTGTACAAGCTAAATCTGTAAAAAGTCGCTGTCCTAACATGGTTGTAAATTTTGGAACTTCTCTTTATCGATGTAGTTATGCAGCCGTTAATCACATTGGCACAATATGGAGGAAAAATCCATGCAAATCGACAGTTTTTGCCTAGAAAAAAAATATATAATGAAAACAAAATATACCGTTTTTGAGTAGATGAAAGGAAATATTTCACTCGTGAAGTGGAAACATTTTGTATTGTCACGAGTGGCGAAGAAGCCACTCGTGACAGTACAGTGTTTCCCACTTCACACGTGAAATATTTCCTTATATCTATTCAAAAAAACGTAAATATCCTCCATTTATTTGACCAAACCACAAAACCGTGTAATGACATACCTTTTAAATACATTCGGATGCCTCGGTCCTGACGCCTTTTAATTGCATGACGTTATGAGGTCATCTGTGACGTCATGATATATTATTAGATGTTACATATATAGAGGATCTCAATGGGTTATTGATTTAATATTGAATTTATAAAACGAGTTAAATAGTTTCCAGCTATTGCGAGTCGATCATTACCCATTTGAGATTCTGTTGTCACACATTTTATTTAGAGTGGAAAGAAAAATTAAGAAGAATTCTTGCGCGTGAAAAATAGTCCCAGACGCGAGCTGAAGCAGTATTGAACAGTTTGATAAGAAATAACGTTTAGAATTATAATTTTTTAAAAAAAAATAGCAATTAAATTAGCAACCGTCCTTCTAATCAATAGAACATTTGTCACGAACAGGATAATTTTTCAAAATTGGACCGCCGCTGGAAATTCCTGTGTGTTGTTACATAGTTCACTTGGTTAGGTCAGCTATAAGGAGTAACTGTAGCGCCATATACATGAATTTGTGTGTGGCTGTTTAGAACGTTTCCACCAAAAAGTTTCCACAATGGACATTCACCACAGATGCAGTATTGGATTTGGCGGACGAAAAAGTATTCCACTTGTTGGATATTTCTCTGAAGGGAGTATTACTGGATGCAGAAACTGTGCTAGATGTAAAAGTGTTGCTGAGAATTTAAGAGATTTACCGGTACTGATTTGCATCTACTTGACTGTAGTTATTAACTCACTGGATGTTTCTACGACTGGATATCTACATTATTTGATTTGGAAGAATGTTGTGGTAATATAATTTTCTGTCATTGGGAGACCGGCATTTGTCGAAATTCTTTTCAAAAGAGAGGTGAGTTTATTTACTCCTATAGGTTGACATTTAAACCACGCTTTTTATGGGGTGGGGTGCGAGCGACAGGTTTGGACCCTCCAGCCCTATCCATTGACCGATAATCGTAATTTCATTTATAACGAGCCCCTATGGGTTAAATTGGACAGATTACGACCGACTAACCTTTTTTTTCAATGCCCCTTGGGCAATCGATTCGAAAAATGGCCGCCAAAATGTTGAGAGTAATAATAAAAGAAATAAAGTTCCAGAAGGTGGAGTAAAGTTAATTCCCACAGTCGCAGCCAACCAGTAAAGAGAATACTGCGCAAGAATTTCATGGGCTTATTTGGACCAATCAGATTAATATAAAGTGATATGTTAACATGTTAACGTATCAAAAATATTAAACTGCACATACTATATGTAACGTGTACCAACTATGTGATAAATAACAATTGTGGTATGGGTATATTAACGTTAATAACATAGTAGCCATGTGATACATAACTTTAAATGACAGCTGCGTTACCCTGGAGACTAATCTATATCGAACTATTAAGAATGACGACAGCTATTCAAAAAAGTTTGGATGGCTTCTTTATTACAAATTTGCCCATGATGTGCGATTTGGCCTTAAAATCATCCGAATATAGTTCATGTTTAAGTAATTCTCGTATGCATCAAAATAGAAGGAAGAGCATTGCTTTCGTTGATAGAAATTGAATCTAGTGCAGCCGTCCTCTTCTCTGCCAAAGTATGTTGAAATCAAAGTCCAAGATCTATACCGCCTAGACTTACAGTAGCATAGTTTGATTCGTAATAAAAATAAAACTTAGAAAAGATAATGAAGGGGAAAATAACTAAAACAGTTACAATACGTACATTAAGTAAAGTAAGATAGTAAGGAAGGTAAATCAGCAGTCTTTATAATGGCGTCTGTGTCCCATTACTATCAATCTTTCCAAAATCTTTTTGAACATTTAAGAAATTTTAGAATCTCTCTCTCTCTCTCTCTCTCTCTCTCTCTCTCTCTCTCTCTCTCTCTCTCTCTCTCTCTCTCCAAAGACATGACATACGTATGTAGCTAGCAGGCACTCTGTCACAAGATAAAAAGTGCAAAAACATGGCTGCTTCACGGCAGGTGTGCTAACCTTCGTATAAACTGAGCCATTCGAGGTCACGTTGAGGCCAGACACTCAAATTAGATAACCTTACATCCATAGCAGTAAAGCACAGTGTGGGGTATCTAATAGCAATTTACTTTTTTCTCACTTGCGTAAATCAGACTGAAGTAATTTTAAATATATTAAACTCCTTTTAAATACGCGGCGTTTGAATTTAGAGTATACCTGTTTTTATCATTGGTTTCCTTTTTTTCTTTTCAACAGCAAATCTGAGCGTTTTAGTATAAGCCCTCTAGTTCATAGGAGCAAAAATCCATCGTTCGCTGGTGCCAGGTTTAAACTGGCAAGCCAATACCATAGGCCGGTAACAAGAAAAATCTGTGTCTCTAGGAGTTAGTCGTGTAGAAGAGTGCATAGCAGAGAGTATATGAAGTGGGAGATATAGAGATTTTAAGTACTTTCGCGAAGATGGAGGAAGCTAATTCTCAGCGGTCTCACAAACACCAGAAGTGTGAGGCAGTTGTCAGCGAAAATCCACCGCGGAAATACTTTGATGGATTGATACAGTGTAAAATTTGGAAAATCGCCGGAAATGGCGGAGAACTCAGTCACACGCTGTAGTGCGATAGGCAAAATAGAAGCGTGAGAAAAACATTATTATACCTCTAATGAAATAGCTGAATTAGTATTTAAAATAAATAAGATTTGCGGAGGTAAAAAATCACAGATTCCTCTTATCAGATTCATTGAGAAAAGTGTATGTCGGTAAGTGAATTCCTTCAAAATGACATTCGCAATTTGGAGGTAAATCCTACAGATCATATCTCGAATTATGCCGATAGCTGCCATTCGGACCGCCTTGGCTATTTATGAAACAAGATTGACCGAGAAATTGCGAATACATCGAATTATTATTTCATTCGCAACTTCTCGGTCAATCCTAAGGTCAATCCAATCGTAGAAATAGCAGAGGTGGTCCGAATAGATTGCAGTTTCTGTTTTTTTGCGAAGAAATTTCCGGTGAACAAAACGTATAATTTTTTTTTTTTTAAATTATTTTTATTATTATTATTTTAAATTACTGAACTTATGACTGCATCGACCTTACTATGGACAGAATGGTAAATAGTGATAAATTAATATTCAGTTTGAAAACAACTTTTTGTAAAGTTTCCGTTTTGTATCAAAATTTTCCCATGGGCAGTTTGTGTATGCAGAATACTTTTCTGACAGAAAGTGTAATTTCATTTCTTTCATAAAATGAGATATATTTGGTAATTCATTATTAAATATACAGTTTTAAATATATAATTTCAACTGTAATATAAATAGGTTAATCACATCATCAGATTTTTATGCAGAAATTCTCTCTTTGATACATTAAAGTGATAGAGATGATTGCTCTCACTCTTTACCCACTCTACGAACATAGTCAAGATGTATTCTGTTCTTGGACACTCCCATAAAAGATGTGATAAAACTTCTACAGAGTTTTTGCTCAGAGAGCACAAATTACTTGAAATTTTTCAAATTTATTTTAGAAAATTATTTGTTGCCAAAATTCTGTGTACAATCTTAGTTTGAAACCATATAAGTTTGGGACATCTGGTTACCTCGTGAGGCAAGGAAATAAGCTTATTCCGTTCATTCTCATTTAAATTGTCGAATTCTGTTTCCAGTTTGCAACTGAGGCTGGCTCAACTGAGGCTGGAGGCTGGCTCAACTGAGGCTGGAGGCTGGCTCAACTGAGGCTGGAGGCTGACTCAACTGAGGCTGGCTCATGATGAGTGTTTTGTAAATTCTTGTATAGCCCTTATTGCCATTATTATAGGTCTGAGTGAAATAGATGGGTGCATACATAAGTAGTGTATATCAGAATTTATACTTACATCAAATTTACTTCTGTAGATTTTAATAGCACATAAAAGCCCTTGAAATTCTAGGAAATTTACATGGAATCCAAATTTATTACGAAACTTATCAAGATTGATCTACGAACCATCTTCATTTGCAAAGTCATTTATATAGAAGATTCTTTTTTCAATCCAGTGTTTGTACATTGCAGTAGAATTTCCAATAATGATATTAGGATTCATCCATATTTGTGTTTGAAGGAATTCTTCTTTATTTTCAATAGTAAACTTATTATACAATTTTATGTAAGCTGAAAATATGTCGATCCCAAACTCGCTGAGTCTTTTATTAACTCCTTTAAGAAAATTATTCCAAATAAGAAAGTTTTTCTGTGTTGGGGAGAAGAGTAAGTCAAATGTTTTTTTTTTTCCATTTCGGCTCAAGAGTAATCATTTCTCTGATCCAGGCCATCTTAATAGAATCCACAAACATATTAATATCAAGCATTTTTAAGCCACTTTTATGATAGTCTTTAATAATTACTTTTCTTTTAATTTTGTCTTTTGCCCCACTCCAAACTAACTTATAAAAAAGAGAATCTAGTTCTAGAGTACATTATGTGGGTGTTTTGGTAAACTCATTAGTAGACGACTAAGTGTTGATAACGACAAACTTTTAATAACTGTAATTTTACCAAAAGGGGTTATACATTTTATAAATAAAACGATTAGAAGAACAGAAACTTCAAAAGAAAATATTTTCTTAGATCAAAAGCAAATTCTTAATGAAATTATTAATTCTTAAGGTATCATCTACTCAGAATCACGAGATATTTTAGATGTTGATTTGGACCAAATACTAAGAGAGTTTAATGTCCAAAAATTAACAAAACAACAATCTGATTCTTTGGAAGGAGAAATACAACTTAGTGTACTTAAAAGCACGAAAAATGACAAATCTCCGGAATCTGATGTAATACGTTATGTTCACGCATAGTTGAAAAATGGTCTCAACATAAGTATCATAGAACTCAGTATTTAATATCACAGACAGACACAGAGAGAGAGAGAGAGAGAGAGAGAGAGAGAGAGAGAGAGAGAGAGACATAGAGAGGGTCAACAGAATATCAAAGAAACTTAGTGAGAAAATATATAAGCAGTAATATAGGCAGACAGACGGAAGAACAAAGGAATGTGCTATTTACACTGCTTTTAGACTACCACAAGTGCCACTTACACTAATTTTAGACTACAATAAGTGTTATTTACACTGCTTTCAGTGGCTGTGCTTTTTGTCGAGGACTCTCGGAATTCACGATAGTTACAACTGTTTTTGCATGTATTTCAGACTGTTGATATGGGATCTCGCAAGACAAGATGGTTTGAGCGTAATCCGATGTCCTTCCGCTATCAAACAAAACGAGATACAAGTACCCAGATAAAGTTACTGTACTGATGATGTGTTTATTATATCCTCTAAACAATATTTTTCATAAAAAAGACAAGTTTTTATGTTGTTCCTTTACTTTGATTCCATCAATCTATTCACATTGTAGATTGCGTCAAAATATAGCGTAACTGTTACGTTCACATTGTAGATTGCGTCTAAATATAGCGTAACTGTTACGTTCACATTGTACATTGCGTCTAAATATTGCGTAACTGTAACGCGACCGTTGTTAGGTGTCGTCATCCTTGACAACGAGGAATCTCAGTCCGTATGATCTGATAAAAAGTTTCAAATCAGCCTCGGGAAAAGTAGCCTTTATCATGAGTTGTACAAAGATAGGTATATCATAATAACATTTATTAATAATAAAAGCTATTCGATAAGTGCAGTTCATTGACGTTGTGGGAATATCGATCAATGTCGGCCGCGTGAGTGACCTTACGTGTGCTATTATTTTATCTGACATTGTTTCACCTGGAAGCCGGGTGTTATCCAACGATTTTTGTTTCTTTTAAGGTGAGCAGAAGAAAAATACCAGCATTTTAATTACAGTATGGTGTACTACAGCAATTCCAACTTCAGAACGTAACCGTGAAACTAAGCTATTAGTCCCTATCATTGAATTTGTAAAAGCAAGAAGTCAACTTGTTGTTCATTTCGTTCAACTTCCGTAAAGAGAAACTGTGTCTTGAAAGATTTCTATGTAACGTCTACGTCTCTGCTTTGAAAAGAAAACAAATACTTTTGAAAGATAATATTCATCATAAGCAGAAAGAAAAAAAAGTAAAATAATCAGTTACAGAATACAAATGCTTGCATGCTTGGAAATAGCTGGATGACAAATGTTATATATATATATATATATATATATATATATATATATATATATATATATATATAGAGAGAGAGAGAGAGAGAGAGAGAGAATTAAAAATATACTCCAAAGAGAGCGGAAATTGCTATTCCTGGATCATACAGGAGTATGATTGATAACATTAACATAATTTTTAAATACGAATAAATAATAGTATCATAAAGGTTAGAGAATTTTAATTCGTACTCTACAGAGATTCGAACCCGGATCCGCGGGTTACGGCACCTATCATCTTGGCTGTAAGCACCAACCCCAATACATTACTAAAAAATACGGAAATGAGGCCATTAACTGATTGATCACTCAATCTATCAATTGCGTGGGATGTATTAGTTACAATACTAAAACCCATTTTGCACTGAATATATATCAGCACATTAAATATCGGAATTGAGCAGAAGGTGAGGGGAAAGAGAAAGTAATAATGATGAAAACTAATGAAAAAATTAAAATGTCATATAATACTAAAATATTAGCCCACTACCGCTATCCAAGAGTAAGGTTCCTTATTAACACTAACGCTATTCAAGAGTAAGGTTCCTTATTAACACTAACGCTATCCAAGAGTAAGGTTCCTTATTAACACTAACGCTATCCAAGAGAAAGGTTCCTTATTAACACTAACGCTAAGTTCACTATTATGGTAATGACTCTCACTAGCACTGGATAGTTCCGGTACCGGTAAAATGCATATACACAAGCAGGAAGAATTTGGTAAATCTGGTTATTCTGGTGAGTGTCAGGAAATGCATTTTTCGTATAACGTTTGTAGAATAGAAGTAAGAATAGTGCATTTGTAAAACGTAGACACTCCAATATAAGTTTATTTGCAGATGATACAAGTCTCTTTCTAATCGTAGAAAATCCCGTCGTAACAGCTCATAACCTGAACTCTGACTTGGAAAAAATTTCTCAGTGGGCAAATAATTGGCTTGTATCTTTCAACCCTTCTAAAATTGAATCCCTGACAATTTCAAGGAAAATTAATAAACCCTTCCATCCACCACTATATATGCTCAGTCATAGCAGTAAAGAAGTTGACGTACACACCCATCTTGGTGTATTTCTCTCGAATGACTGCTCATGACACAAACAAATAGACTATATAAAGGAAAAGGCATGGTCAAGAATGAATGCAATGCGTAAACTCAAATTTCAACTTGACAGAAAATCTTTAGAAATTATATTTACGTCTTTTATACGACCAATTCTGGAATATGGTAATGTGGTTTGGGACAACTGTACATTACTCGAGAAAAGAGAACTCGAAAAAATACAAAACGAGACAGTCAGAATTGTGACTGGTGCGACAAACTTAGTATCTATTGAAGCGCTACATTGAGAAATAGGATGGGAAAGTGTTTAATCCAGAGGACAAGAACACAAACTTATACTCTTGTATAAAATGACAACTGGTTCAAGCCCTCTCTATCTCACATCTCTGATTCCACCATCCGTTAGTGATATTAGTCACCGTAACTTACGTAATGTAAACAATGTCCAATTAGTACAAGCTAGAACTAGTCTTTATTATAATTAGTTTCTTCCTTAGGTCATTCGAGAATGGAATACAGTATCTATTGAGACTCGTCGAATTGACTCCATTGACTCCATTAACAACTTCAAAAGCACATTAAATAATCGCAATACTCATGTTCCCAGACATTTTTATTGGGGTAGAAGGAAATTTCAGATTCTTCATGCATGACTTAGAACAAATTGCATTTCACTTAATCAACATTTATTTACAAAGAATATAATCGAAGATGTGGATCTGTAGAAAGTACAAAACACTTTTTTTTTCTTGCGTTTATTACCAAGAACAACGCATCGAACTGTTTCAATCTTTCGTATCATGTGGTAATTTAACATGAAATACCTTCTTGTATGCTGATACAACGCTTCCGTATGAAGTAAACATTAGTATTTTCGATGCCGTTCATAAATTAATTGAAAAGTCAAAAAGATTTACTTAAGTACACATATTACTATTACTAACATGCATGCACTTCTACGGGTCATGAACAGCTGCAAACATTAATTTCCCCTATTTTTCCAAATGATTCGCTATCGCCTCCGCAACGACTCGCTCTTGAAGGAAGTACTGTTCACTTTTAATCTCGCTTTTTGTTCCTTTTTATTTATTTATTTATTTTTGTTCTTCCTCTTTCTTTCCTCCCTATTTTCTCAACTTTCTTCAAAATGTTTGACACATTTTAATTAACAATTTCTCCATTAAACTGCTTTCATTTTTATTATCCTTGACTCTCACCTACTCCCACGTTGTTCATCCACTTGCTTCATGTATATTGGCTAAATTGTTAATGTTTAGCCAAGAGATTCTTCACTTTGGCTGATCAATAATTTTATTTTTTGCCATTAAAACTTAATATCGTCCACCATATATTTATATATTTTGAAATTTTTTGTATCATAAAATGTAAAGAGCATTATAAGCCACTGGCTTTAATTCTAATCCTTCTATACTGTATCATGTAATCACCAATTACAAATTTATGAAATAAAATATGTTTAAACTAATAGGAATTTACCATCGATGTATATATATCGCTATATATTTCTCTGAGACTTGGTATCAATATTATTCATCGACGAACAAAAATGGTTGTCATTATGACATCTGAAAGGTTTATACTACATTTACTGCGGACTTGTATGACAGCAGCTGTCATACCTCAAATGTGGGGTTAACACTAATAACTGTTATAACTGAATGACATCTACAGTATTGCATAACAGTAAATATATATTTTCGATCAGAACATTTCCGAATTTATGGGGTTCTAGTCTAAACTCTGGAGAAAATTAAGTACAGTGGCATTTTATACAATTATTTATATTAAGTATCTCTTGGCATTTCATGCAAATTAGAGTAGACTATGTTGTCTGCTTGGTCAAACTCGTTGCTCCTCGCCATGACGCTTTTAAAAACAATATAAGCAACTGATTTGATTGTTGACATTATTTTTCGTTCGTGATTAAATGGATGTAGCAGTCAAGTGTAGAAAACAAGTTTGCAGATATCAAAATCGTTGTAAATCAACATCGAATCAACACACAGCTGCATGTGTACAGTAGGTTTTAAGTCGGATCTACCCTGTGTCAAATCGATGTACCGTCTGTACTCGCGTATATATCCATACCAACTGCAAACTGCATAGACCCAGATCTGCCGTCGCATAATGCGCCGGCAGATCTGGATCTATGCAGTTTGTAAGGACTAATCAGTAGAACAAACAACATAGACTCTGATCTGCCGGCGCATTATGCGACGGCAGACCAGGGTTTATGTTGTTTGCATTTGGACTAGAATTATACGCGAGTACAGACGGTAGTCGAAAACTAGCGATCATGGGCATTCATTCTGGATAGCGGTAGAGGACCATTAACTTCATTTTTTCAGTTATCTTTTTTTTTCGATTTAGATGGCACGCACAATTTTTTAAAACTTTTTGGGGGGACAGGTTATAAAACCCTAGTGACACTTTGAATTTACTGCCTCGAGCATTGTCACAGTTCGAATTTATCACAAAAAAATACATGGTAACTTTGTGTGAGAGAAGCTGTTCGACCATAATTATGACGGGAAAGTACTTCAACTTCGTGTTTTTTCAAAGAAATTTATTTTCAACTTTATTCATTATTAAATTATATATGATTTATTTATTTCAAGGTTTAAGAGGCTAATTAATGCTGGAACGTGCCACGGCCGTTTTATTGCCTAACGTGTTTGTGTTTGTTGTAACTTACTATATACAACTTGTTTAAAAAAGATCCGTGATGTCTCGGTGGTTAGCGTGCCACCTTTACACACTACCAATGGATTGCTGGCTCAAATCCTGCTCAGACCATCCAGAGTCGACTGCCATAGTGTGACTCTTGGCAAAGCACTTGATTTCCATTTACACTAGATAGTGTCTTAGGTGATGATGTGCCGTGAAAACCAATCAATTCAGATCTAATTAGAAATTTGCAACGACCTTCCTAATACGTATTTCGTCGAGAATGGACTTGCACCTGAACAATTACATTACATTTGTCGATGACCTTGAACCGAAATCTCTGAGTACTGAGCATATACAAATGTACTTGCGTCGTGCATATTTCGATGTTAACGCGATTTACACTCTGTGACAAAACTAGCATGCAGCTTAGGGGGTAAAATATACCCGAGTGTGCATATTAATCACAACTTAAATATTTGGAATTCAAATTAGCTTTTGTACAGCTTTTTAAAACGAATTAACTGATGTGTTTCTAGTCTTAGAAGGTGTGTCAGTGCACCGTCTCTTTCAATGAAAACCAGTAAATACAATCTGTATTTATCACTTAGAAAATAAAATGTAGGATAATGGAAGACGGCTAGATACTAATAATATCACGGTTATTTGACGGAGAGCTTTCTTTGAAGTATGATTATACCTATGTAATAAATTAAAGGAACGCATTTCCCCATTCAACTCGAAGAGGAAACACTAAGCAAATATTTTATGAGATTTGAGGATTAAAACTGACTTTCATATTTGACGTCAACACCAGGTGTTTAATATATGAGCACCGTTTTAGGTTGATAGCATAAGTATATTTTAACAACATTATGGTCCATGCTTTTTTTTTTACAATATTTGTTTGGTTACTTCTACTTGTATCCTATACTTACTAAATTTCAATTGCATGAGTCCGTTCACTCGAACAACGACATATCTCGATTTACAAAGGGTATAATGTTTGCGATCAAATTAAAAGATGAAATTTGAGTATAATCACTTGCCCATTTGAGCTCTGTGCAGATTTATCATTCACATACATTAACGAGCCCAAGTTTGAGCGGGGCCGAAAGATAATCGTATATCTAAAAACAAGGTATGTACAAGCTATACAAACAGTTTAAAAACAGTGGCACCTGAAGTGACTATAGTCGCCGCCATGCTCAATTATGGAGGGAAATTTTTTTAAAAAAAATTACAAAAATAACCGAAGAAAAAATGAAGACGAGTAAGTGTTTGAATCGTTCATCACCGATTATTTTCTCCGTCATGAGCCTTATTTACCGTTAAAAGTCTCCCATATTTGTTTTCTTATTTTTAATCGAATGACAAAATCAATAGATATTCCTTGCAACTCATGAAAATTGTTGTACACGTACGATACACAATGCACATAATCTCCATAACGCCACGCGACATGTCAGTACACAAACACACATGTCCAGCAAGCTTCACTCGTTCCATGGTTTGGCCTATTTCATATTAATAGACGTCCTTTTATTCAAACCCTGAATATTAGTGCCGCTCTCTTAGACGAACCAAACCCATACCCACACATCCACATATCCGCACTATCGCATATGCAAACTACTAACAGCGAGAGCAGCAGTTCCGCTCGTGAAGAGAGCTTTATAAAAAAAGTGTTGTTGTTGATGTTGTTGTTGTTGTTCTCTTTTATTCATCCTCATTATTGAAGAGCGCCCTGTTAGTACATGCAATATTTGGGTCAGTACACACGTAACTGAAGCTACGCTTGCTTCTCCTAACCCTTGTGTATTTAATATATATATATATATATATATATATATATATATATATATATATATAATATATATATATATATATATATATATATATATATATATATATATATATATATATATATATATATAAGATAAGTTTAGACATATTTTACTGCCATAGTAATGCAGCAATTGGGTTGGGAAAAAAGTCTCCAACGTAGGTACAACTCTTCTCCTACATAATAGGACTTAGCATAATACGAGGAAGTGGACCCTGAGTGAAATACATGGATATGCATGATACAGATAATACTATTTACTTACGTATTGTCAGTATTTTAAGTACTTCATATTAAATATGTGTTCCCCCCGATAAACGGATGTCTGCTGCATATTTCAGCAATGCTACCGATTTAAGTTTGTGCGAGAAAAAATATTCTCCCATTCCTATATATGTGTGATACGGCTTGCTCAAGTGAGAAATGTATGTGGAATATGGGATTTGCCTATCTCACACGAGTACACCCCATTTAAACTGTACTACATTATATTTATGGCATCATAAACGTCTGCAGTGCTTTTTGCTTTTATAGTATTGTTTCTTGCGTGTTTAGTATTGAAAAGAAAAATATGTTTCTGGTCTGTAAACACTGATTCTTGTTGACAACAAAGACAATTATCTTTACTGTAAACTAAACGTTCTAGCCTCTTTCTAATGACGTAAGACGTAAAAGTTTTTGGGAAATACTCTGTATTTTTAAAACTATATTCATACCGATAAAACGCCATATTTTTTTATTTCGGCGCTATTTCCTGTGAGAAATGAGAGAAAACTAATCCATCATGTGCGTTGATGTGAGCTATGGAAATCCCACCTTTAGGATCTGAATTTCAGGAACTCGGTAAAAGTAATCCGCGATCCTGCCCACAAATTCTAACCCTCGGGTGGGACTGCTTTATCGCACACAAAGCATATGATTAATTCTGTTTGTCCTTTCTCCCATCATTTGAGCAAAACGCAGATAATGATTTCGTTCAGAAAACGTTGTCCCTAGTTTTACGATACAAAAACATGAATATGTAGCAACTTTCTCTGAATATCAAACTTTGAAAGCATCAAAAGCTGAATTAAACTATAATCAGATCAAATTTTGATTACCACTGGCGTAGCACTTGTAATATGTATGTACAGCATACCCTACCGATGTCATCTTCAGACACATATAATGGGACTGTACTGTATACATTTAATATGGTATACTGCACTCCGATACAAACTGCTCTCACTTTTTTTCTTTTTTCCAAGGAGAATATTTATCATTTCTACATACGTGTGTATTTGCGCACAGATAACCACGCCACGGACTACCAAAGTGTCAATTTTATGTATAAATCTTATAAGCACATTTCGTTACAAAATGTGGTTTGCATAGGAGGTAAATCGAAGAAAGCGAAGAATATACCCATGCATGTTCACCACTAACCATCAGCCATGATAGAGGTGGAAATCGTATCCAGGTGATCAGATACGCAATGCGAGTACCATAACCGCTGCGTCATCTGGAACCAAAGATGTATTATAACGCTTTTATGTCGATTCCAAGAAAAGAAAAATCAGTAAACGAATAAACTGAAATGCAATGGGTAGAAAGACGTTTTTAGATAGCAGTATGAATAACCTGAATTCTATATGTCAATGTAATCACCATTTTCCTAGTATATTGTGATTTCATATTGCTGCTAAAGAGTATACATTGCTAAAGATAGTTTCATTTCTATTATTATATCATTACCAACTAATCTGTTAAGGGACTGACCATTTAATGGTGTGTGTGTGTGTGTGTGTTTGTGTGTTGGGATTTTATTGAAAAAGTTTCCGGCCCCCCCCCCTCCCCACCCCAATAACTTGAAAAAATTATTCTTGCCCTGATTTGTGGGAAAAAAGAACTAATTATATCAATTATATCACTTAAAAAAATATTATCTTCAGGCAAAAGAAAAAAAATCCCATGCCCCATCTCCTCGAAAATTAAATGGTCGGTTCCTAACCGGTTCCAAAGCATCTCCCACCTCATGAGGTCGGAGTGACAGCGAATAGTGACGTTCGCTATGTTTACCTCAGATAACATTAGGATACTCTCACTGATTAATGATACATTCATCGCAGATGTTATTCACTATTTTCTGAGTAACGCTTATGTTCCCACATCAAATAAATCGAAGAAGTAAGGTAGATTACTCTGTTGCTCGGCAAAGGCAGTTCGTGTGGGGCCGGTATTACTGTGTAGGATTTGAAACTTTCATTAGCAGTCGCATATCATAAAAGCAACATGGCTTTGTCACTACAATTAGGCCAGGCTTGTTTCGTTTACTCACAAAATCTTGGGGAATATGTAAATCCTGCTTGGTCTCTTTGCAACGGAAATGAAAGGAAACGGGACACACGAACGCTAATTGGATAATCTTAACATCGGAGGAATATCTTTTTAAGTTTCAGACAGGATAGCTTCTCTGACATCCTAGTGGTATAAGGTCGTTGTATTTGCTCTTTAGGGAACGAACATGTAATTTTTTCGCAAAGGGGGGGGGGGGGGGGGGGGGGGGGGGGGGGGGGGACATGGACAAAAATTATTGCTCTGATTTATAGCAAAAAAAAACCCCGAAAAACCACAAAAAAACCATTATATCCATCATATCATTTTTTTTTTTGCAAAAATATTTTGAGGTAAAATAAAAATATAAAAAATATCCTGGCGCGAAAGAAAACCCCAGCCAAATAGCCACAAAAAATATATAATAAAATACTAATAAAATGAAATGGTCGGTCCCTTGAACGATACGATCAGACTATTAAAACGGTGCATGTACTAGTACTAGTCTTTGTGTTCCTAACTTTATTTCGACGGCATCAGTAACGCATCACGTGCAAAAATTGGCCGGCTTATAATAAACTTAGTGTAGATATTCACTATATCACTAGCATGTTAAAAGGGCATCACAAATGCTGTTGAATTCCTCCACAACAAGAAAGACAATGATTGCTTACTGAATTAAAGAAAGAAAATGAGTTATTTCATTATTGCCATGAACTAAGAAAATGGGATCGTGGTCGTGGAGCGGGTCGAGGGGAGGGGGTATAACTTTAATTCGTCTGGAGTTTGGCGCGAAGCGTAGTTTTGCAACTGGTTTCAGACGAGGTGACATGTTTCTCACCCCATTAGGAACCGACCATTACATTTGTGGGGTGGGGGTAGTTCTTTTTTTTTCTTCTTTTTTTCTTTCTCAAATCAGCGGAAGAATATTTTTTCACCCCTTCCCCATTAAATATAAATTATCGGTCCCTTAAAGCAAAAGTTACTTTTGCGCTAACCAGTGGCGGCACGGAGGGTTTGAGGCACCCTGGGTCAATGTTCTTTAATGGCGCCCCTACCGAGGCGTCTGGGGCAATTGCGCCCCGACCCCCCTCGCGCTGTCACTGGCGCGAACACAATGTCTAGTCAAATCGCTGTAGACAACAGAGAGTAAACTGACATTTATTGACTTTGCATTCAGTCAATGTAGTATGTTTCGACAGGTTACAGAAGGAAATTACGACAGATGATAGTTGTGAATATTAAATGATATTGGGATTCTTCATATTTGTTACATTGAGAAATGTGTGTGTTTGTGTGTTTTCAGAAATGAGACTTCAATCTGTTCTTTCACAGATCGGGAGACAGTCGCTGATAATCAGAGGTAACGCGGGTTATCGTATTATCTCGCTGATCGAAATCGAGGCTTAAGAGTGTATGTGGACTCGGGTCACAATTATTACTTCTGGTTCAGTACCCAAGAATGTAGTCCCAGTCTATTTTTAGAGCAATTTTTTTCCTCTCTCATTTTGGTGGTGATACATGCATTAGATTTAGGTATTCTTGGTATTGATTTAAAGGAAATTGTTCATTCTTTAGAATACGAGCATTATGGTTTGGTTGTCTGTGTGTATTTTGGCGACTGTACACAATGAGTAATGAGGTATTGGTGCTGATCTGGAAGTGAAATATGTAACCCATTGCATGTTGCTTTGTTTACAGTCCAGCATCTCAAAAGTATGCCGGTTAACCTATAACAAGAAATTCGCCGTGAGTTAATATTTAAAGATATTTTAGATCAACATATTTCATTAGGATTTGGACACAGTGGAAAGTTCAGTACTGACAAACAAACGTAGAGACTATAAAGGAAAATTAAGCGTGGTCCGAGGCTATGTGCACCAAGGACGGTGGACTATTACAGCCGAACAGCCGATTTATCTCTATTATTTGACATTAATGGTCCTAGTATGAGAGAGGGCATTTAAAATAAAATGAAAATACAAACTGATAAATAAGGGCTTGAGGATAAATACATTCGAATAGCTAGATATTATGCTCTTTGACCCATCCCCGATGCCAACAACGCGGGTGAGTGAAATGCATCACCGAAACAAACGAGCAAGCCAGTTGGCTTTTACAAAATTAAGTTACCTGTAATTACTATTCACGGTTGAAAATTACAATAGATGATCACCATATACATTATTTCCTCCATCTAAGTTTAATTAGCTGTTTGAATTATTAGCAATGAGGACAGAGGAAAACAGTTTTAGAAAAATGCTTGCGAGAATCTGAGATTTTAAAAAAAATCCTTGAAGAAGAATATATATCAACTAGTGTGAAATAAAGAAGGGATCAAAAAATAAAATTGTTTGAAAGGAAAAATGATGTGCCTCAAGAACAAATGAGGAATACAGAACGATAAACATCTTTGTGACTGGCCATACGGACCCGGGTGTGGACGCACTCTCCCCATTGATTGAATGTTGTACAATGTAATCATCTGCATATTAATAAACGAAGTTAAATATATGGTGTATGTGCTAATCCTTAATATAAATGAAATCTCACTCGGAAAAATAAATAAATAAATAAACACACTAAACGAGACAGTGACTTGCCCGGGGTAGGGGTTGGGGTTGGGGGATAACAACTAGAAGGCATATATAGTACAAGTTTGTCGACGAATACATTTATTAAAACAAGAATAAAATAGGAAAAAATGAAAATTTGACCCAATGAACTAAATGGATTATCATTTCAAGTTTAATACACTCAAATATATGAGACAAACATGTAAAGTTCTGCCGTGATATTTGGGTCACACTGCTGTCAGGCGGTGTCTTTACACCCTTAGCCTCGTTCTCAATACATTCTTTTCGCGGTAGGTTGAGCGGAGGATGCTCCGATTGGAGAAAATGAAAAGGGTATATTGTTTCTACATGAACATTGATTGTTTAGGTAGAACGGCAGTAAGTTATATTTCTGTCTCGTTTGATTGCAGCCATGTTTTATGCTAAGCAATAAAACCTGTTGCGTATAGACTATTCAAATCATTTATACGAACGTGAAGGAGCAGGTTTGTCGCGTGCGATAATGATAATTATGGCTTTTATCTTTCGTTCTTTCTGCCGAGCGGTGAATCAAAGCAGCTTTTGTTACACTCAGATGATAAATGGTGACTTATCGGTAGAAAGTGTGATGTATATGTTAAACATGGCAAAAATAAGAAAACTGTGGATTTCCTATTCACACACAACAACTGATTAGAGTTTGGAAAGACACACTTGCCATAAACATGGTGATTAAGTACAACAAAGTTAACTCTTACAAGCTAGTTCAAAGAGACACGACTATCATATTGCTCAATTGGCCTCTAAAAAAATCGTTATCAACTGTGATTTGTATAAGGCTATGCTACTGTATGCATGGACCTGTTTACAGTTAACGACTCTTCGATATCAAGTGCATCAGAATTCTAGACATGGAACAAGACCCCCCTCGTTACCTTATAATCAAACGAAGCTTGTTCGCGTTCAGTTTGTAGAACACCCCCTCCCCCTTGAGTAAAGGCGCTTTCAAATTGTGTTTTCCACAGGGAATGTATGTTTAAAAAAAGGGACTCGAAACCCCAGAGAGGTGCCAGTTATCAAACGTTCTCCTTTGATATGCAAATGAGGTTCTCAGAGGGCGGTTGAGCAATAAGAGCAATAAGATCCGAGGTACAGTAGGTGTAAATCTGAATCAGGCTAGAAACCCAGGTGTGCTTACCTACGTCACATGTTAAAGTTAGCTGTAACAGAGTTCTGTTGGGAAACAATTTATATTTCCTACCTTTCCCATTTGAAATTAAGATTTAATATTTGCTAATATCAGTACCAAAAGCCAAGAGAGACATCAACCCCACCCATACATATATATATATAGTGACAATGAAATAAATTATTTAGTTAAAATTAGTAGCTATGCATTTTTCAAAGTATTGAGAGTATATGCATGTAATTGTATTTATGTATCTACCATAACAATTTGGAAAAGTGCTTCACAGAAATCCATGGTGCACATTTTCTATGTAAAATAAAATATCGTCTTGTATTTCTCATTTGTCCAAAACTTTTGCTTAAACGTCACAATGAAATACACGAATGCACTTTCACATATTTTGCACATAAAAGGATAGCTTTATTTTTTATGTTAATGATGAAATACAGGAGCAGAGCGGTTTACAAAATATGTACTATGTATGAACTTTTCTGGTCCACTCAACAAATCCACCATATGATCTTACAGTGTACTGGGAGCCTCATTGCATAACAATAGGGAACCGGTGATATTTGTTGGGCTAGATAGGGAGTTTCCATTCCCCCTGTATGTTAGTCTCAGCTTCCATTGCCGGAAAAGAATAAAAAATAATAATCCGATGCAGCATAGGAGGGAACGATAGGGCCCTTCGAAGAAAAAGGGTCCTATCGGAATTTAATATAAGCATTTTGTGGTAGCTATGGGGACCTACGTGAAACAACACGATATGCTGGCGAGAAACACATCCAGAGAACTGTTGCTCGATAACGTCGAATAAAATTGATTATTCATAGTTCGATGGTTCTCGTCCCTTAGGGGTTGCCCAGTTTCAAAGGACTATTTTCCAATTATTGCAAGAGGTTGCTTTAACTGTTGCCGTTACTTTTGTAATAGCTGGACCTGGGATTGCCGTTGCTGCTACTGAAGCAGTACTGGTTACCGCAGGTA
Organism: Margaritifera margaritifera; assembly: GCA_029931535.1. NCBI lineage: Eukaryota > Metazoa > Mollusca > Bivalvia > Unionida > Margaritiferidae > Margaritifera > Margaritifera margaritifera. The sequence continues at coordinate 5,095,138 of JAQPZY010001643.1, forward strand.
TATTTCCACAACTGCTCGGTAAAATCGTCCACAATTGTTTATCCCCTTGTTGCAAATTTAATTTTCTGGAGGCAGCTTCCTTTACAATACACCACAGCGATCTCACAGAAAAGAACAATTTGATTTCTTTGGAACATGTTCTCCGCGCAACGCCTTCTTTTGTCGTTGTTGTTGTTGCTTTTGTTTCTGTGGCTCCTCTAGTGTTGACACGGAGGGTAATGACATAATGTTTAACGGTATTTTCATGGATTCTTATTTTCATAATCAATGACTTGTGAGGCTGCAATCTAAGAATCTAAACTAGGTGGATAGTCTTTCCAACGTACTCTCACTTCTTTGATGCGATGTTTCCCCGCTTTCCGTATTGTTTGGTCAAGGATACTTTCAACATCGTAGATGTCGTCGTCTTTCTTTGTTACTCGTTGTCACTCGGGCAAGAAAAATGTACCTTATAAAGTTTCTCCGTTCTTATCTTCCAATTTATAGACGAGTGGGTGACGTCCACGGAAGTGTCCCATAACACGAAATAATTCTGCTGTCCAGTTGCGTGAATATCCTCAGGCTTTTTGTGCGTTTGCTTTTTTTCGATGAGAATCCAATCTCCTATGTGTATCACCAAGGTAGGATGATAACGGTGATGACTGTGTCTGCGATCACATCCTTTCTTCTCAGGGGTTCCCAACAGTCGATCAAAAACTTCTACTCGAATGGTCACTTGTACAGGTACACATCCGATGCTACGACTGTACGATTGATTGCAGGCCTTCACAAGACGTGGCAACACGTTGATGTATTTGAGTGTGTGCTAATGTGTCAGATATTTCCACATACTTTATTCAGTGTTCTTTAAAAACCTTCAATGACACTCGGGTTGGTTTCAGGATTTTCAGTCAGGAAAAATTGAATGTGTCGGTCGTTCAATTCGTTTTGAAATTGTTGATTGAGAAATTCAGTTCCTTCGTCCGTTTGCCATTGCAGAAGGTGTCGGCCAGTTTGTTTCAAAGTTCGCACTAACTCAGAACCTGTTTGGCAGTCAGAAGTTCAGCCCAAGCAGATTTTGGAAACAACATCAATCATACAAAACAAATGCTTGTAACCTCGATTGTATGAAGCCAAGCGGGAAACATCAGGCAGATCGGCTTGCCATTGATGATCGATCCCAGCTACCCTCGCCTGATTTCTTGGAAATCTACGTTGACTGGGTTTGCGCAGTGTGTACGTCGACTGTTCTTGCAAGCATTGTCGTATGTCATGGAGACATGCACTTTTGAGTTTGGCTTTGGCAGCACGACAGAAGTTTTGAATTCCTCCGTAGCCAGCAGCATGTGCATGGTTGTAGTAAATGCTAACCAAAAGTGTGTCTATGCTACTCAGTAAGTTAACCAATTTCTGATGCTCTTCTGTTCGGGTGGTAATTTTTGTTGCGGTGCCTTGCGTGTACCACAAGCAGTAGGAGAAGACAATAATGCACCAACAGGCGTGATCTGTTCTTTTTTTCAGTACTTTCGTCACTTCCTTCTTTTCTGGTTCTGCTGGGGATGGCGTCAACATCATCTTTTTGACCCATGCTTTTATTTCTTGTCGAAACGGCGTAGGTGTCAACAAGACTGGATGATGTCGTCGTTGTTTTAGCGGATGACGCTTGAAACCCTTCTATTTGTTCGCCGCCTTTGTCTTTCAGTGTTTCCTCTTTCTCGGGTTCCTTACTCTCTCCCAACGTAGGCATATATTGTAAAATTCGATGACGTTGAATCCATCGCCAACGTTGTGGATTGCCTACTGGATCTTGAAGTACATTGGTTTCGCTCAGTCCTAAGTAATTGTTGTCAACGGTTGAACTTTTTTACGATATCGAAATGCGTCGTTGATCAAATCTACTACATTGGATCCGGGTATCGGTATTCCTTGATACACTAAACGATGTTGTTCGTCGCAGGACACGTGAGTATGATCGTTGCGGAAGCATAGAAGCAAACGTGCTCTCCGCTGCATTCCTTTGGGAACGATTTCTTCCATTTTCTTTGGTAATGCATTGTCTTTCAAAAAATAGTCTGATGTGGCAGTGGCACTGGTGGCAACTGTTAGTGTCGATGTTTCTTCAGCAATCCTCATGAAATTTTTGAGGGCACTTAAAGTGTATGTTGCTGTTTCGTGTACCTCTTTCTGATGAAATGCTTTGAAGTAGTTGGAAGGATTGTCTGTACAGTTGTGATTTTCTTTCACGTTTCTCATAAGTCTGTTCGATCCAGCAAAGATTTTAGCTCTTGTTGCACGTCGGCCATATCGGTGAGATTAGGATTCGGTGGCAAACGGAGTATCCGCTGCTGCTCGTAACAACGTCGGAGTTCCATCCACTGTTTATAAGGGACTTTTGGCTACCTGGAATGTTCTTTTCAACACGTTTCGAAGAATGTGATGATGTCGTCTTAATTGCTGTTGCTGTGTCTATCAACACGTTCGAACAATATTCACATCTGGTACCGACGATTTCTTTAGGAGAAGTTTTGAAAGAATCTGTTTTCACTGATGCTGCCGTGACTGTCGATCGAGGTTTCGGTGGGTACGTGCGCTTTCTAGCGGCAGTGGCACTCTTTCTTCGGTTAGTGATCTTGATATTCGTCTCTCTGGTCTTTTATTTTCTTGGGATATGATTTTTTATGTGTGGACTGACAGCAGCTCGCTTCTTTGTCTTCCTCTTTGTCTTTGTTTTTTCCTTTCTGGTCTTGGCTGCTGTTTTGGGAACCCACAGTAGAAGCGAACGAATAATCACTCCTCCAAGAAATCCAATTCCACCGAGTTTCAAGATAATTTGTTTCCTGGTGTGGGTATCGATTCTTGGATCCCCGAGTTGTGTTCATGCCACTTTATGCTTTTATAAAAAATCTGATTATTTGCGATTTCGTACTCACTTGTTTCACGATTTGAACATTGTTAAATGAAACATAGTGTCTCCTTCCACCTGAAACTAGTCATCTAGGATTACTGCGTTGAGTCAGTCAGTACCTTCACGATCAACGAAAGTTTTATCATCATTCCCTTTTCCTAATAATTTAATAACCAAAAAAATATCAAAGTCTAATATGTCCATATATCTATAACTTTAATAAAATTTTATCTAGAACTATAAGGATGTCAGTATTATCTCAAATTTGTTTTTCATCACAGCATATGCTGAATTTCAATGGCTGAGATATATGCCAAGTATAATTTGTTATTGAAGTAAAGGGTTTGAAACCGAGTTGAATATTTGTGCTAGACGAGATCTGATAATAACTGGTAGGATTTCACCAGAAACGTGGCTGAAAATAAGACTACTATCTGTAAATATGACTGGATTAAACATGGTGTCCATGACCGCATCACACACCGAGATCCTCCACAGTTGATGTTATCTAGCTAGCCTCTTGAGACGAAGTATTGCTATCAACAAGTGGCTTGGTATCTCGGGGTATGCTATCTCGTTGATTTATACTTTGGAATTGACAAATCTCCCAGCCGGAGGCCTGATTAAGATATTTCTGGGTTAACTTTGGTCTAGTTGAAGATAACCTGCCCCCCCCCCCCCTTCGCTCTCTCTCTCTCTCTCTCTCTCTCTCATATATATATATATATATATATATATATATATATATATATATATATATATATATATATATATATATATATATATATATATATATATACCATGAAGGACACACACTTCATGCACAATGGAGCATATGTTAGGGAGAAATTATTTGATTCTTCTCATTCAGCATCTTCAATCCATTTACCACCCCGTATTAAAATGGATAAGCGAGGAAGACTTTAGTCATCAATCCTTTTTTTTCTCGAAATTCAATAAGTACGAAAATATCAAAGTCCAATGCTTTTATATATCTATAACGTTAATGAAAATGTATAACTAGAACTATAAGGATGTCGGTATTATCTCAAAAATTGTTTTCCCCCTTGAATTTTGTTAATAAATGAGTAAACGTTTTTATGTGGGATTAATACGGTAATATTGCGGTAATGAATTTCTATATTGACTCAGAGAAGGACATAAAAACAAAAGGTGATATTCATCTTCAGTTTAATTTAAATTACAAATGTCGTCTTGTATCTCTACTCTACTACGAATATATAGACTATCTAAAAAAATAAAAATAAAAAAAATAAAAAATAAGAGTCCCTCGAAGGTACTGACGCTCTTTTGCTGGGCCAAAAGAGTTTCCAGGAATTCAAGATAAGACCATTTCTTCCTTTTAACTGTCGAGTGTTGAAACCGTCTCTTCTTCAGTGATAACAAGATTTTCAAATCAGCTGTGGTATTTTAATTTAGGACAAACAAGACATCATTTGAAGTCTTTTGGTGAAAACCCCATTTCATAATGATAATCCATTCAGGGGAGTAGTGACAACAAGATTGCTTAGACAGTCGTCGTGGCAGCCATATTTGATATATGACTGGCACTATTTTCAGTAAGGACTTGGCGAAAAACCCATATCATAATGATCATCCATTCCCGGGGAGTAGTGACAACACTATTTCAACCTAGATCAGTAACCAAACAAAGACATTCGTCGTGGCAGCCATATTGGATGTACGACTAGTGCCATTTTCATTTAAGACCAACTAGGTATCATAAGAAGTCTACTGGTGAAAACCCCTTGTTGATATAGTCATCCATTTGAAGAGGAGCAGAGATAATATTTTCAAGATATGACTTTCCATTCAGGAGGAGTAGCAATAACAAGATTTGCAACATATATGCTATGGTTGCCATATTGGACGTCAGATCGGCACCATTTTCATTTAAGACCAACTGGACATGATAAGAAGTCTTCTGGTGAAAACGCCACCTCAGTATAACTTTCTGTTCAAGAAGAGTTGTGATAAAAAGATTGTTAAGATGGCTGCCATAGTGGCCACATTAGATGTCTGATCCGAACCATTTTCATTGAGGGCCAAGTAAACATCATAAGAAGTCTTTTAGTGCAATCCCCATGTTGATACAACTATCCATTCAAGTGGTGGGGGGTAGCGATAACAAGATTTCAATATGGCTACCATGGAGGCCATATTGGATGTCAGATCAGCACTATTTTTATTTAGCTTCAACTACATCATTAAATGTCTTTTAGTGGAAATCCCATGTTGATATAACGATCCATTCAGAAGGAGTAGCGATAAAAGATTTTCTAGAGGCTACAACGGCGTCCATATTAGATGTCAACCAGGCACATTTTTCATTTACGACCAAGTAGACATCATAGGAAGTCTTTTAGTGGAAACACCATGTTGATATGACCATCCTTTCAGGAGGAGTAGCGATAAAAAGATTTTCAAGATGGCCGCTGTGGTATTATCGTGCGCGCCGTCGAAGACTCACAGAACCTATGATTGTAGAAACATCTGATGATATTAACACCGTTGAAAAAGATACAGAAGTCAATGAAATAATAGCCAGGTTTGAATGGTTGCAGTTTTCTGATCCTGGTCAAGTAAAAACTATGCTACAAAATTTTCTCAATTAGACAATGATTTCCCTTATATATAAGCATGCCGACTGTGAACCAGCTCAAGCAACTCGCGCGAGAGCGTGGGATAAGGATCCCAAGCGGTATGAGAAAAGCCAACATACTTGTAATGTTAGGACTTTGTCCAGAGGCGCCACAGTTGACTGTGAAGCAACTTCGCGAAATAGCAGCGCAGTATTATATCCAGATTCCTACTCGGGCCAAGCTTGCTGAAATAGCGCAGCTGGTTGGCGATGATGATCGAATACGAGCCAGGTAAAGACGCGGTAAAACTTCTTTCAAAGATTCGTTCCGGCATTGTATTAACTTTACAGCTCACGGGCACCTCCGCGGTTAAATGGAGATTGTCCTTCATGTGAATTTGATTATGTCACTTAACCGTGACAATTGCTGATGCGTTTAAAATAACAAGCCCGTGGATTCATAGCGGTGCTTGCGTGATCTTCAATAGCAAAGACACTGAGAAAATTAATGAGGAAATTGATAAAGCTTTTGCAAGGATTCTCGAGACGTTGTAAGAATTCACCAACGCAGGATCAGGATGGACTGTGGACAGATGCTTGGTAGTTCAGCTGCATATTTCCCCGTTAAACCTTTCTGCGAGTCAAATTATATTAAAACACCAGCGTGTATTCCGCGGCGAGCAGTAATTAATATGAAAAATGATGATAATCGATGTTTTAAATGTGCGCTCTTGTCCGAGCTGCATCCCGCGAGAGATAATAAAGATCAACCAAAAAAATACAAACAATACATGGGTAAACTTAAGTTTGGTAACATTGAATTTCCTGAACAAGTTACCGACATCAGAAAGTTTGAATGGTTTAATCCTGACATCGCCGTCATTGTACTTGTTTGGAATAAAAACCTCCAGCCGATTCGACTATCCACGGTGAGAAGCGCGCTATATAATATTGATTTGCTATTGTTGTACGGTCCAGAGTCACGGTATCATTATGTGTGGATACAAAAATTTCCTCGAATGGTATAGCGGCACAGTAAGTACGCAACCTTGTCAATGACTGTTTTCCAATCACTCATCGATGCGGTGGTGCTGTTGATGGTGGAAAGTTTACCTTGCTTACTCGTAAAGGAATCTATCCCAACGAGTACATAAGCGATTGAAACAAGTTTGCCGAAACTCGGTTGCCACAGAAAGTGTACGGTTAAATCGTTCCTTAATAGCCTCGTCACGATGTACGTTAACATGTCCAACACGAACCCGCACCTTATGTTTTGTTAACAATGCAGCAACGGCTCCGAGAGATTCTTAGCCCGGATCAACTTTCAACAGCCGTGAACATGTTACTGGTGAACGTGTACAAAAAGATTTAAGCGCATCTGCGACACTTGCTGAATCTTTAGACGTCAACGGCTCTGTTTCCTTGTATCTACTGGCAGAATCCACAATGGTAATTGTATGTGCGTCCGCATACCCGATCAAGTGGAAGAAACAAACCATCCGCCTGGTGAACTTCGTTGGGTGTCCTCACAACAAAACCATCAACGGCTAATCTTTCTTGGTGAGGGTAGGTAAATATGCCACAACGCTTTTTTGGCTAACCATGGTCGAACAAGTCCGTGGGTAACATCTGCCGCGCTTGCTAACTTTTCAAAGGCAGCTTCACCCTTCCAATAACCTCGCGGACTGTAGTAGATTGCGGCTAGTTTCATTATACTAATGTACTTTACCTCCAATGAGTGGACTTTGTCCACCATTGAGAATCTTAGCCTTCATACCTCCTTTGATGATCCATCTGGCGATTCTTTCTCCGAGTGTAGGACTGATCGCGTTCAAATCATGGATGAGATCTATATCGGCACGTAGGTGTGCATGTATATCATTTGATGCCTTATAAGCAAGATCATGTCGGTAACATGCAACATCGACACGATTTATAGGCGATTCTCCAGTCTTTGGTTGGTTATTAGAAAGCTGCCCGCGAACACCAGGAACTGACTCGTAATGTTATACATGTCAAAGATATGTTGCAATCGCGACATACCGCACGGGAAGATCTTACAGAAGGCTTCGAATAAACGTTTGCACCGCTGACCAAACCAACAAAAGGGAGGAGTTTGTAGTCAAGACTGCGGAAATCGCGGACGAGGTAAAGAAAGTCGCGGAAACCACCGCGGCGATGGTGGGAACAGAAGAAGAACCGGGTCCGATTCTCATGACGGCCCGAGATATTGAAAAGTTGCCAGCGCAAATGGAGAGATTCCAAAAAGGCATCAAGGGCATTGGAGAGAAAGTCAGTGAGATCCAAAAAGGAACCCAGGCACTTGTCGCGGACATCAAAGCGGCACTTAAGAATCTTCCACAGCCACAACCAACCGTGTACGAGTCAATGATGAGAACACCGACGCAACATTTTAATGAAGACGGTCCCCAGTGGATCTTTAAAAAATCCCATCTATGCCGATCTTATTGCACCTGGGCACTGGAAAAAAACAACTTGTGATCCAACAACCAGCAGAGAGTGTATATAATGTATGGACCAAGTGAGTATACAGGGAACTTGCTGCGTTTAAATAAGCCCCTGGCCGGCTATTGGACATTTATAATAGAATACTTAATACAGCTGAAGCTGGAGAATTTGGACAAGCCCAGGAAATGTTTACAGAATTGATGCAACGACTACCGAAAACAAGACGAGGTCCCATGTGGCAAGCACCACCCGTGTCCGAACCTGGGCCTTCGTACCAAGCCCAACCTCCACGCGAACCTGAACCCTTGGACGAACCTCCACTGATAAGATTTTCTCCACCCACTGAAGCTGTTATCGAACGAAGAACAAAACAGGCAGAAGCGGAGAAAGAATGGCAACAGCAACAAAAAGGTAATATGCACTCCAGCCTACACGTAAACCTACGAAAAATGAAAAATTAGCCATGTTTCGAGAAACAGGTAAAAAACTTAGCAAGCGGGAAGTAAAACCTGTACGCACACAGAAACACGTGTAGCACGCCAACAAAGACCTTCTGCACCCACACCGGAATAACAACTACCGACAGGATTAGACTTTGGTGGACCGTGTGACCCGCACAACCTTGCGGATCGGCAGGAAACACTCGAGGGGTCGGATCGTGCGGGCAATAACGCACCAAAAGTCATTATTGAGGCCGCCTTGATTTGTCAGCGGTTGCTCACCAACGACATCATGGAAACGTTTCGCGCTTTGATGCATGAACTTATTGAGGACATCGATGATGTATACGACGCGCGTACACCGATGATGAATTCTGAGGCGATTGAAACACTCCTTGTTTTACGCGAAATCAATGCTGCGATGGAGCGTGTCATTGCAAACACAACCCCGAGCGTTACCTAGATGATTGCAATCTTGATGTACCACAATGATGTAATCCGGAATGTTTTGAATGAATTCACATAAATCCCAAAAAGTCCTCAAATATATCAGCACTTTAGTATTTCCAATGAACGTTTTAAATAAATAATTCCTCTCTCTCTGAATTATATCTGGTTTTAACAACACAACTAAAAATAGATTCCTTACAGACTAATCTTTTAGAATCGAAATTCTAGAGTAGGAATTAATTTCTTTTACCAAATTACCAAAATCTGTATTTAAATACACATGCCTATATGACCTATGTCACATCACAATATGAGTAATTCTTATTGAAAATTACTTTGTGTACCTGACTTTCGTCACAACAAGACATGGAAATAGCAGTCCAGCTGCTAACAAAACCGGCCTTGAACTCAAATGCTATGTAAACATATTGTTTACCATAATCGGACTAAAGTACAACCTACAAGCATAGACACATATTATAAATTCAATATACATAACATGTGACTTTTTCCACACGAATCACCGCGGGGCAATCCCGCGCTCTGGAGATCGCACTAGCGTCGTTGCGTGTTTATCGCAGTTGGCCTAATATTCGATCGCGGCCATTTGGGGATTTCAACGCCAATAACCCGTTTGCGTTTTCGGCAGACGGTGGTACCACCTGCCTGAAATGTTATTGAGCGTACGAGATTGAATCAATAAATAATGAGATCCGACGGAAGATTACATTGGTGACCAAGCGCGATTCTAAAATCTATATACGCAAACACGAGCTCACACTCAGCTCTGATATCTAATCACATCTCAAAATTACGAGATCGATATTGCACAGTCGTCGCTGAGAACAGTTCTTGGTTGGCCTGAAGACATTTCAGAGGATAAACGAATCTTGTGGACCAGGACGGGCACATATTGGACCTGCGAGGAGAGACCTTGACGATACAAATGTACATTAAAGATCAACCTGATATTTAAATATAATGACATTCATAATTGATATGTGATACCAGTGCGTGTTATTAAAGCGAGAAAACCAGTTTTTATGACATATTACGGAAATGGCCTTAGTGACGTTGTTAATAGATTGTTCACAGGCGCACCAAAGGTGCTCACGGCCCTGACCTCGCACACCGCACTAATAGCTAAACAAGTTGCAATGCAAGTCGTTGATAGCATCAGAAACGTTGATGCGGATCGGTTGAAAAATCTGGGATTGCAAGAAGTTCAATCGACTCGAGATAGACTTCGACGACTCAGGCACCACCAAAGGCAGTCACACTTCCATAGACAGCAACAATGCCAGCCCCGGTCAGTAAATCCATCAATGAAGCCGCTCAAAAACGTATAGCTGATTCGGTGATTACAAATCTGGCAATGGGAAGCGAATTACGGTTGTCTCGCAAAAGGTATTAGACGAAACCAAAATTTATAAGTAAAAACGATGGCAAAAGTGCAAGATACATCCGATACCGCGTGGAACATAGAGGGTCGATCGCAGCACCAAAGATTTTCAGTATTATTCGTATCCGGCTAGGGACCTGAGGCCATTAAAACAAGAATCACAAGTGCAGGACATGTCTCGGTATTTGTTTCCATGTGAGGCCTTCTTGGAAATAGAGGGAAAACTTATACAGGCTGACAATAACCCTTATCCCGCCAATGCCATGGTTGGATTTATTAACAATGGCATCATGGCGTTGTTCGACAGCGCACAATACCTCATCGATGGAAAGAAAATCGAAGCAATTCTCAACTATGTTGACATTGCCACGACGATTATCGGACTCGCAAGATGCAGTGACGATTACGGGAGGTCGGCTGGCCCGTTCATGATGTTTTACAAGGACTCAAACGAAAATGCAGATCATAACCCCTATATCCAGCTTCAACTTCACCCGGATGATTTCGTTAACCCGTAACCCGCTGGTATGCCTGCCAGACCTGGTGCTGCCGGTGCTGCAATACAAGTACAAACCCAAATTTCAACCTTGGTTTTGCACAGCATCGATTACAACTTCATGGAGCTCGATTGTTGTTTTCGTGTGTGATTCCCCTCAGTCACGTATTTGGTTTTTGCAGAGATATCCGCAAGGTTATTTTCGGAGCTAAACACACAGTCATGTTAACCCCTAAGGGTACCACCGACGATGCAATTTGGCATGTTGCTGGCGTCGCTGCTGGTCAAGTTGTGTTGTCAACATTAACATTGTGGATACCTGAGCTAATCCCTTCACTGACCACATAATCACGTTTGTTGTCGTTTATGCAGTCTGGAACCGTGTCAACGCTGTTGTTTCTCGCACTCACTACAGACTTTAAGATAGACATTACTGCTCAGGGGCAGTTTATATGGCAAATAAGTACTCAACATGGCCTCAACGCACCAAAACACGTGTTTGTGGCGTTTCAAGATTCAACTCTGGCTAACGAACAAACCTGTAGTGCGATGATATTTGACCTGCAAGGAGTGTCTGAAGTTTCTCTGCGATTAAACGGTCATCAGGAACCCACCAAAGAAATTGTGCTTGCCTTCACAGACAATCAAGTCGCACGTGAATATCACAAGCTGTGGTCGTACATGCAGCGGCATCAAAACACTGACACAGGTCTGCAAATTTCCCAGCACGACTTTCATACGTTGTACCCGATTTATTTACTATTCGTTGGAACACCTGGATCTTTTCAGGCAGTCCGTGGTCGACATATACTTTCATGCACGTGGCACTGATCTGCTTTGTCTCATCGCTATTCCCAATTACAGATGCATTGCTGTGTTCCTCTCCGATATGTTTCTGCTGTTGGAGGGCACTGGTGGCCGAAGGAGGGTTCTTGACGCGTCTACAGAAAATTCATAGAATGTTCTCAAATTCGTAAAGTAGTGAGTAAACCTGTTACGTTTTCAAATAATAATGTTCTAACACGAAGTTAAGATTGGCCTTAGCCCAAAGCAGCTTGCGAAAATAAGCGCAATACGAAACCATTGTGGCGTCACACTGAAGCTTTCTCCAATAAAGTTACCTGGAATTGTCCCCGTGTGGTTGACCCAAACGCAACTCAATCAGCTTAATGCGGTCAAACAACAGAACACCTCAGTGACATTAAAGTTGTCGAAGTCGGAGGTGGCACAAATGTAAAAGACTGATGGAATATTTCCATTCCTCGCGGCCATTCCAGCGCTATTAGCAGCTGGGACTCCCGCGATTGCAAAAGCGGCTGCGGTATCGAACTACACCCGGGATGGCTCTGAAAAAGGCGGTTGGAGGCCGCATAGCGTCTCGAGGCCACATTGGAAAAGGTCTTCGATTATCCAGGCGTGGGAGCCAAAAACTCCCGAGCGGAAGTGGTCTTCAGTTGTGGCCTTGCCGTTGACGGCCGCAGTGCGTCCGTTGACCAATTTTGATTTACTCGCGATGACAAAGTCAGTCAAGCATTTCCGATGTGTCTTTATGCGGGATGAAATCGGAGCCATGATTCCCTGTATGCGGGAAACTGGCATCATCAACCTGAATTTGACAAAAGAACCTGGAACCCACTGGGTCGCGTACGCGATAATGTCTCAACATGTTTTGTATTTTGACTCGTACGGGCTTGCACCGTCACTTGAAGTTGCTGACAAAGTCGTCTACCGCTGTTTTATTCAACGCTGCTGTTGCAAACTCGGCTGGACGGCCTCATATGAGGATATCTTGTTGTTAAAGCACTGCGTGTACTTGAGCGTTCATCAACCCCGCAAACGCTTATTGATTTTACCATGTCACTTAGAAAGTACACTTAAAAGTGTACGAAATGCCTATTGACATTTACGGACGCTCAATCACCCGACATCGGGCCGATGTGGATCTGACCAGGTTTGCCACCCAAGCTGATTTGACTGAGTTTAACAGTGGGGTTGTTGTTGGCGTCGACCGGGGCGAGCTTGTGATTTTCCAAGATCAAACTGGAAAACTTCAAACGTCTAACGTGGGCATTCATGCTGTTGTTTTGAAGCTGCGAGGCTCCGTCGTGAAAATCCTGCCTGAAATCAATGAAATCTGGGGAATCAGATAATCTGGCGGATCGGTTGCATCTATCAAAAACTATGTTGACTATGCTGATGCTACAATGAAACAATACGTGGATGAAAAGATCGCAGAGGTGCCTTCACCACCATTCACCACCACACGTAGTAATTTCATGGAGTCAAATTCAAGGAATATTAATCAGTGAAACACAGGAACAAACTGACGTCGTAACCTTAGCAAATGGTCGACGTGTTTTCCATTCTGCTCAATATGGCTTTGACAGACCTAAACGTCACATCTTAAAGGTGCGTGAGTCCGGATCATACTTGTTTTTCATAACCAGACCTAAATGTTGGTGGGGTAGCATGGTAATGTTGATAAATGATCAGCGGCATCTTGGTTTTTTGTCACCAATATCACGCCGAATCCACCCCGCTTACATGCCCCAGCGAATATGTTAAACCAACATTGACTCAACAAAGAAAAGAAAGATCTCGACTGTTATTCAACAAGGACGCACTTGTCCGCGTAACAGTTCTTGGACGAAAATGATCGTTAAAGGCACAAAACAAAGGCGTAATCGGTGTGTTTCTATATAAACGTAGTGCCATGATCCAGGAACGCACAATTGCCGGAGACTTAAATATTCCCCCGGAATATATTTTCTGTGATTGTATCAAGGTTGTACAAGTGAAGAAAAGTGCTTGGTTGGAAGTGCGTACACGTATGAACAGCTGAACAAGACCAGCCTGTTAAGCAATTAGTCTCCATGATGACAATATTAATATAAGAACTGTGATAGACCCTCAAAGTTACCGACTAGACCCTCAAAGTTACCGACGCGATAAAATAATCGAAGCGGAAAAACAACTGCGAGATGAAATCACCAAGAGAATAGCGCTACTCGTAAATTACAAACGCATGTGTGTGGATGTAGATACTATTTACAGAATCGCCGCGGCAACCACCGTTGGTCTGGGTGTGACGTGAATCGCAACCACAGCAACTAGTATAGGCACACCAGTCGGAATTGTTGTTGGAGCCATATCAATCGTAACTGGTGTGACTGACGGCGCTGGTAAAATAATCTAGTTGCGGCTGCATTCGCGAATACGTGTCTATTCAGAACTTCTAGCGGCGGCACAAAGCCGTCTCAATATAATTACAAAGCTGTACTCGATGGCTGTCGAAGATAAACGATTAGCATGGGTGAGTTCGACACCGTGTTTGAAGAAATTAAAAACCACCCGCGACTCCGAGCACAGATACGGAACTGGAGCATTAATGACGCTGATTTACAGGCAGTAAAAATGGAGTAAATGTTTACATGTTTGCCAGTGTAGTGAGAACTTCATTTATGGGGCTACACTCATATGGTTTCGGACTTCTGAACCATAATCAAATAGTATGATAATAACGGTTTTGTTTGGTTACTGGTCTAGGTTGAAGTCTTCTACCCCATATGACTTTTCTCTGGCATGGGCGCCTGTTGGTAACTTTGTTTGGCGGGTTCGCGTACGGGCTCGCGTGCGCGCGCGTGTGATGTGTGGACAAAGTCATGGGGGGGGGGGGTAAAAGGCTGTGACCTAGATCAGTAAAAAAAAGAAATCAAAATTCGCTATTATCATACTACTACCCGCCTTTTGCCTGTATGACTCAAATTGAACCATGGAAGAGTTTCTCATTAGCATTAAGGTCTGAAATCTTGTTTAGTCCGCGAGTAAATGTCATGGTATTGTCCGGTGGAATTGTTCGAGCTGTTCTTACTATGTGCGATTTCCTATTCAAAGCACAAATTTATTTGATGTCCATTTTCTATCATCAAAACCTGCATGCACTTTCAATAACGTTTCTTGTTTGTTTACTCTCGCTGAGAGATATCAATTTATCAATACTGAACCAAAGATTTAAGAACAAGCGTGTATGTGTCAGCATAACAAAAGACTCATCTAAATAAACTTATGATAGATCGATACGGGTATACCTTTGTTTGAGTAACATAAAGAATTTACTTGTTTAAATACTAGATAAAATCGTTAGCTCTTAAGTAGTGATATTGTATCGATGTGATTTTTTTTTTTATTCACTAATTATGTACGAATGTAAAGGAAAACAGTTTTTAAACAGCCAGCCGTAATGGTGGAATGGAGTATTTATTTGATAGTGAGGCCATATGAAAGGCACAGGGCGTTTGTCTTCATAAGGTTTTTATCTGTGGCGGTTGCTTGGGTCAGGACCTATGATACCATCTTGAAAAAGAATCCTTACAACCAAGATCAAATTTCGATGGAATTTCTTTTGAAATGGGTAATGTTTTATATCAAAGCTGTGTACCTGCTGGTACCTTTAACTATGGTAAGATTGAGGTTCTCTTGTTTGTTTTGGTCGGGAAGCTGCGCTTGTCCACTGTTACAGTGCCGATCTCGCGACCAGAAGGGTGCGGGTTCGAATACTACCCAGACCAGGTAGGATCGGCCGCCGTGGCGTGTCTCTGGGCAAGATAATTTACTCCAATTACCATACTTACTTAACATCTCATGTGTTGGTGTGCCATTAAACACCAATGAATTAACCATATAGTTTGTGGCAGAAAAATGAAATATGTACTGGTATGTTGCAAACGAAATACGTACTGGGATGTTGTAAACGAAATACGTACTGGGATGTTGTAAATCAAATACGTACTGGTATGTTGTAAATGAAATACGTACTGGTATGTTGTAAATGAAATACGTACTGGTATGTTGCAAACGAAATACGTACTGGTATATTGTAAATGAAATATGTACAGGTATGTTGCAAACGAAATACGTACTGGTATATTGCAAACGAAATACGTACTGGGATGTTGCAAACGAAATACGTACTGGTATGTTGCAAACGAAATACGTACTGGGATGTTGTAAACGAAATACGTACTGGGATGTTGTAAACGAAATACGTACTGGTATATTGCAAACGAAATACGTACTGTGATGTTGTAAACGAAATACGTACTGGGATGTTGTAAATCAAATACGTACTGGTATGTTGTAAATGAAATACGTACTGGTATGTTGCAAACGAAATACGTACTGGTATATTGCAAACGAAATACGTACTGGGATGTTGCAAACGAAATACGTACTGGGATGTTGCAAACGAAATACGTACTGGTATGTTGCAAACGAAATACGTACTGGGATGTTGTAAACGAAATACGTACTGGGATGTTGTAAACGAAATACGTACTGGTATATTGCAAACGAAATACGTACTGGGATGTTGTAAACGAAATACGTACTGGGATGTTGTAAATGAAATATGTACTGGTATGTTGTAAATGAAATATGTACTGGTATGTTGTAAATGAAATATGTACTGGTATGTTGCAAACGAAATACGTACTGGTATATTGGAAACGAAATACGTACTGGGATGTTGCAAGTGAAATACGTACTGGTATGTTGCAAACGAAATACGTACTGGTATGTTGCAAACGAAATACGTACTGGGATGTTGTAAACGAAATACGTACTGGGACGTTGTAAACGAAATACGTATTAGTCTGTTTGTAAATGAAATACGTACTAGTATGCTGTAAACAAAATACGTAGTAGTATGTTGTATACGAAATACGAACTACATTGTATGTTGTAAACTAAATACGGACTAGTATGTTGTAAATAAAATATGTAGTAGTATGTTGTAAATCAAATACGTACTAGTATGTTGTAAATGAAACACGTACTAATATGTTATAAATGAAATACGTACTAGTATGTTGTAAATAAAATACGTACTAGTATGTTGCAAACGAAATACGTACTAGTATCTTGTTAGTGAAACACGTACTAGTATGTTGTTAATGAAACACATAGTACTGTGTTGCTTTGATACAAGATATATAAAGATATTTGCTCTCAATGATCCACTAAGTATAAAATGTATAAGCGATATATAAGATCCTCATCTATCCCCGTGAGTAATTAAGATGTCGAGAAAAGTGATAAATTTTGTAAATGCGAAAAATGTGTTACTTGCAGCGTGTATACTGTACAGTTATTATTATTATTATTATTATTGTAAACGGACTATACCACTACCATCAAATCCGAACCATGCTTCATTTTCAAACTGAATGGCTATGCACACCTGTTTATCCTCCAAAATGGGCTCGTCGGAGCCGTTTATTTACGTTATTTTAGCTGTGTGGATCTATATATATATATATATATATATATATATATATATATATATATATATATATATATATATATATATATATATATATATATATGTCACATTCAAAGAACTGATACAATAACATTCAAAAATCTTGATATAAAATCTTCATGTGACTTAACCCAAACTTAATATAACAGGAACTTACAACTAATTAAAGTGAACTTAATGACTATCTTTTACAATTGAGAAACTAATAGCTAGGAAACTCCTATTGTAGGTTTGATGTTTAGATGTGTAGGCTTTCAGTGGGAATTTACACAGAGCAAGTCTCATACATATAGTCACGTTTTTTAGTGTATAAACTCACTTAAGTTGGTTTGCAACTGGATGCAGGTAATACATACATACATACATACATACATACATACATACATACATACATACATACATACATACATACATACATACATACATACATACATACAGACAGACACATAGATACATATGCTGAATAAATTTATTCAAAATTGTTCTACAAGATTCCTATTTTAACAATATCCAATGCCCATTCAGAAACTTCATAAATGTGTTTATATTTAACAAATCAATAAATCAATTGATCCTTCTTTCTTTCATTGTACCTGTTCCTAAACTTCATGTCTAACTGTACACAAAATACGTTTCTGACAGCATTGGCAGATTACACTTGGAACAACTTTGACTTTGTTTAGCATTTTTTAGCAACATCTCATATGCACAAAATTAGGTGATATTCAGTCACTTGAGATCTGCCAATATTGCAACAAACATGATTAAAATACCCCACCCCCATATGATGTGAGGTCACACCTTACTGTAATACACCTTTATAAGTTGAGTCCAACTGCAAACAACATGGACCCTTATCTGACATTGCAATATGCACCATCAGATCAGGGTCTATATTGTTTGTTCTAGTGATTACTCCTAACAAACTGCTAAGGCCCAGATCTGTTGCTGCATTATGTGATGGCGTATCTGGGTCTGTGCAGTTTGCACTTGGACTTGACTTATAAGTGAGTACATGTAGTATTTTATTGTGAACAAAATTAATACAAATATAATTTTTTAAATCTCTGTTAAATAAATTCTATTCCTAGACACTTTCAATTTGTTCAAAAACTCAACTGGGTAAACAGAAATGGCATAATAAACATTACAAGATATCCAAAAATAAGGTAAATAATCATCATCATTTACAACTTATTATACACCTTTGCAACACAAATATCTACATCAATCACAACATCTTGTATTCATTTATCCACCTCGTCTTTCCAAACTCAGAAAATGAGCACTGTACTCATGTCTACGAGTTCTGTATGTAGGCACCAGCAGGGCATATCGTATATACTCATTATACATTGGGTCCAACTGCAAACAATATAGACCTTGCTATTGTATAATGTGCTGGCAGATCAGGGTCTGTGTTGTTTGTTCTACTGATTGTTCATAACAAACTGCATAGGCCCTTATCTGCTGCCGCATTATGCAGTTGGACCCAACTTTTAGTATATACGGTAGCTGATTCTGAATAGCATTGACAAATGGGTCACAGTGATTCTGAGCTTGACCTTTGAAGCCTACAAGTAAAAGGCCTACAAGTAACGGGCCTGATCTTGGAAGAAGGTGTATAACAAAAGTTATTGCATATAAACCAATTGTCTTCGAGTAACAGTGACCCAACATCTGTAGTTTATTTTCATTCCATATCAGCAAGCCATCCTCAAAGACTGGTATGCTACATCTGCTTATCGATTGAAAAATTAAGTGCAAAAACTTGCTTTGAATGGGATGCCGCCATCTTGAAAAACATGTTCAATATGGTTAAGGCCTCTTATGTTGCTATATATAATGTTTTGTGAAAATGATATACTGTGTATACTCGCGTATAATCCAACACCAACTGCAAACAGCATAGACCCAGATCTGCTGTCGCATAATGCACTGGCAGATCTGGGTCTATGCAGTTTGTAAAGACTAATCAGTAGAACAAACAACACAGACCCTGATCTGCTAGCGCATTATGCGATGGCAGATCAGGGTCTATGTTGTTTGCATTTGGACCCGAATTATACGCAAGTATATACGGTAATCACCAAGAACACTCAGGTAGCAGCTATTTATTTCTGCTGGTTTTCTTGTCCGAGTGGTTCTTAGTTTTTTTAAACAATTCTACCAATTGTTCTGATCAGTTGAAATCTGAAGATAATTCAAAAAAAATCCAAAGTGATCCAAATGCCCATGCCATACAATGGTGAGATTGATCATGGTAAGATCAATAAAAAGTTTGTTGATGATAATTATCTATACAGTGTCACATTTTCTCTTATTAGCCTTTAATAATGACAGAATGATCCAGGATATGTACACAAACTATCACAGACATAGAACATTTTTAGAATAATCTTCAGAAGGAAAGTCTCATATAATAAGGAAAATTTGCTTCATGAAAATGAAAAATCTTTTAAAGATATACAAACTGCCATAAAAGTAAACAATTTGTTCACTTGAAGAAGTTGAAAAAATGGGTTGATTTATAATTTTCTCAACACATTTTATTTTTTATTTTTGAGAGGGTTATTTTTAATGGCACTTTTAACACATTATTGGCTATATCATGCCAAGGGAGTGGGAACTAAGTCCCTTTCCCAAGTACACACCAAGGCAGTTGACCTGGTCTGGCCTGGGTGGGTACTGAACCTGTGACCCTTGGATTAGGAGTCTGATACTCAACAACTGAGTTATCATGGCTCCCCAATGCAGCAGAGGGTTGTAAATGTTCCTTGCCAAAAACAAATAATTTTGTACAAAAAATGTCTCATATTAGAACTCATTTATAACTAAATCTGCCAGATTTGCATCAAAGCTAACCAAGGAGGTACAAGAGTTGATTATCTCTAGCCATTTAATTTATTCAATTTTTCCAATTTTAAAGATTTGAGTGAGCATAATAGAAATTAAATTGAAACATTTTTGCAGTCTCCCAAATTCAAACAAACCATGCAAAATATTTCAATTTCATGATATTTTACATAAATAAAACCTGTGTTGCTATTCAAAGGGAAGACAAACCCTCTACCTTTCTTTTAATCATGGCATGTGTACATGAAATTATCGAATTGAAGTCGATGTTCTCTTAAATATGATGCAGAAACTCTATAAAATACACACAGAAAAGTACACTTTTTTAGAGTACATTGCAATCCCCTCCAAACTGCATGTATTACCATATATACTCACTTACAGGTCGGATCAAACTGCAAACTGCACAGACCGTGAGTATATACAGTAGTTTGCTTTTTCGAATATGAATTAGTGAACAGTCTATAAAATGCAATACAGTAATCAAAATTTAAAAAATCCACAACATCAAATAATACTTTGAGAAATTATAAGGTACTAAAACAGTGAACGAACTTCTTAACATCATAGACACAATCGTTGAAAAATTATAAAATTGGTATTTGCTCAATGAAAGTATTATAAAATGATAGTAACCAGTGTCTTTTCCAATAAATGTGAATAAATGAGTATTCATTTTGCTCTCTATCTCACAAACATACACACACACACACATACACACCAACACACACACAAACATAATATTTTATGCATCTTTGGCATAGAACAATGAACTTACAGTACAGTGGTCCAGCTGATTGAAAAGGTGAAAAGGGCAGTGCAACATTAATGCCACAAACAGCAGTAACGGCAGTTAACTCTACAAATATTTTGAAGCTATATTCTAGCTGTACTATTCAAGAGATCACATGAAAGTCACCACTTTAGTGTAAAGAAATAACTTCTCACCACCAAAATATCAGCATCACATATTTAATATCAGTCCTTGTTAGAGATATGTAGATCTATATCTACCGGTATTAATAGCAAATAACTGACTGCATCACAACTCATCAAAATCCACCAAACATACTGCAGTCTATTACTGGAATTTCATTCAATGTCTTTGCTCCATACTGACCCCAGTGAACTGGCCCCCCACAACAAATTTTACAAACCATACAGAATATGTCCATTTAAACATATTTTATTGCCTCAAGAACATACCAGAAAGAGCAAATGAACTGGAAACAAGTTTCAATGACTTACAGTTCCTCTCCATGACAAGAATTTGTTTTTCATACAATCTTCTATTTCCCATATACATGTACCTGTATTTGGCAGTGAACACAATGCAGAATGTAGGGTAAGTGCTGGGATGCATTTGAAAATTATGATTTCATTCCTGGGATATAATTCCTTCCCTTTAGACTATCTGAAGACCTTTAATGCAACGCATCACCGTCTCATGGAATATCTAAATATTCTATTTGCACTTCATAGTTAATTATACATATCAATTGCCCTCAGACTTTGGTCCCATAAACACTTCAACTTTAAGAAATTATTTTCCAGGTAAATTTGCTCAGATTATGTCAACAGGTTTGTCGGCCATTTCTCACACCTGACACATGTTACTTTCATGAAATCTCCATACTGTTTTCACTACACTTATTTGTTGGTCTTTATTAGATTCTATTCCTTGTTTCAAAGTGAAAGTGTCTCCATTTCTGGAATTCCTTTTTAACATGCCAAGTCAAAAAGCAAATTCTATTTTCACATTAGACCTTTCAAACTGCATCCATGTCCAAGAATCTGATGAATCTCAAGCTGCATGCTGGGAATCGTGGGAGGACTTATTCCAGTAAAAGTAGCAAAAGTGGTTTCAATAGCACCATATGTAATTCAATAGTCATAAAGTAGTATGATTTTGTGAAATCAATGCTTACTGTGCAACTCAAAATCACATGATCATTACATTATGATATCCATTGATATTAGTTCACTTTTAACACAGGTGTACCATAACACTATGAACTCTATCAGATTGGAAGTAAACTGATGTTATTGTGACTTCTGTCACTTATTAAATAATGAAAGAGAAAAAAATCTTATACAATTTTAATAATTGCAATAACTGTCCTGTGAAAGAAAATGATAAAGTCATTGAAAGTGAACTAGACCTTCTGAGATTGTAAATGATTTATGACATGCTGTAATAGGGGTGAAATGATTCATCGATATATCGATGCATCGATTCCGTTGCCATATCGATACACGTATTGATACCAGAGGTGAAGAATCAATACAAAACGATACTTACCCTATATAAGTTACCTTAATCTTCAGCAGTCATGAATAATTATTAGTCGTTTGTCTTTTATTTTTTAAACTGAAAATGGATAATGTATCATATTGTAGGCTGTGTATCGTGAATCTGATCGATACGTGGCACTGGTGTATCGTTTCACCCCTATGCTGTAATCACCGTGCTATAATCGCAGTGCAGGCTTTTTGTTGCAGAAAACCAATGTGACCTCAATAATTGTGTCCTAATGAAAAAAAATTGCACTTTTCCTTGTGTAATTGATAAGAGGACTCTATGACCTTCAACCTGTGCAAATTTGATGAATGTTTAAATACTCAATCAGCTATGAGTTTATGGACAAGTAGACACAAAGTACTTTTTCCATACTTTTCTATTTAATGACCCTTACTTGGGAAGAGATATTCAACAATGAGTAGAGTAAGAAATATCACACCAACATATAAATTTTTCAGTCATTTTGGTTTGCTTGGCATCTTAGTACACTGACTTGACTGTCTTTCCTATCTAAGGTGCCATCATATTATTACTTTGTGTTTTAAAAAAATTGTGTGTTAGAAAAATTGTACCATAACTCAGTTCTTCAATTATGCTTCCAAGCATCAGCTAAACACTGAATTCAAAATACGCTGCCTTTATCATTCTTTTACTGCTTGTATTCTCCATCCGTTAATCCCTAGAACACTCTAATGTTCCTTCATCCTCTGCTCTTTTTATGAGCGTTTCCCAATCCGTTAAATATGGCGCACAACCGAATTTTAAATATCCTAATTTCAAGCGTCCGGTGAATAGGAACATGCCAGGTCCATGTCTTATTCCACATTTTTTAGGTGCCACTATTGTCCCTTGTAAAGTTTTTGACCCTCTTTCTTTCCTGTAAAAAAGTGTTCCTCGCTGCCGAATGATTTGCATCACTTCTACACCAATCTCGGTCTTTTCCGTCTCGTCATTGTGGGAAACGTCTCCAACAATGCCGACCACCACTTTGAAACAAAGAAAAAGACAATTTTTAATTATAATTTGAGAAATAAAGGTCTTGCATTAGTAGTTATTTAATATCTGATTCACGAAACGAGCTGAATGATTTCTACATTTTTGTGAACCTTAGCGAGCAAGAAACTAAAAGAAACTAATAGAAAGAATTTTCAATTTCATACTGAGAATGTTTGAAAACTGAAGGGGTCTGACATTAAGCATTTTGGAATGCCTAGAACGTTACATTTTTATTTTTGTGACTGACGTAATATGTCATGTGTGTAATATATGACTATGTAACGTAAATCTCAGAACTGTAGCACGTCCTCAATTGATTAAAAAAGTCAACTTGTCTGGGGCGGGGGGGGGGGGGGGGGGGGGAAGAGAGGTATCCGACAGCCCCCACCTCAAAAAAAAAAGAGTCCCTCGAAAGTGACTGACGTTCTACCAGCTGAAAAGAATTTCCAGGATTTCAAGATAAGACCATTACTTTTAACTGCGGAGCGTTTAAACCATCTTTGATATTTTACAGCGGTAACAAGATTTTCAAATTAGCTGCTGTGGTGGACATATTGGATCTCAACTTGGCACAATTTTCAATAAGTCAAACTAGACATCATAAGAGGTCTTCTGGTGAAAACCCTATGTCAATATGACTTTCCGTTCAGAAGGAGTAGCGATAAAAAGATTTTCAAGATGGCCGCTGTGGCAGGCAAACTGAATACCATTAGGACCAACTAGACATCGTTAGAAGTTGTTTAGTAACAAGAGTCCCTTGAAGTGACTATCGCTCTACTGGTCGAAAAGAATTTCCAGGAATGGTGGTGGTCATATTGGATGTCACATCGGCACCATGTTCATTTAAGACCAACTGAACATCATAAGAAATCTTTTGTTGAAAACTCCATGTTGATATGACCATACATGTAGGAGTAGCGATAGCACGATTTTCAAGATCTGGACCCCAGATCAGCACCATTATCATTTAGGACTAACTAGACATCATAAAAAATCTTTTGTTGAAAACTCCATGTTGATATGACCATCCATTCAGGAGGAGTAGCGATAACAAGAGGTTCAAAATTGGCTGCTGTGGCGGCCATATTGGACTTGGCGGCCATATTGGACTTCAGATTGGCACCATTTTCATTTAGGACCAACTAGACATCATAAGAAGTCTTTACTGAAAACCCCATCTTGATATGACCATCCATTCAGGACTAGTGATAGTAAGATTTTCAAGGTGGCCGCTCTGGTGGCCATATTGGCCATCAGGTCAGCACCATTTTCATTTAGGGTTAACTAGACATCGTAAGAAGTCTTCTGGTGAAAACCCCATGTCAGTATGACTTTCCAATCAGGAGGCGTAGCAATTGCAAGATTTTCAAGATGGCTGCTGTGACGGCCATATTGGACATCAGATCGGCACTATTTTCATTCAGGACCAATTAGGCATCATAAGAAGTCTTTCAGTGAAAACCCCATGTTGATATGACCATCTATTCAGGAGGAGTAGTGATAAAAAAAATTCAAGATGACCATTGTGGCGGCCATACTGAATGTCCGAGCAGCACCATTTTCTTTTAAAAGCGCTAGTAAAGTTTCATGGGAATCCTCCAGGTAGTTTAGAAGAAGTAGCGATAACAACTCTGCTAACGAACAGACGGGCCGACGACAGACAACAGACCATCCCATACGCTCTTCTGGTCTATGACCAGCAGAGCTAAAAAAATGAGCACGTAATAATCGGAACGTTTCCTATAGATGGTTAAAATTATGACCTGGAAACGCTTAAAATGCAGGATCTTCTGGTGGTTTCGTCCCACAGACCCATTTCCTTCTTGTTTAAGCTCCTCCTAAACGATATTTCTGTATCCGCCCGTGCTTATTTCATGCTACATTGTATTTGAACACAACTCTTAACTCCTCTTGGCGAATGTCTTGTAGCTTCCATAGATAATTAATTCATTTAAATTTACTTTTCAGCTTTTATGTATGACAAGGGTCGTACGTAGTCATAACCAGTTGTGTCCAAGAAGGATATAGATCGGAGGTGTTAACTAAAAAATTTAAAACGACAAGAAGCAGTCATTGCCTCTCGTGCAGCGATTTCCGTACTCGATGTGTTTTGAGATCTGGGTGGATACCATAACGATTCCTACGTCATGTTTTTTTTTTTTTTTTTTTTTTTTGCTTCGCAAACAAGTACAAAGACTCGTTATTTTGAGCAGAGAGAACAAATGTTCCAATTTACATCTCAAAACAAAAGGTAATCAAGTCAACCACTGACGATAATAGCTTTTTTATGAGTTCATATAATAAATAGAATGACTTGGAAAATATTGCTCTGCTTTCTGGTTGGATGTAACAAGTTTTTGTCAACTTACCGACGTCAGGTCGTCCGAGTGATTGTATAAGGCTGGATAGTCTAAAGAAGCTACCCAATCAAAAAATGGTACATATTTTAAACTTCTGTCCTTATGTAAGCAGAATTGTCGGCTTATGCTATGAAATTACGGCTTATGCTATGAAATTACGGCTTATGCTATGAAATTACGGCTTATGTTATGAAATTACGGCTTATGCTATGAAATTACGGCTTATGTTATGAAATTACGGCTTATGCTATGAAATTACGGCTTATGCTATGAAATTACGGCTTATGTTATGAAATTACGGCTTAAATTACAGCTTATGTTATGAAATTACGGCTTATGCTATGAAATTACGGCTTATGCTATGAAATTACGGCTTATGTTATGAAATTACGGCTTATGTTATGAAAACTTCAGTCGCTTAAACTCTAAGGTATTTCACTGTTTCTCTGCTCTTGGTATATGCGATACTCTTGTGGTACCATACGAAAATGTGATTTCTAGTAAAACCCGATGCTTTTATCTTTGATCTTTGATGTCGCTTCGTGTGGGGATAAATAAAAAAATAAGAAAATATGTACAGTGTTTTAGACAAGAATTATGTCATTCACCGAAGCGATCTTATCTTCTTATCTTCTAATAACAATTACAGACTTCATGGCTTTGAAACTTAATAAAAACTGTATCACACTGGGTGACTTTTTTTTCTACCCAAGAGTCTGTCCAAAAACTGAAAGCAATCCGCGAGATAAGATCGTGGGCAAAAATGTTGCGGATGAAACAGTGTCCAGCTTGAAAGGTTTTTCAGAGGAAAATATGGGATTAGCTGGAAATTTGAACTGGCTGGATTTGAAGGGTTACTGACAATGCGAGGTGACTTTTATCAGAAGTTGCAATGAATGTCGGGTCGTAAAACTGGAAAAGATAGAGGGCGTGGCAAATTATCGAGGGTCAAAGGTAGGAACAGTGGAGAATATGCAACCTGTATGATATGTGCTGCTGATACCTACTACGACTGCACCATTAATATCAAAATTGGTCTAAGACATTTGGAGGAATTAACAGTTTGGTATTGAATGTCGGCTATTTAAGTCAATATACTGATAGCGACTGACATCGCCTGTCCAAAGTATTTAAAGAATTATATAGCTGTATTCGCGCATGTCAAGAGCATTTTGAATATCTAGTATCGGAATTTAGGAGTGAACTATCCCAAAGATGAGCAAGTGGCTTCCACAATTAACCGTATGAAGGCTGAACTTGATTGCATAATTTGTTTAGAGAATTAACTGATGGAGGATGGATTTGGGGATTTCATTCTATTGTCAAAATAAGGTTAAACCTTAACAAAGATTTGGTACTGAAATGATGAAAAAAATCTACTCGTTCGTAAAAAAAAAAAAGCTACATCTGTATCGACTTGAGACGAATGCAAATGATGTTGCACGAGTATTAGCTCCGGGGGTACTCTGAAAGAAATTAACAGGACAGATATGCAGCACGTGCAACCGTGACAATAACTGGATTGAGCATTGACCTGTATAGTCCACGTTATTTGTGTATTATCTTCACTACCAGATATGAGAATGTATATGAATATGTTATGTACACCAGTGGTTCAATATACATCAATTATTCGAACTTTACCTTTAGTTGGTGCTATAGAGCCACTTTCGAGCTGAGGTGCCCTAAAACACTACTATATACATACACATACTCAATATCCATCGAAATGAAGTCCCTTACATGTAATACAAGAGTCCCTCAAGGGACTGAGACTCTACTGGGAGAAAAGAATTTCCAAGAATTCAAGATACGACCATTTTTTCATTTTAACTGTTGAGTGTTGAAACCATCTCCGATATTCTTCAGCGATAACAAGTTTGTCAAATTAGCTGATGTGGTGCACATATTGGATGTCAGTTTAGCACCATTTTCATTTAGGACAAATTAGACATCATTATAAGTCTTTTGGTGAAAACCAGATGTCATAATGATCATTCATTCAAGGGGAGTAGTGACAACACTATTTTTAGGACAGTCGTCATGGCAGCCATATTGGAAGTACGACTGGCACCATTTTTATTTAGGATGAACTAGGTATCATAAGAAGTCTATTGGTGAAAACCCCATGTTGATATAGTCATCCATTTAGAGAGGAGTAGAGATAACAATATTTTAAAGATATGACTTTCCATTCAGGAGGAGTAGCAATAACAAGATTTTCAAGATGGCTGCTGTGGTCGCCATATTCAACGTAAGATCGTCACCATTTTCAATTAAGACCAACTGGACATCATAAGAAGTCTTTTGGTGAAAACTCCACGTCAATATGACTTTCTGTTCAAGTAGAGATGATATAACAAGATTTTTAAGATGGCTGTCATGTCGGCCATATTGGACTTCAAATCGGCACATTTGTTTGTTTATGACCAACTAGACGTCATAAGAAGTCTTTCAGTGAAAACCCCATGTTCATATGACCATCTATGTAGGAGTAATAGCAATAACAAGATTTTCAAGATGGCTGCCATGGCGGCCATATTGGAAGTCAGATCGGCACCATTTTCATTTAGGACCAACTAGATTTCATAAGAAATGTTTCAGCGAAAACCCTATGTTGATACGACCATCCAGTCAGAAGGAGTAGCAATAAGTAGATTTTCAAGATGGTCGCTGTGGCTGCCATATTGGATGTCCGAGCAGCACCATTTTTAATTTAGGACCAACTAGACCATGGGATGAACGTGTGTGAAAATTTTCATGGCAATCCTCCAAGTCGTTTAGGAAGAGTAGCGATAACAAACTTGTTCTAACTGACGGACAGACGACGGACAACAGACCATCTTGTAAGCTCTTTTGGTCTATGACCAATAAGCTAAAATCTGTTCATATGCTTCTGAATTAAGTTAAACGACAAAATAATTTGTTTTCAAGGATACACATGCTGATTTGTTTATTTATTTCTCACTGAGCCCATAGCAACCACGCATGCACCGACATTTACATTGGACGTAAGTCGGAACAAAATATGTTAACCTTTTCTTATGTTCTTAGCACCAGAACTCAACAATATACTTCACAATTATGTAATTACCACAAAGCTCACAAACTTTATGATGTGTTTAAAGGTAAGTCGTTTTCTGTTGATTTATCTATGTCAACATTCAATAAAAATACGTCAACAGTCCCTTTATAATTAATGGGAAGTTCGTTTCATTTCGACAATTTTAATACATGACTTTGACAATATACCTTGCAGATTATTGCATAAAGTATTGTAAAATCCAGATGTAAGTAACAGATAGAAGAATCACCCAATCTGACCAAATGTATTCTTCGTTACAGAATGACAATGGATCCCAAACTATGCTTTTCCTGTCGGCGAAGGAGGAGTAGCAGCAGGACAAGAAGGAGATGAAGAATTTGGTTTTGGTTTGGTGCTTTACGGCACAGCAACACATGTAGGTTATTTAGTTTTGAGGCAATTGGAGTAAAGTGCCTTGCCCAAGGACACACCACGGCAGGTGACCCAGGTTGGTCCGGTGGTAGGATTCGAACCCGCACACTTTCGGTCGTGAGTCCAGCACGCTAACCACTGGGCCACCGCAGCTCTTGGAGATGAAGAAAAATCTAGAACATAATCATGTACAAAATAATGTCTTCTGTATTGCGGTTGTTATCTCCATTGTCGCTGATATCATCATCATCACGATGTATTAAGAAAACCATTGCGTCCAATAAAACATGACTTCATTATCGACAGAACCCTTCTTTTCAGATATTTCATATATAACACTTGATAAAATGTCAAATATTGAAACAATTAAGCCTGTAGGCCCCTCTGTCTAATAAAAAGATGACATGAAAAACGAATTAAATCTTACCAAAATCACTTGAACAGTATGCTCGTAATATCTCACTCTCACTGCACGGACGACATTCTGGAAAAGAAAGAACCATTTCGAAATAAGTGATCTTTTTAATTGTGTCACACCGCCCCATTTTCGATACATTAATTTGTTCCCCATTAAAGGACGGTAAGGAACTCGGTTCAACTCAGCCTCCACGCACTGCTCTTCGTACCGGTACATTACGGAGGGAGCGGGGGGGGGGGGGGGGGGGGGGGCGTTAAAGGTTCTAACAATGACGAAAATCAGCCACTTTTCCTTCCAACATCAAAATGGTCAGGCATGGGTATTTTTCCTTGCTAAAATCCGATTTCACAACGGGTTTGCAGTGGAAAATATCCAATATATGGCATTTACAGGAAATACAATTTCTTTACTA
>JAQPZY010001643.1:5127500-5147500 GCA_029931535.1 Margaritifera margaritifera
AAGATGCACGTGAGTTTATGATTATGCGGTATCGATAAAGTTTGTGTATACATTCAATGTTATGTTATGTTATGCTTATTTCAATCACTATATTTTTAGGAGAAATATGATAATTATCATGTCTGTCTACATGGACCTGTATAATTATGAATTGTTCTATAAGTTGGCATATTCCAATCAAGATATAGACTTTAACATTATTCCATGCTGGTCTATAAATTGTTTTGACTTCTTCTCGCCTGTCGGGTTATAGATAAACAGTAGTGGATGGTTTATAAAAAAATATTAATGTTATTGACAGTTCATATTTTCTTGGCACCTGGGTATGTGCACACATGTTATAGTTGATTAATTTTTTTGAGAATGCAAAGCAACAGAAAAGATCAAAAAAGTATAATGTAAATACATGTTATAAAAATTTTTTTTTAATAAAGCAATGCAATAAATATATAGATCTGATTAGATCTATGCTGTTTGTATTTGGGTGCATATCATATACAGGTAAGTACGAGAAGCATAGGTGGGTCTAAATTACACTCGTAATATCATGCATCATTAAATATGATAACCAGTCTAAATATAGGTATGATGAAAAGTTATATTAAACGATGCCGAGAGAAAGAATTTTTTTTTTTTTTTTTTGGGGGGGGGGGTTGTATGGTTTAACGCCATTTTTCAGCATATGATAGGCTAGTATAATATATGGTGGGGGAAGAACCCGAGAAGAACCACCGACCCAAGGGAATTTACTAGCAAGCTTTCTCACACACCCACGATGGTCGAGCCGATACTCGAACCCAAGCCGACAGAGGTGAGATATATGAGTGATATGTAAAAGCGAGCGTATTAGACCACTCGGCCACCCGGGGGCTTGAAAGAAAGACAGACACAGATAGAGAGACAGGGAGCGGTAAGTGGGACGAAGCTTACCTTCCAACGGATCCAACAACATTCGCCTTGAGAGTAACTCCATATCATAGTGAATTAAAATCCTTTCTAAAACACTTATATTAAACGTCCTTTCAGCTTCTATATAAAACACAATGGTAGTTGATGACGTCAAACACATTTCTTTCGTCTTTCCATGCGCAATAAGAAGTGTTTCAAATTCAAATCTATCAGATGGATATTCCCGATTTGATGACTTCCCATCTGTTAAAGACTCCTTTGAAACTTTCAATCTTGTCCTTCCACTATCTATCACAAAACACAACTGGAAATTCCCAGAATGTAAGGGATTTAGCTCCAACCGTAGGGCACCATACGGCTGTAGCCACGTGATACCTCCTTCTTGACATCGTGCTTGGACAGTCCGTACCCTTCGGGACTCACCCTGGTCATCCCTGAAGAAAGATTTGGGGAAAAATACATTAACATTTTATCTAAATCACAATCAGGTTGCTCATATGAATGTGGTTTTTAGTATCAATCTGCATGTAAATACATACATGCGTTCATATATCTACGCACGCACAGATGAACATACAATAAAATGGCAAATGGCACAATCAATAATATTGTGTTAAAAATCTTGCTTCGTGTTTCATTTTTGTCCTTTGTCTGCAGTGTAGAAGGCTAAATCACAAACCGTCTCACTCCCATTTTTGTGCAAACTGAATCATATTTTGATGCTTTAAGAACTTTTACTTTCAGTTCTTCTTCCCCTGGTGGTTTTCTGTCTTTTTTAAAGTTTTTTTTACTGAAGAAAAAAGCACAAGTTCGACAAAATTTTAAAAATGGAACCACATAATTTCAAGGTCAATGTCAGTTTCTTGACAAAACTTTCTAAAATAAATGTCAAATACAAAAGTAAAACATTACAAGCAATGCAGGTGGCTATAATGGCCCTTTCTTTCGGTTTTACTTATTGTTTCATTTATTAAGAATTACCAAGATTTTAGATCAAAGAATAAATGTAATTTTTATTACTATGTTTCCTATGGTACCTGAACCATTCTTTCATGATTGACATAGGTGGAATATACCAAATGACCCTGACCAAAATTAGGTATCGATCATGTTTTAAGTGAACAAAAATAAACGAATTATGCAAATTGATGGTTCGTTGACTCCTCCCACTGTCAATCAAACGTTTACACTTTACAACTAACGACTGGTTATGTGTTAAGTATTACGTAATCACAGCTAGGTTGAACGCTTATCTGGGCTTCTCGGAGTAGCTCTGGCTCCATGATCAAAACTAAATAACATATATGTCATATACCAATACAAATATTCATAACGGACCGACCATATAATTTTCGGAGCGAGGATTGGTTGGGATTTTCTTTCGAACCTGAATTTTGTATTCGTTTGCCTCAAGATATTTTTGTTAACTAATATAATGGATATTAATAAGTACTTTTTTCCCCAAACAATCCTAGGCAGAATATTGTTTCAAGCTATGTAGGAAGCAGAATTTTAAAAAAAATACTAGGTGCCCCCCCCCCCCCTTTGAAAATTAAATGGTCAGTCCCTAACTTCCTAATTCATCATACAATTTCATTGAAATTTTCAGTATATACTGATATTTTGTTGCACTTTTAATGGAAGTGTTTGCCATAATAAAGACTTTAATTTTTACATAAAGTGCTAAGCAAATGAGAATACAAAGCTATCTCGGCTCAAAATTCATCAATTTCGGGGTAAACCTGATTAATCTTCTATGCCAATAGTAGCATGCAGCTAGGGGGTACAATTTACCAGAGCGTGCGTATTAATCAGAGTTTAAATATTTGGAATTCAAAATTTGGCTGCCCAATGCTCATTATGAAGAGGTACCATCTGTACTCGCTTATAAGTCGAACCCAACTGCAAACAACTTAGACCATGATCTGCCGTCACATAATGCGCTGGTAGATCAGTGTTTATGTTGATTGTTCTACTGATTACTTCTAACAAACTGGGTAGACCCAGATCTGCCGGCGCATTATGCTACGGTCTGTTCTTATTTCAGACATTGGCGCATTATTTCTTCAAAATCAAATATAGACTATTAATCTTCCAAAAAAGTGAAATGTAAGCTTAGAGAAGGCGGTGAGATTGTGATTATACTCAGATTATCGGACTGTGCCCGTTCTTTGATGTATGATGATGCCCATGTAATCAATTACCGCAACATGATCGGGGAGGTCTTTCCCATTCAGTTTGTGGAAATGCACCGATTAAATTCTTTGCAAGATTAGAGCTGAATTTTCACATCGTGTCAAAGATATATAAACCGTCTTAGGTTGATAGTAGGGGTATATTTTAATAATTAAAAGACAGGCAGTTCCTTTAACAATATTTACTTAGTTACTTCTAAGTATACGTATGAACTGCCATTACTTACCTCAGCGAGAACCGGACTCTGGTCCCAAGACATGCAATGCGAGTGTGATAACCGTTGTACCCAGAGCCCGATTAACCGATAGGCTAATAAGGCTAAAACCCTAGGTCTTCATATTTTTCTCATATTTTGTAGACCCTTAGGCCCTCCAATATGTAATACATACTTAGGCCCTTCCCTCCTATTAGCCTTAGGCGCCTCATAACCTTAATCAGGCCCTGGTTGTACCACATATGATCAATACGATGAAAGACAATATTAAGCTTGAAAACATACTTCATAAGTTACAGTTTTTCAAAACCGATCACTTCTATTTACGCTTTATGGGATTGCGGACAACACGCAAGATTTACTTATTTCCGAATTTGATGAGCTTGACAACGTACAAAACTACACACCTCCGAAACTAAAGATGACAACAGACGTTCTCCGATAAGCATGGGAAATGTTATTTTTTGCAAAAACACACGTTGACATATTTTTACGAATAATTTTATTTAGTTTAATATACAATAAAGACATATCTTAGACTGATCTTACCAAGTTATCACAAAAAAGGGTTAATTGTTTGGAACTATTTTGTTAGACTCATAACATACGTGTCTTCCGAGCTGGTCGGCGTACGGATAATATCAAAAATTGTACAGTAGATCGCTAGATAGCTGAGGCTCTTGCTTATCGGTGATGGTGCAGAATGGCTTGAAAATAAAAGGACGAGTTTATAAACCGTTCGGTTGGGTTAAAAGAGTAGGTGACATTTGTTACATACGAACTGTGATTGGTCAAGTAGGATGAGCTTAGTTAACTGCTCGTATAATAAGCTGTCATAAACTTAACCTATTGGTTGATCTCGTAGTGCTTCGAGTCGTAGTCTAATTAGCCTCCCTGTACTGTAAATTAAAACTGATAGGTGATTTATCAAGTGTCAGGCTTCAACTGTCAAATACTGAGTCAAGTTGTTACTAAGACCAACAAGCCAATCAGATTCCGGTAAGAAGCAGCTTTCCTAGAGAGCATCTAAATTTAGACGGAGTCTCGGTATAATCTACGACAATTTTATACTGCTGCAGTCTCGACCATTAACCCAGCTAAGTAACCAACAGAAGCGAAATGTGTAGATAGACGTTGTTAAATATGACTGAACTTTTCATAAATGAAATTTAAGATTTATCTTTTTACATAAAATAACAGGCTGCAATTACAGATCGTAATTACGGGGTAAACACTGTAGAAGATTGTTCCATGTCATCATATTACTATCTCCTATTCTTTAAGCTGGTTTCAAAACACCCCCTTCCTCGTGAAGTTGCAGAGTACCAGCGGGTAGCAGCCTTAACAAAGCTGACCTCTGATAACATACTGGTCCTATCTTTGATTAATGATACATTTACTTCAGATATTAATCACCATTTTCCTAGTAACGTTTCTCTTGAAAGATCACTTAAATCCCGTGCAGAGAAGCTATTATCGATGAAATTGGCGGATTCCATAGTTGCCGAGCAAGAGCAGCGCGTGAGGGGCCGATATTACGGTGTAGGATTCGAAACTTTCACTTGCGGTTGCACATAATGAAAGCCAAATTCCTTTGTCACTACCATTAGAAAGGGTTTGTTTCATTTACTTATTCAATCTAAGGAATTACGCGGATAAACCATGGTTCTTTTGCATCAGAAATGAAGGTAAATTGGAACTTCGGTACACAATAAGATGATTCTAACAACGGAGAAAAATCTATTTAGGTAACGTGAAGGATAGTTTCACTACTTATCTAGTTCCAAGTGATAAAAAATATTTGTATATTTCGTAAACTCCGGTTATAACGAACATTAATTGTTAAACTCGTATAGTTATATCAGAATTTTGTAATAATCGATCAAACAATGTTATATAAAACACAAGAAGGGAATGTGCCATGTCCTTTGCAATAACCAACATTCTGTAGTATCAGATTTCGTTACAAACGGAGTTTACGGTAGTAATCCTGGAGGAAAAATAATGTCAGGAAAAACTGATGTAGATTAACGTCTGACAGACATTATTTTACTACTTTTTCTCCTTCTTGTAATACGACTTTAATTAATATTTCAAGGTCCTTTTATTTTCGTGGAAGACTGGTCGATTGTGAATATAGCGAAATGAAAATCCCCACGAAAATTACTCGCAGCACAGTACAACTTTCAGATACCCTTAGTGGCAGAAGAAAATAAGATAAGAATACAGAGGAGTTAGATTGATAATAAATCATCTTGACAACGACGACTATATGAAATTCAAAACAAGGTTTTCTTTCTTTAACCAGTTTGACAGTAAAGTAATATGCATCTAAGTCTCGTTTTAACCTGATATTTATACAAATTGTGACACTGATTTTTCAAATGATCTATTTTGCCGTGCGCTTGCAATTGGAATAATTATGTGACCCAAGATCTGGAGTATACGACCCTCGCCCACCCCCTCTGACGGATTTGTTAAGTTCCAAAGTAGACAATCAGTGTTATAGCATGATCCGGGATACCAACTACCATTACTAGGTCACTTGTTTAAATATATACTTTGTCTCAAGAGTCAAGCCTGATAACAACCGCAAAGGAACACAGGTGTTGGTGAGGTCATGCACATACGTTTGAAACTCTATCACTGTGGTAAGAAATTTGCAGAATATCTGAGAAACAGGAGTCCTTCGATGGGACTGACGCTCTACAGCCCGAACAAAATTTCCAAGAATTCAAGAGAAGACCATTTCTTCTTTTTGACTGCTGAGTGTTGAAATCATCTCTGATAATCTTAAGACTTTCAAATTAGCCAATGTAGTAGCCATATTGGATGTAAGATCTGCACCATTTTTGTTTAGGACAAACCAAATTTTAGTTCAGATCAGCACCATTTTCATTCCGGGCAAATTAGATATCATAATTAGCCCTCTGGTGAAAACCCCATGTCGATATGACTTTCCATTTCGAAGTAGCAATAACAAGATTTTCAAAATGTATGCCATGGTGGCCATCCTGGATGTCAAATCGGTACCATTTTCAACCAGAACCAACTAGACATCTTAAAAAGCCTTCTGGTGAAAACCCCATGCCGATATGACTTTCCATTCATGAGGTGTAGTGATAACAAGATTTTCAAGATGGCTGCCGTGGAGGCCATATTAGATGTCAGATCGGCATCATTTTCATTTAGAACCAACTAGACATGATAAAAAGTATTTTAGTGAAACCACCATATTGATATTACCACCCAATCAGAAGGAGTATCGATAACAAGGTTTTCAAGATGGCTGCTGTGGTGACCATATTGGATGTCTGAGCAGCACCATTTTAATCTAGGACCAAGTAGACTATGTGATGAATGTGTGTGTAAAGTTTCAAGGCAATCCTCCAAGTAGTTTAGGAGGAGTAGCGACAACAAACTTGTGCTAACTTGTGCTAATGGACGGACGGACGTCGGACGACAGACAACAGGCAATCCCATAAGCTCTTCTGGACTACGACCAGTAGAGCCAAAAACGAAAGAAAAAAAATAATATACGGCAATATATCCCAGATATATTTGTCTGATTTTTTTTCTTCTTCAGTGGTAACAAGGAGAGAGAGAGAGAGAGAGAGATCTTAATTGTGACCCAAAGACTGGATTATACGGCCTTCCACCCCCACCCCAACCCCTCTGACGGATTTGTAAGTTCCAAAGTAGATAATCAGTGTTTTAGCATCACGCGCGATACCAACTATCATTACTTGGCTATTTGTTGAAAAATATATACTTTGTCTCAAAGCGGCAAGCCTGGTATTAACCTCCAAGGACCACAGGTGTTGGTGAGCTCATGCAAATGTCTTTGAAACTCTATTTAAATGCCAGAATATCTGAGAGAAAAAAAAGAAGAAAAAAAAAAGAACCTAAACGGAGATATATAATAAAGTACATGCAGAGAGGCCTTTGAAAATCTATCACTGTAGTAAAACAAATTCAAATTATCTGAGAAAAAACGAAAAAATCAACCCCAAAAATTTTATATATATATATATATATATATATATATATATATATATATATATATATATATATATATATATATATATACACACACACACAGAGTATCTGGATATGATTTGTTTTTATTTTTTAGTTTTTTCTCAGCTATACTGACATTTTCCATAATTCCGCACCGGAATATCTGAAACAAATATCTGAGAAAAAAAGAAAGAAAAAAAAAAAATAATAATATACAGAGTATCTGTATAGGAATAGGATTTATTTTTATTTTTTCGTTTTTTCTCAGCTATTCTCCATAATTTCGCACAGGAATTTTTAAAATCAAGTTTTTCTTTTTTTTTTTCTTAGATATTATGACATTTTCTTACTACAGTGATATAGTTTCAAAGGTCTGTGAGTCGTGAGAACTCGTTCCTCTACAAAATAGTCTTTCACAGACATGTTGATGAGAAATCTAATCTCTTAATTTTTGATGTCTCAAAGCACAAATCTAGATTCAAAACCCTTAAATTAGACAACATACTGTACAAAAATTGAAAACCATACAATCTAACTCCACTAATTGCAGCGCAAAAAAGTAGACTATCGTCCTAGTTCAAAGAAGTCCGTTTGAGTGTGTACAGTACAATTCAAGGACACACATAGCAGAGTCAGAAATGAAACATTTGCCTTGTTTGTTGGCTTATTTTAACACCCACCAATACCTACTAAGGCTACTAAATAATGATACATATATTAATTAACGAGGTGAAATTAGCGGGAGTGCAAACTTTTACATCAGGATACATGTAGAGAGCACTGCAGCCAAACAGGAGAGAACTCCTGGATATAAATAACTCGATTAAATGACTTTCGCTTTTTTTTCATAACAATATATACCTAAGAACTATAGAAAAAATGAAATCATATCGCAAGAAAGAAACAAGAGTCCCTTGAAGGGACTGACGCTCTACCGTCTGGAAAGAATTACCAGGAATTCAAGATAAGACCATTTCTTCCTTTAAACCGCGGAGTGTTGAAACCATCTTTGATATTCTCTAGCGATAACAAGATTTTCAAATTAGCTGGTGTGGTTAACATATTGGAAGGCACCATTTTCATTTACGATCAACAAGTCTTCATAAGAAGTCTTCTGGTGGAAACCCCATGTTCATAGGACTTTCCGTTCTGAAAAACGATAACAATATTTTCAAGATGGATGCCATGGTAGTCATATTCAGTATCAGATTGGCACCATTTCTATTTAGGACCAAGCAGACACCATAAGAAGTATTTTGGGGAAAGCACAATGTCGATATGACCAGACATCTGCGGAAATAGTGATAACAAGATTTTCAAGATGGCCATTGTGGTAGTCATATTAGAAGTCGGACCAGCACCATATTTCATTTACGACCAACTAGACATCAGAAGATGTATTTCAGTGAAAACCCCATGTATGACCATTCGTTCAGGAGAAATAGTGATAAGATCTTCAAGATGGCCATTGTGGCAGGCATATTGAATGTCTGAATGGCACCATTAGGACCAACTAGACTTCATAAGATATTGTTTAGTAAAAACCTATATTGATGCAACCATCCATTAAGGAGAAGCAATAATAACAATATTTTCAAGATGGCCACTGTTGTGGCCATACTGGATATCAGATCGTCATCATTTTCATTTAGGACCAACTATACACCATAAGACGTCTTCAAGTGAAAACCCCATGGCAATATTACATTTCATTCAGCAGAAGTAGCGATAAAAAGATTTTCAAGATGGACACTGTGGCACCAATATTTGACATCCGATCAGCACCGTTTTTATTTAGAAACCAACTAGACATCAATTAGAAGTCTTTCAGTGAAAACCCCATGTTAATACGACCATCCATTCAGGAGGAGTAGCAATAATAAAATTTTCACGATGGCCACTCTGGTGGCCATATTGGACATCAGATCGGCCCCATTTTCATTTAGGACCAACTAGACATCATAAGAAGTCTTTTAGTGAAAACTCCATGTTGATATGATCATCCATTCAGGAGGAGTAGTAATAACATTTTCAAGATGGCCACTGTGGTGGCCATACTGGATGTCTGAGCAGCACCATTTTCATTTCGGACCAACTAGAATATGGGATGTATGTGTGTGTAAAGTTTCATGACAATCCTCTAAGTAGTTTAGGAGTAGCGATAACAAACTTGTGCTAACGGACGGACGGACGACAGACAACAGACCATCACATAAACTCTTCTGATCTATGACCAGTAGAGCTAAAAACACGTTAAATTTTGCTATTGTGTCTTGTTGATGATATCGCATTCCATGAGCAAAAACTTCAAAAACATATTCAAAAACTGAATTAAGAAAGTGTGGTGACGGAAGGCTGTATCTGTATTGGCTTGTAACGTTTGTGTTGCAGGCACAAAATTATGTAAATCAATAATTTGTTGCGTGGAAGGTGGTAAATGATATAAACATGATGCCAAAAAATCACTATAGGTACACTAATGGCAAAAAAAAAAAAAAAAAAAAAACCACTCTAGGTACACTAGTGCCAAATAACCACTCTAGGTACACTAATGCCAAATAACCACTCTAGGTACACTAATGCCAAATAGTCAATCTAGGTACACTAATGCCAAATAACCACTCGAGCTACACAAATGCCAAATAACCACTCTAGGTACGCTAATGCCAAATAACCACTCTAGGTACGCTAATGCCTAATAACCACTCTAGGTACACTAATGCCAAATAACCACTCTAGGTACACTAATGCCAAATAACCACGCTAGGTACACTAATGCCAAATAACCACTCTAGGTACACTAATGCCAAATAACCACTCTAGGTACACTAATGCCAAATAACCACTCTAGGTACACCAATGCCAAATAACCACTCTAGGTACGCTAATGCCAAATAATCACTCTACGTACACTAATGCCAAATAAATCTCAAAACAGGCTAATGCGAAATAACCACTCTAGGCACGCTAGTTCGAAGGAAAGCAATTGAAAGAAACTCGGTAATACAGTGCAGTCTTGTTTCAAATCCAGATGCATTTGGTAGTAGGTTCTTGAAGCAACAAAATATGTTCAAACTAAAAGCAATGCAGAGGCACTTTACTTACTGAAATTTAACGAACTATTCCTTGAGTGCATATACATATGAAAATACAAAATATACACAAAAACCAAGCTATCCAAAAAGTTCAGTAACAGCAAAAATACATATAGTGCCTCGAGGACATTAATACTCGGGTAAAGAAACAAATTAATAAAAAATATGGAAGGAAAGATTCCATGAAGAACATCATCATGATATGCCTCGAACAAAGTATAATATATAGCTCAACATTTCAAACAAATAGGTAATGGTACGAACATTAAGAAAAACAATTCTCAATTTAGCTTCCCTGGGCTGTAAGCTTCTTAATAACTGTTATTCCCCTTTTTTAAATCGCCCAATCTGTCGTTGTCTATATCTTTAATCTTAATTTCTTTCGATGTCGAATAGAGTTCTTGCATTGCCTAACATGCTGCAACACTTTCTCTGTGATTCCTCGTTGTCCTTATTGTACCAATTTAATTGGAATTCGCCCGTACCCGACCAACCCGTTTTTTCACTAGTACGACTCCAATCAGATAATGGGACAGATTTTATAATTAGGACAAAGGTATATAGTAATTTTAGTCCTTGAGTAACGGCCTAGGTATTGTCCATAGAAAATTGCTCGAGTTGGTTTGACAAAGTGTAAAATCCCCTTCTAATGCAATGATTTTAGCCATCATCAAAAACCGCACGTACAATAGCGTCATTACGATTATTTATTCTAGCTGGGAGATGTAAATATTGACCCGCAGTTTGAAGACGAGCGGGTATTTGTCTATCGAGAACAAAAATCGGATAGATCAATATAGTTTAGCTTTTTCCCTCCGTAACACAAAGAATTTACGTGCTTAAACACCAAATAAAAACGTTAGCTGATATTCTACTGTTTCGGTGTGAAATATTTGTTTTCCATTAATGAATCAAATACGGACGTGAAAGAAAACGTTTTATTTTTTCTTAATAGCCGGACGTAAAGAAAGATATTTTCACTGAGAAGATATGAAGCCATATAGAGGCAAGGTGCGTTTGTCTTGATAAAGATTTTTTTTATATGTGGTGAATGCTTGGGTCTGGACATATGATACCATCTTAAAACAAGATATTTACTGCCTGATCAGATTTCTGTAGAATCTTTTTTGAAATAGGTCATGTTTGAAGTCAGAGCGATGTAATTTACTGGTCCCCAATCATAATAGAAGGAAAGGGACTCGCTACTTTGTTGGTGTTTAAAAGATACAACAGTTTGTTGAAAAAGATACAGTGTTTTCTATGAATTTTCAGAAAATGCTGTCTACGATCGAACCCAAGATCGGCTTGTTGACTGCTACTAGCTGAAAACTGGTTATTTTTGTAACGTCCCTGGAAAGGGAGAAATTCCCCTTTTAATAAGGTACAAAAAGGCACATGATTGTGGACAGTGCGACATTTAGACACTGGAAATAACATTTTACTTCATGTCACCACTCGTTGTGAAAAGTAGCAATTTTATTCATTTTACGGTACATAGAATTCAGTACTAGTAACAATTTCCTGCAAGACATGTTTACTGTAGATGTTCTCACACTGTTAAAAACAGTGTTACATTTCACGTCATAATTTGTACTTTTAAAAGACAGTATTGTGATTGTGCAAACTACCATATGTCTCGCATACTCATCCAATTTTCTTTCAATAAAAACTCGGTGAATTATTTCTGAGAAAAACTACACAATCACCATTAAAAAAATATCAACAGTAACAAATTCATAACACTGGATGGAATCCGAATAATTAAAGATGTATATTAAAAATTTCATACATTTTGGTGCAATTCATTCAATTAAACGGCTTTTAAAAGAGAACACCGGGAAATTCAATATCTTGGGTTGTTGTTGTTGTTTTTTTTTTGTTTTGTTTTTTAAACCGCGCCAACGAAATTATATATAGTTGCTTCAATGGAGTTTCGAGAAAAAAAGTCTAAAAAGATGGAATCTATCAAAACCACGTAAAATTTGGTGTTACCAAAATCGTATAGGGATCGCGCAAACTACAACTCAAGAGTCAAGTCAGGGAACACTTAAAAGGGAGATACGGTTATCGACAGATCTGCGGTTACCAGTGTCTCCAAAAAACTGACCTAGAGTCTGTTCTTTGCTTTATGAAAAAGAAACTATTTTTATTATGCTAAATGGCTACTGTGGCGACTTCCTAAAAAGGATATCATATATACTATAGGATAGCTTGAGTTTCATCCTTAAAAAAATATTTCCATACGTCATCCTTAAACTTTATGTGAACGCATTCAGTGTCACCATTTGCAAGACCTGTAAATAAAAACATCTT
This sequence comes from Margaritifera margaritifera, assembly GCA_029931535.1. Lineage (NCBI taxonomy): Eukaryota > Metazoa > Mollusca > Bivalvia > Unionida > Margaritiferidae > Margaritifera > Margaritifera margaritifera. Next base: position 5,140,248 of record JAQPZY010001643.1, read on the forward strand.
GTAACCCCAAAATAATGATAATTCCATTTCTTAACAATTAATAAGCGCCCTGAAAAAAAGGTATTTATTTAAAAATATTTTTCTCACGCTCTTGTCCAGTATGTAGTACCTCGAGTCGAGTGTTTCGATAGCTTGACAACGAAATTTACCAAAAACATTACTCAGGTCGAATTTTTTAAAGTGTATATCGCTGTCAGTGTTGCACCTCGAGCTTGGGATCACGGGTTACCCGCAAGCTTTGGTCCTTACGTCTCCCAAATCTTGGCGCGCCTACATAATTTCTTTAGTGCATGTCCATCCACATTTATGTTGGCGCTAGCAATGGCCAAAGTCGCTAAAGGTGATAAATACTGTACGATGGCAGTGAATGTAACTGGCAATAAAAACATTCAAGGTTTGTGGTAGTCGGCCGAGTTGTAATGTCAAGTCGTTGACGACCATTATAGTTTAAGTCTACCCCCCCCCCACAGCTTGACCCCCCCCCCCCCAATTTAAAAAAAGAAAAGCATCAAGGATATAAAAAAATGTACAAAACTTAACTCATTTAATTCATTGATTTATAATTTCTAACTCTACTGTCACCAAGCGGTCATAACATTGTCATCTTCTCCGCGTTTCAAACCAAACGGAAGTTTTCACTGTTAACGAGGAGCCGGCTCATTGTCATTTTCCGAAAGCTGGAAGAGTCCATTTGCAGTGAAGGGGTGGAAGCAAGGTCTATACATACATAGAAAATAAACAGTTTGTCGTCTGCATCAATTGTATGAAACGTCTAATACTAATATTTTGAAGAAAAAAAATAAAAATTAAAACAAGGGGGAAAATATATGCCATTACATCTTAACGTTCGGGAAATTTACGATATTATCCGGAGCTAACGGAACACGATGAACTACATCACTCCTGTTGTGTGAAGAACACATACTCGCCTACGCAAATATTGACTTTCTGTTAGGTTTGAAACGCAAAGAAGGTGACAATGTTATGGACCGCTTGGAGGCAGTCGAGTTAGAAATTATAAATCAATTATCTGTCATTTAATTATTGATTTATTAATTTCAAAAGAAAAGTAATTAAGAAAACATGGGTATAAATGCTGGTAGAAACGAGTGAACACTAAAGTTAAATGAGATCAAGATCCGGAACGAAATATCCCATTGTGCAGCTCATTTCAGGTTAACCAGATATTCAAACATGTTAATGTTTTCATGAGTTACTTGAACACATGATTAATAATGTTAGAGTCCATGAGAAATATGATGGTATAGTGCAGACAACAAAGTTAAGGTGGCAAAACTGTGGAAGCAAATAATTTTTTTTAACACTACTAGCGAATTATATGCTACACTTTTCCTATGTCCCTTAAAAATATCTGTTCCCCAAATCTGAAGGATGGGGGACACAATATCTCTTGCCCTTGGGATCCTTGGTGCAACAGCATATCACGTACAAACAACATTTTTCTCAAGTTCAGAAATAAAAAAGAATGACATTATACATTTTTTAAAAATCCAGTTATAAGATTAAGGTGCATATCGTACCTTTTAAATAATAATAATAATTTTTTTAAAAAGACCCAAAGCCGACTTAACAGCGTATGATTAGTACATTCCAAACGCTCTTTTCTCTACTGATGATGTGAAGAATCTTGTTTTGACGACTCCTGACACTTCTTGGAGTTAACAATAATGTCAAAGTTTATTTTTTTTTGTAAGAAAAAAAAAAAAGGCATATAATAAAAATAGCCATATGTTTACTGATCTAGCGAATTTCAAACTACTGGCATTCTCAGTCTTTTTTTTTTTTAAACAAAACCCACATAACACTGCAGACAACAAAATTTACCGATATAATATAACATATTGTACCTTTTTGTCTCAAACGAACCAGAGTATTTACGTCTGGTTTTACGAGCATTTTATTTTTTTTTTGGGGGGGGGAGGGTATAGAAAAAAAGTCGGCCCTAAAATAGCTTGAAAAAATATTCTTGCTCTGATTTGTATATGGAAAAAAAAATTATATCACCGATATTACTTTAAAAAAAAATTATCTTGAGGTACAATTTAGAAAAGATATCCTGTTTTAAAAGAAAAGCCCATTCCCCCGCCCCCTTCTTCCCAACTAAAATTACATGGTCGGTCCCTAACCTTTCTATATGTACTACACGTTTCATAACTTTCGTCAGAAAAATATTTCGAACTTAACTTTAAGCTTAAAAGTCAGCCCAAATCTATGTCTAATGTATTTGGGTTGGGTCCACTTTATGTAAGGCAAGTGCGGTACATTATTTATTAATTCAGTATAGAAATCTGACAAGTGACACACGACTTTCAGTTATAAATTTGATTCCACCTGAAGTGCTTTCCTCTTGAGCACACGTTTAATACCGACTTACCTGAACGTACAGTCACACGAATTACAGTTTTCTTGAGTGCTGATCTCCACTGCCCACAACAACAGATATAGTCCAGAAAGTAAGTAGGAAACCATCATAGTCGTTTGGCTTCTTGTTATCCCTTTTTTGAACTCTCCATCCGAATCTTAACATCAACACATCAAGTCAACACACACCTGAGTTAGCTATATATATTTCACTTTACCGTTGGGACGTGTGCTGGCGATTACATGGTTTCTCTTACTTATCCAAAAGAAAACAATATTGTTCAGTTGAGATCAAAATTAACAGTACATCCGAAAACTGAATCGTCGCTAATTAGTGCTACAATTTGGCGAACGGGACTAATTCATGAGCGTTGGTTTGACAGCAGACACAATCGTGTTAATCTGCAGGCGTGTGGTTGGGTCGGGCTGTTTACAGTAATACTATTCAATCCGCCAATCAAGACCGTTCGGTGACACGCGTTCACAAGGTTGAGCAGTTTGGAACAGTCTACTCCAAAATGTGGGGGTAATGGGATGTATTTCAATGATTTTCATTGGAATAATTCAGAATATATTGGATGAAACTGAAATAAATAAATTCAACAATGAAATAAATAAACAACAACGAAAGAGCCCAGAAAGATAGAGAACGCCAATGTGATAAACAGATAGGGATATGTATGTATGTATGTATGTATGTATGTATGTATGTATGTATGTATGTATGTATGTATGTATGTATGTATGTATGTATGTATGTATGTATGTATGTATGTATGTATGTATGTACCTATGGGGTTTAACGGCATGTCAACAAATATGTAAAGAATAAAAATTGCAAACAAAAGTTTAGGAAGATAATCCCTTCCAAATAAATGTAAACAGGAAGTACTACAAAACAAAATATACAATGTGATGATATTAAAATTATTTAAAAGATATATAAAACAAAAGATAGAAGTAAAAATTATTAAATCCTTAAAATATAGGGTCACATTTTTTATATAGACCGCATTCTTTAATAAAGTCCCATCATAAAACATCCGTTTCAAAGGGTGGAAATCGTCCCACTCGACAAAAATATGTTCCACTCTGCCATTGGACATTGGCGAGAGAGAGAGAGAGAGCTCTGCCAGTGGACATTGGCGAGAGAGAGAGAGAGCTCTGCCAGTGGACATTGGCGATATATATATATATATATATATATATATATATATATATATATATATATATATATATATATATATATATAATAATAATAATAATAATAATAATAATAATAATAAAACATTTCCTTTCTGACGTCTATATAAAAGTGGCTCAATTAAACGTGTCTGAAAGAAACGTAAATATTAGTTTCATAATGAAGCAGATAAAAACAACTAAAGAAAAGGACAAAAGCATATCCCGTGAAGTCATCATGCTGGTGAGGTTTTATGAGGGAAAATATAAAGGAAAGAAATACTGATGCGGCTGAGCGACAGAGCTTTCTTGCTCCATTACCACCGATAGTTCGCACAAGATTAATCTTTTGTATGTTAGAAATGAATGAAGAATAACTGATATTTTATAGAACATGTATATAACTATATTTGAATGAGTTCCCCTAATGGTAAACTCATTGGTTAACATAGTTCTGTTTAATTGACTTTTGATATAGAGCAGTTCGCCCAGGAGGCAAGACGTACCTTCTACTTCAGCGGGTATTTTATCTCTACGCTTCAGTTTATTCGAAAGAGAGCATTTTACGGTACATTAACTCTGATATTTCCTAGGCACTGTTAAGAAAATGTGCCGATCATCCTTGGAAAAAAGATAAGTGCGTGACGCGCGCATGGACTCCACGAAGCATGTTATTTTCACCAGGGAGCATCGAATCTTTATTTATGATGAAACTACAGTCAAATTTCATCATAAGCATTCTAAAGCTGATCATCCATTAGCAGAATAACTCTCATATTTTGACATTATGTGGTAAATGAAATATCATTTTTCATTGTTAATCCTTATTTTCTGCAGGATCGGTAACATGTGCGCCTGTGTCATTGTTTCTGTAATATGTGTACATGATTTGGTATTGTTCCGTACATTGTGCACATGATTTATCTTATTTCTGTTACTTTTTGTGCCTTTTGTGTGTGTGTGTGTGTGGATTTAACGCCATTTTTCAGCACATGATAGGCATTATATTTGGTGGAGGAAGAACCCTGAAAGACCCCGGGAAGAACCACCGACCCACGGGAAGCTACTGACAAGCCTTCTCACATACCCACGTTGGCCGAACTCTTTGGGGCCGAGATGCGAGTGATTTGTAAAGGCGACGCATTAGACCACTCGGCCACCCGGGGGCCACAATAATTATTGTGCGACTTTGTGTTCTTTCTTTTCCTACAGATTTTCACTAGCATGGGAAAGAAAATCGTCGAGATCTACCAGAAAAAAAGAAAATCCAGCTGTACAGGTTCGATAACTGTGGTTTTTGTCAGGTGATCCTTCCATTCGCAACTTCGAGGTCCATCCTACGAATCATTCCTCGAATGTATGCAATAGTTGCCATTCGAACCCCGTCTGCTCTTTACGAAACCAGTATTGACCGAGAAATTGCGAATGCGTGGAACTATATTTTCATTCGCAACCTCTCAGTCAATACTACGGTCAACCCAATCGTAGAAATAGCCGAGGTGGTCCGAATACATTACGGATTCTTTCTTGCGAAGAAATATCCGGCGAACAAAAGGTATGATTTTTCTGTAAATTACTGCGCCGACATAGATCCGAGCATATTTTGTCTCGCAGAAATATCTGCGGTAGTCCGAATGGTTATCCTTCATTTGACTTTAGTGAAATCCATATTCTTAAAGGAATAATAAAGCTTAAGGACTTGCTTAAGATCAAAATCTGTTTCATGTGCTAAAATATCTTTTTTTAAATAAAAAAGAATTCGACATACACAGAGTCTTAAAAAATGTTGACATTATTGTACTCTGTCTGTCCTTGGGAAAGGCAATTAGCTCCCATGTACCCGGCATGATAAAACCATTACTGTGTTGAAAGTAGCGTTAAAAAATAACCAACAAACCAGCAACTCACTGAGATAAAAATTATTTGCACTTTACGTTCACCGTTGTTTAAATAATAATGGTAAAGACAGAACTGAAATAGATAGCTGTAAGGGTGCAAATTTCTGTCGATGTATTTCCGTAGAGCGCATTATTGAGGAAAGGTACCGTATTAAATCGCAGACTGCGATGGTTTTAATGTCCCTGTCCGGGGGGGGGATGATTGATTCTTAATCAAGCATTCGCTGGATAACGGTCGGACAGATGTAAAAGGCTAGATGAATCTGGGGTCTAGGTATCGAAAATGTCAAAGTTGAGAGGATGCAGAGACTATTTGTGAAACCACTTGAAGTATTGTCATCTTTTGAAATTTTCCAGAATCGGTTATTTAAATAGCGTGCGAAATCTAGAGTGTTACGCTAACCACGATGGGCGTGTATTTATAAAAGGCGGTAGTTATGTTTAATCCTGATTGGCTACGCTAAATAAGGGGTGTGTTTCCCAGACGAAATTTCATGTTTTAAATATTCCACATCGCAAAATTTAGTCAGTCTAAGTTTTCCTGCGAAAGGCCGGAAGGTTCTTGACTCCGAGCAGAATAAGACGAAATTCTCTCGTATAAACGATTGTTCAAGGGACAGGTGTCTGGAAGTTGAGGGAAACGATTCTGGCTGTAGAAGCGAGTGAGTCTCGAAAGCACAAGGTATTAGCATCAATCTCATGTTATTCGTTAATATCAATATAATTATTTGTTTGAATTTATTTGTTTAAATTCGTACATGAATTTTCTTGATATGAGAATAACTATTTGTTTGAATTCAGGCTGGATAAGAGAGAGAGAGAGAGAGAGAGAGAGAGAGAGAGAGAGAGAGAGAGAGAGAGAGAGAGAGAGAGAGAGAGAGAGCAAAAGGGGTGAAAATCAACCCTGACCTGTCAGCAACGAGGAATTGGGAGTGACCAGAAATAACAAGGTTATGCCGGCATGCTGGGCAATTGATTCCATTGTTCACTCGATTCCATGATGAACTGAGTCTTATCGATATAAACAGATCGGCTAATTACATTTGTGTTGAAATTCGGTAATTGATTTCTAAAAGAAGTGTATCTTTCAAATATCATGTAAAATTTTTCATTTTTGTTTATGTAATTGATTAAATTGTTATATTTCACATACGGGGGCTCGTGTTATTCTATTCTATATCTCTGCTCAGATCTATATATATCCCATCTATAAATTTCATATTTTATTTTATAATCTACTCGATCCGGGCAATATCACCGAGGTCGATCATCCTCTAGATAACGATAACCAACCAAACCGTACACTTGTTACAAGAGGTGCGATACTATGGCTTTCATATGACGTCATATATTCTATAATGACCTTCATTGAAATCACTGTCCGCCTTTTTTTTAGGGTAATTCTCCCATAATATATGGCAAAACTGATTAATTGAAAATTAAAAATTTATGAGTAAGCTTCGAGAAGATGAAGAAAATGTTCAGAATGACACATTTCTTAACCTTTGGTGCATAATGGCTAGCGGAGAAGTTCATCGTCGTTTGGTTTAATCTAATTTTCACTTTCACAGGACCTTTATACTGCAGGAAATCAAAAATTCAGACTTTCTCATTTCGGTTTTTAATAATATTTGCACAAAGTAGGCAAATAAAGTTACTTAACTAAATTGTACATTGCTGTTAAAATTGTTTGAGACTGGGATTGTGCCCTTTTATAATCAGGTCATCCCAAAGCTTCATTCGATTGGGGTGATATATAGATACTTATCCTTAGAGCAAACATTGAATATG